>JASVEL010009073.1:0-36941 GCA_032618575.1 Nicotiana noctiflora | reverse complement strand
CCCGGACCTGTGCAAAAACGCACAGAAGTGCAGTATCAGCACAACCGACCCCATGTGCTGGTAAGTGCCTGGCCTATCCCGGCGAAGTAGTGACAAGCCTAGGACCAGACACCCACATAAACCTGTGCAGTTCTATATATATGTATACCACAAGATAACGAGAAATAAACAAGTAATAACGCAATAAGGAATATCTCAAGAGAACTTGTCACGACCCTAGTTCACCAATTGTGAACATGTCGTGATGGCACCCAGTCCCCACGACTAGGTAAGCCTAACACATTGCGGAATATATAAGTTATAAATAATTAAATAAGAAACATCGGAAAAATAACATAAAAGATATGTAATCCGTGCCGCTTGGCACATACATCCGTCACACAATAAATAAAACACTACCAAGATCCGAAACCCCACGGTAACACAGACTAAAAGAGAAATACAACTGTGGCTCTATGTGTAAAGAGTATCTAACAACGAAATGAAGAAAATGTCAACTAGTAATACTAGAATAGAAGGGAAGCCTCCGGATCCGCGGACGTAGCGGATCATACCTCGAAGTCTCCCAGAAAGCTGCGGAATCACCTAGTACGAGCCTCCTCTGATGTACCCGGATCTGCACAACAAAAGTGTGCAGAAGAGTAGCATGAGTACACCACGGCGGTACTCAGTAGGTGCCAAGCCTAACCTCGATGGAGTAGTGACGAGGAAGGTCAGGGCCCTACTGAGAAAACAATAATACAATGATAATAACAATAATAAGTAGTTTAAATGAATAATAAATTTCCGAACTAGCAACAATAAGATGATTACTACAATCGTCTACAAGTAAGCTAACAATGAATAGCCAACTCAATAAAACAAGTCCAGGACCTGTAGGAATCGAACCCACAGTCCCATTGACAGTACCTCTGGGTCTCCGGGAATCGAACCCACAGTCCCATTGACAGTACCTCTGGGTCTCCGGGAATCGAACCCGCAGCCCATGTCTCAATAAATAATCAATAACTCATGATCTCCGGGAATCGAACCCGCAGTCCCTACAAATAACTCGGGATCTCGGGAATCGAACCCGTAGTCCCTACCAATAACTCAGGATCTCGGGAATCGAACCCGTAGTCCCTACCAATATCACGTCGGGTCTCTGGGAATCGAACCCACAGCCCTGGGTCTCCGGGAATCGAACCCGCAGTCCACAAACACAACCAATTAAGGAAATCCACAGAGAGAAATAATTATGCTCAACTATAACTTCACCGAAAAATAGTGCCAATAATTAACAAGGAATTCAAACAAGGCAGTTAGGCAACCAAACAGTTAAGTGCTACCTAATCATGCTCTTCTAACCACTACCGGGTAAAATGTCAAATTAACAACCAAAGACAGGGATATCGCTCATCGAACATTTCTGAATAAAGTACGTGTTCAACAACCAGCGCATGTACACGCCCGTCACCTCGCGTACAAGGCATTTAAACTATCACATAATATCCTAGGGGTGAAAATTCCCCCACACGAGGTTAGACAAGCCACTTACCTCAATTCCGGTACAAAACCGCTAAGCAATAACCCTCTTGCCACGAATGTCGGCCTCCACAAGTGTAGAATCCGATAAAAATCAATAGAATCACATCAAAATAGGCCAATTGGGCATTACCCAATCAAATTAACTCAAAATTCACCAAAACCCACAAGTTGCCAAAACCCGACTTTCGGTACGCTTATCGAAAAATCACAAAAATTATATATTCGGGTTCCTTATCTCAATACGAGTCCGTGCATATAAAATTTATCGAAATCGGACTCCATTTGCCCACTCAAATCAGTGTTTTTCTTAAATTTAGGCCTAGGGCTCAAACCCACCTTAAATCTTCCATTTACAGGGATTTAACCAAGGATTTCATGTTAAAATGATGTAATTAAGCCACAAAACTTACCTCCAACGAATCCCCAATGAATTACCAACAATTCCCGTGAGTTTCTCTCTCTAGAACTCAAAAATGGCGTTTTTGGGTATTAAACCCGCGACTGGTTCTGTTCTGAACTTAACATCACTGCCAGCCTCATTTCTTCATCGCGTTCGCGACGCCTCTCACGCGAACGCGATGCCTTCCTCCTCTTCTTCATCGCGAACGCGGCACTCTCTCACGCGTCCGCGAAGATCAAATCCTCAGCCTCCTGCCTTTTACTCAACGCGAACGCGACGTGAAGTCACGCGTCCGCGATGCCTTTCCTTTCCCTCTTACGCGAACGCGACCCACCCCTCGCGAACGCGATGACCAACTGGCCTCACCCTTCGCGAACGCGGCATTGTCCTCGCGAACGCGATGCCTTACTGAACCTGGCCTTCGCGAACGCGGAACCTTCCTTCGCGAACGCGAAGGCTTGTTTTATGCCCAGTGATCTGCAGATTTCAGCAGACCATTTCATGCTTCCAAACGCCGGATGATGGTCCGAATTCATCCCGAGGCCTCCGGGACCCCAACGAAAACCACCAACATACTCCAAAACACGATACGAACTTATTCCAATCATAAAAACACGTCTAACAACATCAAAACCCATAAATCACATCGATTCAAGCCTAAGTTTCTTCAAAACTTTCAAAACTAACATTCAATCCAAAACCCTGCCAAATGACGTCCAAATGACCTGAAAATTTGCGGACATATCCAAAATCACATAATGAAGCTACAGAAATTGTCGGAATTCCATTCCGACCCCCGGATCAAAATCTCACCTATCGTTCGGATTCGCTAAAATTTCAACCTTCGGCATTTCAAGCCTAATTGAGCTACGGACCTCCAAAATATATTCCGAACGCGCTCCCAACCCCGAAATCACCTAACGGAGCTAATGGAACCATCGGATTTCCGTTCCGAGATCGTCTTAACACTGTTCCGGCTACGAACCGTTTTCTAGTTTCAAAGCTCTTATTTAGGGACTAAGTGTCCCAAAATGCTCAAATTTTCGGAACCAACTCTCCCGGCAACCCACAATAGCAGAAATGAACTTAGGGGAACAGCTAAATTAGGGATAGGGGCGTAATTTTCTAAAACGACCGGTCGGGTCGTTACATCTTCCCACACTTAAAGATTCGTTCGTCCTCGAACGAGCATAGAAAACATACCCGGAGTAGTGAAAAGATGAGGGTACTGGCTGCGCATATCCTGCTCGGTCTCCCAAGTCGCCTCCTCGACCGGCTGGCCCCGCCACTGAACCTTTACCGAAGCGATGTTCTTTGACCTTAGCTTTCTGACTTGCCTGTCTAGAATGGCTAGTGGCTCCTCAACATAAGACAGATCCTTGTCTAGTTGAACAGACGTGAAATCCAACACATGCGACGGGTCACCATGGTATCTCCGGAGCATGGAGACATGAAATACGGGGTGAACTCCGGCTAGGCTGGGAGGTAAGGCCAACTCATAAGCAACCTCCCCAACATGCCTCAAAATCTCAAAAGGGCCAATAAATCTAGGGCTCAGCTTTCCTTTCTTCCCAAACCTCATAACGCCCTTCACGGGCGAGACTCGAAGTAGAACCCGCTCGCCAACCATAAAAGCCACATCGCGAACCTTTTTGTCCGCATAACTCTTCTGTCTGGACTGGGCCGCACGAAGTCTGTCCCGAATCACCTTGACCTTGTCCATAGCCTCCTGAACCATATCAGTACCTAGCAACCTGGCCTCGCCCGGCTCAAACCAACCCACGGGAGACCTGCACCTCCTACCATATAGGGCCTCGTACGGTGCCATCTGAATACTAGACTGGTAGCTGTTGTTATAAGCAAACTCCGCCAGTGGCAAGAAGTGATCCCATGAACCTCCAAACTCAATCACGCACGCACGGAGCATATCCTCCAAAATCTGAATAGTGCGCTCGGACTGCCCATCAGTCTGGGGGTGAAATGCTGTGCTCAGCTCCACCCGAGTACCTAACTCCTGCTGTACAGCTCTCCAGAACCGTGAAGTGAACCGAGTGCCTCTATCTGAAATGATGGAAACTGGAATACCATGCAGCCGAACTACCTCCCCGATATAGATCTCCGCCAGTCGCTCCGATGAATAAGTAGTGCTCACCGGTATAAAATGGGCGGACTTGGTCAGCCTATCCACAATAACCCAAATAGAATCGAACTTCCTAATAGTCCGTGGAAGCCCAGATACAAAGTCCATGGTGATGCGCTCCCATTTCCACTCTGGAATCTCAATCCGCTGCATCAATCCACCCGGACGCTGATGCTCACACTTCACCTGCTGGCAGTTGAGGCATCTGGAAACATAATCAACTATATCCCTCTTCATCCGCCTCCACCGGAAATATTATTTCAAGTCCTGATACATCTTCGCGGCTCCCGGATGGATGCAATACCGCGAGCTATGGGCCTCTGCTAGAATCAGCTCTCGAAGATCATCCACATTAGGCACACAGATACGCCCCTGCATCCTCATAACTCCATCATCCCCGATGGTAACATCCCGAGCATCACCACGCCGAACTCTATCCTGAAGGACAAGCAAATGAGGGTCGTCGAACTGACGCTCCCTGATGCGGTCAAATAGAGAAGACCGAGAAACCACACATGCCATAATCCGGCTGGGCTCCGAAAGATCCAGCCTAACAAACTGTCTGGCTAAAGCCTGAACATCCATCGCCATAGGCCTCTCCGAAGCTGGTAGATATGCTAAACTCCCCAAACTCTCTGCCCGACGACTCAAGGCATCAGCAACCACATTAGCCTTGCCTCGATGATAGAGAATAGTAATATCATAGTCCTTCAGTAGTTCCAACCATCTCCTCCGACGCATATTCAGGTCCTTCTGCTTAAGCAAGTGCTGCAAGCTCCGGTGATCAGTGTAGATCTCAGAAGGAACCCCATATAAATAATGACGCCAAATCTTCAAGGCGTGAACAATGGCACCTAGCTCCAAATCATGAACAGGGTAATTCTTCTCATGCACCTTCAGCTGTCTCGACGCGTAGGCAATCACCCTACCGTCCCGCATCAATACCGCACCGAGTCCAACTCGTGAGGCATCACAATATACAGTATAGGACCCCGAACCTGTAGGCAACATCAATATAGGGGCCGAAGTCAAAGCTCTCTTGAGCTTCTGAAAGCTCGCCTCACACTCGTCTGTCCACTGAAAAGGGGCACCCTTTTGGGTCAATCTAGTCATAGGTGCTGCAATCGAAGAGAACCCCTCTACGAAACGACGGTAGTAGCCCGCCAAACCAAGGAAACTGCGTATCTCAGTAGCGGAGGAGGGTCTGGGCCAACTCTGTACGGCCTCCACCTTCCTCGGATCTACTCGAATACCATCACTCGACACCACGTGGCCCAAAAATGCCACTGAACTCAACCAAAATTCACATTTAGAGAACTTGGCATAAAGCTGCTTCTCCCTCAGGATCTGAAGCACTATCCTCAAATGCTGCTCGTGCTCTTCCCGCTCCGAGAATATACTAGAATATCATCAATGAAGACAATCACGAACGAGTCCAGATAAGGCCTGAACACACTGTGCATCAAATGCATAAATGCTGCTGGAGCATTAGTCAACCCAAAAGACATCACGAGGAACTCATAGTGACCATACCGGGTCCTGAAGGCAGTCTTCGGGATATCTGGCTCCCGAATCTTCAGCTGGTGATACCCAGAGCGCAAATCAACCTTAGAAAACACATGTGCGCCCTGTAACTGGTCAAATAAGTCATCAATACGGGGCAAAGGATACCGGTTCTTCACTGTAACCTTATTCAGCTGACGATAGTCAATACACATACGCATAGAACCGTCCTTTTTCTTCACAAACAATACAGAAGCACCCCAAGGCGAAACACTGGGTCGAATAAAACCCTTGCCCAATAACTCCTGTAATTGATCCTTCAACTCCTTTAACTCAGGAGGAGCCATACGGTACGGTGGAATAGAAATGGGCCGAGTGCCCGGCAACAAGTCAATAGCAAAGTCAATATCTCTGTCGGGCGGCATGCCCGGAAGATCAGCTGGAAATACATCAGCAAAGTCACGTACCACATGAACAGAATCAATAGAGGAAGTGTCAATACTAACGTCCCGCACATAGGCTAGATAAGCAGCACACCCCTTCTCAACCATACGCTGAGCTCTGAGAAAAGAAATAACACGGCTAGGGGTGCGATCTAGAGTACCACTCCACTCAATACGTGGAATGCCTGGCATAGCCAGCGTCACGGTCTTGGCGTGACAATCAAGAATAGCATAACGGGGCGACAACCAGTCCATGCCCAGAATAATATCAAAATCGACCATCCCAAGCAGCAATAGATCCGCTCTGGTCTCAAAATCACAAATGGTAATCAAACACGACCGATATACGCGGTCCACAGCCAAAGAATCACCCACCGGAGTGGAAACATAAATGGGGGCACTCAAAGAATCCCGAGGCACACCCAAATGAGAAGCAAAGTAAGAAGACACATATGAAAAAGTGGAACCAGGGTCGAATAGAACCGATGCCTCCTCGTGACTAACCAGAATAATACCGTGATAACAGAATCGGATGCAACAGCCGCAGCCGCGATCGGGAATAGCATAGAATCCGGCCTGGTCCCCCTCTCGAGGGCGGCCTCTAGAACCCCGACCCCCGCCCCTGGCCGGCCGGGCAGGTGGAATAGCAGCCGGAGCCGGAACGATAGCTCGCCGACCCCGAGAGCCACGCCGACGTCGCGAAGACCGCGAGGTGCCCCTCCCACGCTCGGGGCACTCCCTCACCGGATGGCGAGTATCCCCGCACCCAAAGCAAGCTCGGGGAGGACACGGTGACTGTGACTGACCCGCCTCTCCCCCACTAGCCTGACCCCTGGAAGGACCCCGCGCAGAGGAGGTGCACCGGAAACCGGGGGAGCATAATAAGGCTCCCGAGGTGCCGGAAAACCCGGAGTACTACCGGCTGCGGGCAATGCCGAGCGAACCGGTCGACCGGAATAACCCCTACCAAAACGACCGTCTACTGAAGTCGGGCACCACAGAAATGGCCCGACTCACGAGACCTCGGCCTCTCTATCTCCCCGCCCTCTCGGAGCATACTCTCGATCCTCCCGGCGATGCTAACTGCCCGCCGATAAGATATATCTCGTCTCCAACTCTTCGGCCACGTCGGATCGGATAGGCGAATCGTGCCCTCAATAAATCTCCGTACTCTCTCCCGAACCGTGGCTACCAGGGCCGGTGCATGCCTGGCCAGACGGGTGAAACTGATGGCATACTCCGATACTGACATGGAGCCCCGTCGCAACCGCTCAAACTCCGAGCGCCAAGAATCCCTAAGGCTCTGGTGGAACAAACTCCCTCAAAAATAGATCTGAAAACTGCGTCCAAGTCAATGAAACAGACTCCTCTGGACTATCCAACTCATACGTGCGCCACCAATCATAAGCGGCCCCGCGAAACCGAAAAGCAGTGAAGGAAACCCCGCTGGTCTCCACAATCCCCATAGTACGAAGAATACGACGACACTCCTCTAGAAAACCCAATGCATCATCTGAAACCAAACCACTAAACACCGGAGGGTCATATTTTCGAACCTCTCCAATCTACGCCGCTCGTCCTCGGAGGCAGCTGGTCCACCTCCCGGTTGTGCCGGGGCGGCAGGAGGCATAACCAAAACATCCGGAACATGTCCCACCGGCACACGCCGCTCCGGTGTAACGGCTGCCGGAGTCCGGGCCCCTCCCCCGCCCGAGATGTAGCCGCAACAAGAGGAAGCAATCCCGCCCGGGCAAAGTGGTATACATGCTCACGAACCGAGCCGTGTCTCCCGTAGTCGCCGGAGTAGCAGCTCGTAGTCGGCGTACTGCGTGCCTCGCGCTCCAACCTCGGTCTACCGGTGGCACCTCGACGGCCGAGCGCGCGATGGCGCCGTGGCCGCACCTCGGCGCGTCCTCGTCCTCTCACCTCGGCCCCGGCCTCCGACGGCGGCAACAGGGGCGCGGGTACCCGATCATCACGGTTAGCTCGTGTCCTCACCATCCGCGAGAGAATAGAAAGCAGTAGTTTAGATTTTTGATGCCAAAAATGTCGCACGACAAGGAATCCAAAAGAAATGAAGAGTTTCCTAAGCAGTTACATAGCCCCTCGTAGATAAATACGTACGTCTCCGTATCGATCAGCGAGACTCTATATATATAACTGGCATGTGTCCCATGAATCATATGAACCTAGAGCTTTGATACCAACTTGTCACGACCTTAGTTCACCAATCGTGAACATGTCGTGATGGCACCCAGTCCCCACGACTAGGTAAGCCTAACACGTTGCGGAATATATAAGTTATAAATACTTAAATAAGAAACAACGGAAAAATAACATAAAAGATATGTAATTCGTGCCGCTTGGCACATACATCCGTCACACAATGAATAAAACACTACCAAGATCCGGAACCCCACGGTAACACAGACTAAAGAGAAATACAACTGTGGCTCTAAGTGTGAAGAGTATCTAACAACGAAATGAAGAAATGTCCACTAGTAATACTAGAATAGAAGGGAAGCCTCCGGATCCGCGGACGTAGCAGATCATACCTCGAAGTCTCCCAGAAAGCTGCGGAATCACCTAGTACGAGCCTGCCTCTGATGTACCCGGATCTGCACAACAAAAGTGTGCAGAAGAGTAGCATGAGTACACCACGGCGGTACTCAGTAAGTGCCAAGCCTAACCTCGATGGAGTAGTGACGAGGAAGGTCAGGGCCCTACTGAGAAACAATAATAATATGATGACAACAAAATAAACAGTTTGACAGATAACAACAAAATTTCCAAAATAACAACATTTACTGAAACTGTCTACAACCAAGCTAATAACAAATAACCAACTCAAATAAACAAATCCAGGATCTGTGGGAATTGAACCCCCGGTCCCATTCTCAGTACCCCTGGGTCTCCGGGAATCGAACCCGCAGCCCATGTCTCAATAATATCACAATAACTCAGGATCTCCGGGAATCGAACCCGCAGTCCCTACCAATAAATAACTCGGGATCTCGGGAATCGAACCCGTAGTCCCTACCAATAAATAACTCAGGATCTCGGGAATCGAACCCGCAGTCCCTACCAATAAATAACTCAGGATCTCGGGAATCGAACCCGCAGTCCCTACCAATAAATAACTCAGGATCTCGGGAATCGAACCCGCAGTCCCTACCAATAAATAACTCGGGATCTCGGGAATCGAACCCGCAGTCCCTACCAATAAATAACTCAGGATCTCGGGAATCGAACCCGTAGTCCCTACCAATATCACGTCGGGTCTCTGGGAATCGAACCCACAGCCCTGGGTCTCCGGGAATCGAACCCGCAGTCCACAAACACAGCCAATTAAGGAAATCCACAGAGAGAAATAATTATGCTCAACTATAACTTCACCGAAAAATAGTGCCAATAATTAACAAGGAATTCAAACAAGGCAGTTAGGCAACCAAACAGTTAAGTGCTACCTAATCATGCTCTTCTAACCACTACCGGGTAAAATGTCAAATTAACAACCAAAGACAGGGATATCGCTCATCGAACATTTCTGAATAAAGTACGTGTTCAACAACCAGCGCATGTACACGCCCGTCACCTCGCGTACAAGGCATTTAAACTATCACATAATATCCTATGGGTGAAAATTCCCCCACACGAGGTTAGACAAGCCACTTACCTCAATTCCGGTACAAAACCGCTAAGAAATAACCCTCTTGCCACGAATGTCGGCCTCCACAAGTGTAGAATCCGATAAAAATCAATAGAATCACATCAAAATAGGCCAATTGGGCATTACCCAATCAAATTAACTCAAAATTCACCAAAACCCACAAGTTGCCAAAACCCGACTTTCGGTACGCTTATCGAAAAATCACAAAAATTATATATTCGGGTTCCTTATCTCAATACGAGTCCGTGCATATAAAATTTATCGAAATCGGACTCCATTTGCCCACTCAAATCAGTGTTTTTCTTAAATTTAGGCCTAGGGCTCAAACCCACCTTTAATCTTCCATTTACAGAAATTTAACCCATGATTTCATGTTAAAATGATGTAATTAAGCCACAAAACTTACCTCCAATGAATCCCCAATGAATTACCAGCAATTCCCGTGAGTTTCTCTCTCTAGAACTCAAAAATGGCGTTTTTGGGTATTAAACCCGCGACTGGTTCTGTTCTGAACTTAACATCACTGCCAACCTCATTTCTTCATCGCGTTCGCGACGCCTCTCACGCGAACGCGATGCCTTCCTCCTCTTCTTCATCGCGAACGCGGCACTCTCTCACGCGTCCGCGAAGATCAAATCCTCAGCCTCCTGACTTTTACTCAACGCGAACGCGACGTGAAGTCACGCGTCCGCGATGCCTTTCCTTTCCCTCTTACGCGAACGCGACCCACCCCTCGCGAACGCGATGACCAACTGGCCTCACCCTTCGCGAACGCGGCATTGTCCTCGCGAACGCGATGCCTTACTGAACCTGGCCTTCGCGAACGCGGAACCTTCCTTCGCGAACGCGAAGGCTTGTTTTATGCCCGGTGATCTGCAGATTTCAGCAGACCATTTCATGCTTCCAAACGCCGGATGATGGTCCGAATTCATCCCGAGGCCTCCGGGACCCCAACGAAAACCACCAACATACTCCAAAACACGATACGAACTTATTCCAATCATAAAAACACGTCTAACAACATCAAAACCCATAAATCACATCGGTTCAAGCCTAAGTTTCTTCAAAACTTTCAAAACTAACATTCAATCCAAAACCCGGCCAAATGACGTCCAAATGACCTGAAAATTTGCGGACATATCCAAAATCACATAACGAAGCTACAGAAATTGTCGGAATTCCATTCCGACCCCCGGATCAAAATCTCACCTATCGTTCGGATTCGCTAAAATTTCAACCTTCGGCATTTCAAGCCTAATTGAGCTACGGACCTCCAAAATATATTCCGAACGCGCTCCCAACCCCGAAATCACCTAACGGAGCTAATGGAACCATCGGATTTCCGTTCCGAGATCGTCTTAACACTGTTCCGGCTACGAACCGTTTTCTAGTTTCAAAGCTCTTATTTAGGGACTAAGTGTCCCAAAATGCTCAAATTTTCGGAACCGACTCTCCCGGCAACCCACAATAGCAGAAATGAACTTAGGGGAACAGTTAAATTAGGGATAGGGGCGTAATTTTCTAAAACGACCGGTCGGGTCGTTACAGAACTCAACAATTAACAACAGTTAATAAGTCCACAATGAAAACAAAGTATAATGGAAAAGTAATTAATATCAAGTCAAGGAATAGCAAGTAGTTGCACGGCATCACCCTTCGTGCTTTTACTCTCATCCTCACCAAATAAACAAATAAAGTACACGGCATCACCCTTCGTGCTTTTACTCTCATCCTCACCAAATAAACAAATAAAGTGCACGACATCACCCTTCGTGCTTTTACTCTCATCCTCACATCCATGGTACGGCATGATCCTTCGTACATAGTTCAATAACAAGGCACGACATGATCCTTCGTGCATAATCAATAAAACATGGCACGACATTAACCTTCGTGCATAATCAATATCAAGGCACGACATTAACCTTCGTGCATAATCAATAACAAGTCACGGCATTAACCTTCGTGCATAAATAATAAATCAAGGCACGACATCACCCTTCGTGCATTATCACTCTTCCTCACCCAAATAACAATCACAGTTAAGGGCAAAGAATGAAACAGTAAATCATGAACCATCCCGGCAATGGCAATCAATATCTCACTTCACAACAAGTCCCGACAAGGGAGAACAATAACAATTCTACAACCCGGCAAGGGTTCAATAATTTATCTTCAAATATGTCTCACAACAAGTATTAACAACGATTCACGGTCATGCTAGACGCCAGTGTATGGATGCTCGTCACCACAGCCCATACACCGCACTCGATCACATAACACATATCACGTAATCCTATTTCCTCAAGCTAGGATAGAACAAACACTTACCTCGAAAGTTTAAGGCCAACTCAATGCTTACGCACCGCTTTTCTTTTTAAATTTGTCTCCAAATGCTTCAAATCTATTCACAAACAATTCAAAATACTCAACAAGAATCGTAGGAATTAATTGGATAATAAATTTACTAATTTTCCGGATAAAATCCGAAATATATTTTAAAATTCAATAGTGGGACCCACATTTCGAATCCCGAAAAAACTTGCGAAATCCCAACACCCATTCCGATATGAGTTCAACCATACCAAAATTACTAAATTTCGATAACATTTCGACCCTCAAATCCTCAAATCTATTCGAGAGGGTTTCTAAGCTTTTCCCGCAAAATTCATGGATTTAATGACAAAACTTGCAATATACTCGAGTAATATAACCACAATTAAGTTAAGAACACTTACCCCGTTGTTTTTTATGAGAATTTCTCGAAAATCGCCTCTTCCCGAGCTCCAATTTGACAAAAAATGGAAAATGGGACAAATCCCATTTTCCATAAATAAGTATTCTGTCCAGAAATTCGCGGGGGGTACTGTTCACGCGTTATTACTGTTCACGGGACTGTACATGGTACTGTTCACGGTACTGTACATGGGGGTACTGTACACGGTACTATTCACACGGGACTGTACATGTACTGTTCATAGGTACTATACACGGTACTATAAATGGGGTACTGTACACGGACTGTACATGGGGTTACACGGTACTGTTCCGGGGTACTATTTCTGCAATTTTTTTCTAAAATTTTCTTAAGTCCGAAAACACTCTGAGACACCTCCGAAACACTCCCGAGCCCTCGAGGCTCCTAACCAAATACATACACTAACTCAAAAACATCCTACAAACTTACTCGTGCGATCAAATCACCAAAATAACATTAAAAACAATGAATTAAACCATGAAATCCAAGAAATCTTTCAAATTTCATAAACTTCCAAAATTTCCAATTTAAGGCCGAAACATGTCAAACGACATCCGTTTTCAACCAAACTTTACAGGAAGCGCTTAACCAACATATATGACCTGTACCGGGCGTCGGAACCAAAATACGAGCCCGATACCATTACTTTTTGATCAAATTTCAGTTTCATTTTCCTTAAACATTTTCAGAAAATAATTTAACAGAAAAATTCTTTTACCGGGGTTCTAGACCTCGGATTTCAATTCCGGGCATACGCCCGAGTTTCATATTTTTCTACGGATTTTTTGAGACCGTCAAATTACGGGTCCGGTCCGTTTACCAAAAATGTTGACCAAAGTCAACCATATCAATATTAATATCAAAATTCTTCAAATTTCTCACATTTTTCATATATTTCAACATAAAAATTTTTCATGTTCGCACCCGAACTGCACACACAAATCGAGGCAACTATAAATGAGATTTTCAGGACCTCAGAAGCTCGAAATGATTAATAAAACAAGTGATGACCCTTTGGGTCGTCACACCCTTCTTTTTGTATTTCTTTGAAGCACGACACTGCGTAGATTTGTGTACGGATTTTCCATAGTTATAGTAGTTTCTACTGAACCGCTTCTTGCTTGGGTTGTATTTTGGTCTAGAAACCTTCTTCCTCTTTCTGTTCTCTTCAACAATATTTGCTCCCATTATTGTTGAGTTTCCACGGCCTCTCTTTTCAGCAGCTTTATTGTCCTCTTCGATTCTCAACCGAACAATGAGATCTTCAAGGGACATCTTCTTGTGTTTGTGCTTTAAGTAGTTTTTGAAGTCCTTCCACAAAGGAGGCAACTTCTCAATCATTGCTGCTACTTGGAATGCTTTATTGATAACAAGACCTTCAATGAAATTTTCATTAGTAAAAATACTAAGATTACTACTTTCAACATCAATATTAATTTGATTTATACCTTCAGCAAGGAGATCGTGAATAATCACTTGCAATTCCTGGACTTGGGTAATAACAGACTTGCTATCTACCATTTTGTAGTCCAAAAACTTTGCAGCAACAAACTTCTTCAATCCAGCATCTTCAGTTTTGCATTTCTTTTCAAGCGCAGTCCACAGTTTGTTTCTACGCCACTGTAGACGTTATACAAAACATCTTCCAGCCCGCTTAGAATATAATTCTTGTATAAAAAATCTGAATGCTTCCACGCCTTAACGACGAGAAAGCGTTTAGTTTTAGGAGTTTCATCGGACAACACAGGAACATCTTCCTTGATGAACTTCTTGAGATTTAGAATAGTCAAATAGAAGAACATCTTTTTTTTCCAGCACTTGAAATCAATCCCGAAAAATATTTCGGGTTTCTCCACCAGTGCCAATGCTGCTGGAGTCGTTCGGCTTGTTGGGACATTAGCAGTCACCATTGGAACAACTTGGTTCTCATTCTCATTAGTCATTTCTGTAAAAAATGACACAAATATTAAAATCACGTAGTTTTAATAGAGTACAAAATCACAAAGGTTTTACTCTTCCAGAAACAGTAAAAACAAATACATAAATAAATTAAATTCCTTAAGCTTGTTAGTACACTGTATTTGTAAAATAATTCTAGAAATATAAATAAATACAACCAAAAATGTGCATTAATAGAAATGAAGAAACAAATTCGAGCCCACTGAATTCACAGTGTTTCCTTAAGGAATTTAATCCCCTCCTATTACACAAGGTTATGGATTATTTCCTCCTAGGATAGAACGAATTACACACTGGTGTATTGGTACTTCAAACCCCAATGTTTCAACGAACACAAAGTTTGGTAGAAAATCACACTTACTTTTGTTTTGTTTGATGCAAAAAGTATGCTGAAAAAAGGAGGAGAAACTCAAAAAATTCGTATTGAAATTCTGAGCAGAATAGTATTATATTTATAGCCAAAAGTTGGGCTGAAATATGAAAAGTCTCTTCAGAATGGGTATTTTTGCAAAACAGCCACAACATAAATACCATAGCATAAATGACTATTTACTCAATAATAAAGAGGGAAAATAGAGAGGGAAATTGAAGAGTGTAGTTACTTTTCTGTTAAAAAAATAAAAAAATGGATAGGATTTATTATTAATATTCTGTTATTAAAATAAATATTTAACAACATTTCTATTAATACTTTACTATTAACAAATAAATTTGGTCCAAAAAGTTAATCAATCGATCGATCATTTGACCAAATCGCAATCCGAATCCGAATTCGAAGCCGAATCCGTAGCCGTAGCCATAGCCGAAGCCGAAGCCGATCCGAGCCGAGCGAGCGACGACGACGATGATGACGGTACGAGACTTGCTTTCTTCTCAACTCTTTAAGAGCTAGAAGAAGAGCGATTGCTCATATACCCATAAAAAACCTCTTCCTCTTCCAATATGGGATAATGCCCATTTACCAAGGAGGGGGAACTTGAAATTTCACTCAAAAAATTTTAGTTCCCTCCATTTTCCATTCACCCTCTTTTAACTATTTAATATATTAATTAAATATATTAAAAACCCAACAATCCCCACATGATTGGGGAATGTCTATGTCACGGAAGTATGCATGAAAAACTGTTTGATTCAAAAGTAAGATTAATTGCATCAGGATAAGTAGGTTTCCCTTTGAATTTTCCGTAGTTATCTTATGTCGAATATACTCGATCAATCGGTAGATTTGATATCTTTGAACCATCGAACTTTGGTGTATACCTAGACAACCACAAGTCACACAACCAACCCTTAACCGTCTTTGGTTCTCATTCTTGTGTTCGTTTCAGCCATGCACACTGTCTGGTTTCATAAGTGCATAGAGAGCTGGCCTTACGAAATTCTCCTTGAAGCGCTAACACTTCACACTTACATAGGTGATTCCTAAACGTGTCATCCCATAGATACACTATTTGATATACCCCGTATCAAATTTAAAAATCATTAAAAAGCCTTAATGTTTTATCCTTAGTACTGAACACTGTCTAATACGAGAATGAACCAAAGGTTTATTTGACAATGTTGAACCATTATTAATGACTTTGTTTGATCTCCTTGAACCTAGATCTTGGGATCTCCAATCTTCTAGGTAGAGTTACCGCCACTATGACTTGTTCTCAGCCACAATCACATTTCCCTTGATGATTTCTCAACTACATCTCTAGTTAGGCCTTTTGTAAGTGGATCCGCCACATTATCACTTGACTTTACATAGTCAATTGTGATAATTCCTCTAGAGAGTAATTTTCTAACGGTTTTATGTCTTCGTCGCATATGATGAGATTTACCGTTATACATAACGCTCCCAGCCCTTCCAATTGTCGCTTGACTATCACAGTATATGCATATTGATGCCATGGGTTTGGGCCAAAATGGAATATCTTCCAAGAAATTTCAGAGCCATTCAGCTTCTTCACCGGCTTTATCTAAGGCTATGAACTCAGCCTCCATTGTAGAGCGAACAATACAAGTTTGTTTGGACGACTTCCAAGATACCGCTCCTCCACCAATGGTGAATACATATCCACTTGTGGACTTGGAATCAGTTGATCTGGTGATCTAAGTTGCATCACAGTATCCCTCAGTGACCGCAAGATATTTACTGTTGTGAAAAGCAAAGGCCTGGGTATGTACTAAGTACCACAAAACTTGTTTCATGGCCATCCAATGAGATTGACCTGGTTAGCTCGTATATCGACTCAATTTACTAATAGCACATGCTATATCTGGTCAAGTACAATTCATGATGTACATTAAGCAACCCAACACCCGAGCATAATCCAATTGTGATATGCTTTGGCCTTTGTTCTTTGCTAATGCAAGATTCACGTCAATTGGAGTCTTTGCAACTTTTAAAGCCCAAGTGCATGAATTTTTCAAGTACTGTCTTGATATAATGAGATTGTGACAACGCCAGACCTTGGGAAGTCTTATGGATCTTAATTCCTAGAATTAAATCAGCAACTCCCAAGTCTTTCATATCAAACTTGCTAGTTAGCATACGCTTAGTAGCATTTATATTGGCAATGTCATTACTCATTATGAGCATATCATCCACATATAAGAAAATAATGACTATGTGATTTGGAACATTTTTTAATGCACACACATTTATCACATTCATTTATCTTAAACCCATTTGACAACATTATTTGGTCAAATTTTGCATGCCATTATTTGGGTGCTTGTTTTTAATCCGTAAAGGGACTTAACAAGTCCACAGACCTTCTTTTCTTTACCGGGAACCACAAACCCTTCTGGTTGTTCCATGTAGATTTCTTCCTCCAACTCTCCATTTAAGAAGGCTCTCTTAACATCCATTTGATGAATTTCAAGACCATAAACTGCAGCTAACGCTACTAACGTTCGTATGGACGTAATTCTTGTAAGTGGAGAGTATGTATCAAAATAATCAAGACCTTCTTGTTGTCTATACCCTTTGGCCACAAGTCTTGCCTTATATTTGTCAATAGTGCCATCATCTTTAATTTTCCTCTTAAAGATCCATTTAGAACCCAACGGTTTATTTCCAGGAGGAAGATCGACCAATTCCCATGTATAGTTGTTGAATATGAATTCTATTTCACTATTGACTGCCTCTTTCCATAGCAATGATTCCGAAGAAGACATAGCTTCTTGTTTGAGGCTCATTTTCCAATAAAAAAGTCACAAAATCTGGTCCAAATGAAGTAGACGTTCTTTGACGTTTACTATGCTTTGGATCCTCCTGGTTAAATGTACTTTCTTTTGTTTCTTCTCGAGGTCATTTAGATCCTTCACTAATCAACTCACATTCCTTTTTATACGGATATATATTTTCAAAGAACTCAACATTATCTGATTCTATAACCGTATTATTGTGAATGTCGGGATTTTCTTATTTATGAACCAGAAATCGATATGTTTTACTATTAGTCCCATATACTATGAAAACACAATCAACGGTTTTCGGTCTAATTTTTATCTTTTGAGTTTAGGAACTTGCACTTTTGCCAAACACTCCCACACTTTAAAATAATTCAAGTAGGGCTTCCTTCATTTCCATTTTTCATATGGAATGGATTGTATTTTGCTATGGGGTACTCGATTTAATATTCGGCTAGCCATAAGTACGGCTTCCCCCCACAAGTTTTATGGCAAATCAGAACTTATCAATAGTGTGTTCATCTTCTCCTTTAATGAACGATTCTTTCTTTATGCAATCTCATTGGATTGGGGCGTGTAAGGGGCCGTTGTTTGATGAATAATTTCATATTCTAAACATATTTGTTCAAAAGGACCCCTACCACTTCTTATCATTTTGATTTTCTTGTTAAGTTGTGTTTCAACTTTAATTTTGTATTGCTTGAATACGTCTATTGATTCATCTTTACTATTAAGTAAGTAAACATAGCAATATCAAGTACTATCGTCAATAAAAGTTATGAAATACTTCTTTCAACCACGAGATGATATTGACTTCATGTCACAAATATCTATGTGAATTAAGTCTAAAGGATTTGAATTCCTTTCAACCGACTTATAAGGATGTTTAACATACTTAGATTCCATACATACTTGACATTTTTATTTGTCACATTCAAATTTAGACAATACTTCCAAATTAATCATTTTTCATAAGGATTTATAATTGACATGACCCAAACGTATATGCCATAATTCATTTGACTCAAGTAAGTAAGACAAAGCTGAAATTTTATTATTATTCTCAACAACCATTACATTCAGCTTGAAAAGGCCCTCAATGAGGTAACCTTTCCTACAAACATTTCGTTCTTACTTATTACAACCTTATCGGAAACAAAAACACATTTAAAACCATTTTTAACAAGAAGTCCAGTAGAGACCAAATTCTTCCTAATCTCGGGAACATGAAGGACGTTGTTCAAAGTCACCACTTTGCCGGAAGTCATTTTGAGAAATATTTTCCCACATCCTTTAATATTGGCTTTTGAAGCATTTCCCATAGAAGTCGTCTCATCGGGCCCAATAGGAATATAAGTAGAAAACGCTTCTCTAACAGCACAAACATGGCGAGTGGCTCCAGAATCAATCCACCACTCTTTAGGATTACATACCAAGTTGCATACGGAAAGCATGGCACATAACGCATCAACATCATCATGCTTTTCAATCATATTTTCTTGACCCTTCTTCTTGTATTTCTTTGGAGCACGACACTCCATAGATTTGTGTCCGGGTTTTCCACAGTTGTAGCAGTTTCTACTGAACCGCTTCTTGCTTGGGTTGTATTTTGGTCCAGAAGTCTTCTTCCTCTTTCTGTTCTCTTCAACAATATTTGCTCCCATTAATATTGAGTTTCCACGGTCTCTCCTTTCAGCATCTTTATTGTCCTCTTCGATTCTCAATCGAACAATGAGATCTTCAAGGGACATCTCCTTGTGTTTGTGTTTTAAGTAGTTTTTGAAGTGCTTCCACAAAGGAGGCAACTTCTCAATCATTGCTGCTACTTGGAATGATTTATTGATAACAAAACCTTCAATGAAATTTTCATTAGTAAAAATACTAAGATTACTACTTTCAACATCAATATTAATTTGATTTATACCTTCATCAAGAAAATCGTGAATAATCACTTGCAATTCCTGGACTTGGGTAATAACAGACTTGCTATCTACCATTTTGTAGTCCAAAAACTTTACAGCAATAAACTTTTTCAACCCGGCATCTTTAGTTTTGCATTTCTTTTCAAGCGCAGTCCACAGTTCCTTTGATGTTTCTACGCCACTGTAGACGTTATACAAAGCATCTTCCAGCCCGCTTAGAATATAATTCTTTCATAAAAAATCTGAATGCTTCCACGCCTCAACGACGAGAAAGCGTTCAGTTTCTGGAGTTTCGTCGGACAACACAGGAACATTTTCCTTGATCAACTTCTGGAGACTTAGAGTAGTCAAATAGAAGAACATCTTTTGTTGCCAGCGCTTGAAATCAATCCCAAAAAATTTTCCGAGTTTCTCCGCCGGTGCCAATGCTGCAGGAGTCGTTCGGCTTGTTGAGGCATTAGCAGTCACCATTGAAACAACTTGGTTCTCATTCTCATTAGTCATTTCTGTAAAAGAATGACACAAATATTAAAATCACGTAGATTTTAATAGAGCACAAAATTACAAAGGTTTTACTCTTCCAGAAACAGTAAAAACAAATACAGAAATAAATTAAATTCCTTAAGCTTGTTAGTACACTGTATTTGTAAAATAATTCTGAAAATATAAATAAATATAAAAAAATATGCATTAACAGAAATGAAGAAATAAATTCGAGCCCACTGAATTCACAGTGTTTCCTTAAGGAATTTAATCCCCTCCTAGTACCCAAGGTTATGGATTATTTCCTCCCAGGATAGAACGAATTACACACTGGTGTAGTGGTACTTCAAACCCCAGTGTTTCAGTGAACACAAAGTTCGATAGCAAATCACACTTACTTTTGCTTCGTTTGATGCTAAAAGTATGCAGAAGAAAGGAGGAGAAACTCAAAAAATTCGTAGTGAAATTTTGAGCAGAATAGTATTGTATTTATAGCCAAAAGTTGGGCTGAAATCTGAAGAGTCTCTTCAGAATGGTTGTTTCTGCAAAACTGCCACAGCATAAATGTCATTGCATAAATGGCTATTTACTCAATAATAAAGAGGGGAATTGAAGAGGGTAGTTACGTTTCTCTTACCAAAACAGAAAAATGGATTGGATTTAATATTAATATTTAATATTAACATTCTGTTATTAAAATAAATATTTAACAATATTTGTGTTAATATTTTACTATTAACAAATAAATATGGTCCAAAAAGTTAATCAATCGATCATATAAATTTGAATCTGAATCCGAGCCCGTAGCCGAAGCCGAGCGACGACGACGACGGCACGAGGCTTGCTTTCTTCTCAACTCTTTAAGAGTTAGAAGAAGAGCAATTGCTTATATACTCATAAAAACCTCATAAAAACCTTCTTCCTCTTCCAATATGGGACAATGCCCATTTACCAAGGAGGGGGAACTTGAAATTTTACTCAAAAAATTTCATTTCCCTCCATTTCGCATTCACCCTCTTTTAACTATTTAATATATTAATTAAATATATTAAAAACCTAACATGTATATATATATATATATATATATATATATATATATATATATATATATATATATATATATATATATATACATACATATATACATATATATATATATATATATATATATATATATATATATATATATACATATATATATATACATATATATATATATATATATATATATATATATATATATATATATATAAACTCTTAGCACAATTCTTCTAATATGAATTGAAAATATTATCAAAGCTTTTTAGATCACGAGCTATTTGCTGTGAAAGGGACAAAGAGCTAAAAGCAGTTAAATTTTAAGTAGCTACTAAAAGGAAATGGTAGGGAAAAAAGAAAAAGAAAAAAAGATTTTGGTATGGCTCTTCTGGTTCTAATTTGTTAACCTAATGTGAACTATTACAAAAGCTGGCCATGGAAATTAAAAATGACTTTGTTTTCTTTGATTCTTTCTCGTGCACCTCAACTTCCCCTCTCCTAAATCAACAGTTAATATTGTGCCACGTGTAGTTCGTCCATTTACCCAGATGTCACACAGCTAAGCATTGACATCCACGCGCCAAGATGTGGAGGATCGAAACTTTCAGCTTTAAAATTGATCTAAGATTTTGAGATAGTAAATACTATAAGATGTATATATCGTATATGTTATGAAATCATGTAATGAGTTATGAGAATAAATTGAAAATGGCATGGATATTTTACGTAATATATTGTTGGTGTGAATATGGACATTGTATTACTTGATTAAATAATAATTCTGCTATTAAAAGTATCTTACAGTAACTTAAATTAGTTTAAAGTAGAAAGGAGTGTGTTTTCATATGAAGGAAGAAACTCTTATACTATCCTTCACTCAAAAAAATCAAAATAATTCACTTATATAAGAGTAAAGCAGCATAAACGCTACCCTCATCAGACCTCATTTGTGGGATTGCATAAATGTTTTTTTTTAATTGAGAGTCTATCGATATGGTCTATTGTTGTAATGGTGACAATCGTACCAACTTGCACACACCTGACGTTTCTATCGAATACCCGCTACCTCCCTCTAACTAGTAGTTACATTTTCATCAACTCTAGTTCCATAGCGTAACTAAATTGGTACATAACCACATTTCCAGCCTTGATGTATTCTAAGATGAGAACCACATTTTTTTAAAGAGAAAAGGACATTTGTCAATACCTCTGATAAGCAAATATCATTGCAGCAAAATACACCAATTTGGCAGCTGTTTATTTATTATGCTGACTCAATAAAGCATAGGCATATGTTTAAGACAATACAGTAACTTGAATATTGTCTAAACCTCCAAAAGATAGTTTATGAGCATTTGGGATGAGGCTTATGAGGTTGCACCAAAGACCCTGATCCTCTGTTCAATTGGAACGCCGCAGCACGGACATTTAGCCCTACCCTTCTTCCCTTTGTCATTGCAGTTCGCGCATATAACTTGATGAGCACAAGGTAGGAAGACAATTGAAACTTCATCCTTCTTGCAAATTAAACACTCCCTATCGGAGCTACCCTTCTCGGAAGAATTCTCCAATCTGTCCAACTCATGTAACATCCTTGCAATATCAGTGTGGGGCTGTTCACCGTTAGAGTTACCTGTTACTAACTTAGCAGACTGATTCTGCAGCTCAGTAGACGCTTTAAGCCGAGAAAGATCCTGTTCAAGCCGTTGGAGATCATCCTTGTGCCGCTGGAAGTCTATTTCTATCTTCAGCCGCAACGCCTCAAGCTTTCTTTTGTTAGTAGCCTCGGCTGCTTCTTTGAGACGTTGTTCTTCCTCTACTTGTGCCACGGCTTGCTCCTTAGCCTTCTGTTCCTGCCTCCACTTTGCCTAATAAAAATTGACGACATAACGTATTGACAAATTTTGAGCAATTAAAGAAACTTGCTATTGTTCAACAATTAAACGAATACAGTGGCAAGAATTCAGGCAAAATGAAAATGAATCGAAGCACATTCCTTTTCATCCTATTTCCCCTCTTCAGATAAGAATGGATACCTATGCTTTTAAATGTTTATGAACGTGAATGACGATTTCAAAAACAAATAGGCATATCCACTCTTACAAAATAAAACTGAGTTTGTCGGTTGATGGTGTTGAAAGAAACTGAAGCTTCTGGTGTAAAACACCATATTATTATTCTAATTTCATTGTGATAAATAGCTATAGCTTACAATTTACTGTCGGAAAAAAGGAAAACATAAGGTTTCTGATGATCTGCAGAATTCATTGAATACAGCTTCATTAGAAGTTTAGAACTTCAGAAGATAATTTCAGGAAGTCTACCACACACAGTAAAACTATCTTGCCTTTGGGAGATGAATTGAAAAGATTTGTCACGAAACAGGAGAATAGCTGCTATTTATTTGTCTATAGCAGTTTACAGTATCAATCAAGAAGCGGATGCCTTGGAACGACGGTAAAATTGCCTCTGTGTGACCTGTAAGTCACGGATTTGAGCCATAGAATCCGCCAATAGTGTTTGTGTTAGGGTAGGCTATTACATCACAACCCTTGGAGTGTAACCTTTCCCCGGACCCTGCATGAACGCAGGATGCCTTACACCAGACTGTCCTTTTTAGCAATCAACTACGCCTCAGTTCCAACTAGTTTGGGTCCACATGGAATACAACAAGGTGACTTCAGGATCAGCCATTCTACTAGTAATCTTGTCAAGCACGCATGCGTCAATCTCAACTAGTTGGGGTCAGCAAGTTATACAACACAAGGACTTCCCTGGAAATCACTCATCCTAGTACTATCTCGTCTAAGCATGCTTAAGTTTGGTGTTCTAATGGGAAGTGGTGGTATGATCGCATTCCTCACATAATTTTCTCTTTTTATAATTGTGGTGTCCGGGCCAGCTTGCGTGCACTTCAACTAATTCCACAGGATACTTGTTACTCCCACTAGCAACAGATACCATAACTCTATCCACCAAACAGATGAAAAGAAATCACCTAGTGTTTTTGTCTGTGCTGGGAATTGAACCTGAAACATCATAGTTCTAACCCACTTCATTGACCACTAGGTCACACCCTTGGATGCAAATTCCTCACATAATTTTAGACCTTTTTCGTAAATATATAATAAGTCTAATTTTAAGCGGGATTGCAACCTACCACAATCCTCTCCCTTTATCCAAACTTAGAACTAGGGATTGCAACCTACCACAATCCTCTCCCTTTATCCAAACTTAGAACTAGCTATGGTTGGACACAGGCAAAAGTGGTTTTGGGGTACTCTAAGAGTTAAGACAATTGTGACTTAGGACTGGTTATGGTTTGCAAAGGCCACATAGGGAGAGATTTCACAACGAAAATACAACTCTTTTATCAACAAGCAAGTGAGAGAGAAAAAGAAATATAAGATCCAAAATAAAACTTAATACATGACACATCTTCTCTCAACAAGCTAAATTCTGATGTAATGTCTATATATTCTAACTATTCAGGTACCTCGTGAACCCAGTACGCAAAAGTTTTCTACGAAAGAACGGAAATATTTGAGGCCAGAACAAAAAATGCTTACAATAATGACTAAGCCTTTATGAAGCACCAACGGTATGCACCTAATAACTAACTTGGATATAAAGAGGGCATCCTAACATGAGAAGGACACAAGAATCTTAAACCGATTCTCATTGAGTGATGTAAAATGTCGAACGGATTTGTTAGCATTTCCATTGCAAGATCACCAATAACAAGTAAACATCAAGGGAAAAAAAAGAAGAAAGAGCAAACCTCAGCTTCCTTTTGAGCTGCCTCGACCTGAACCAGCTGCTTTTGTACATCTGAAATCTTTTGTTTCTCCGCTGCAATATCCTCCTGCAGCTTCTTTTTCTGTTTCTCCCAAACTCCAAGCTTCTTAATGCACTTCTTCTCTCTCTTAGCAGCCTCCATACATGTTTTTGCAGATTCTGATGCGCTTAATTTAGAAGCCTCCATCTCTGCCCTGATTTCTGCATTCTCATTCTCAAGCTTTTTTACAGCCAAGTTTGCACGGTCAACTTGGCCGCTGGCTTTTCTTAGAGCATTCTCCATTTCTGATAGCCTATTCATGGTAGTATCGTCGCCACCCTGATTACCCTTCTTTAATCTTTGGGTATCCTCTCTTTCCATCCTCAACGTCTTAAGCTCCGTCAAGTCATTGCTAAGCTTCCTTGCAGCTTGCATTGCTTTTTGGTGCGCCCAATCTTTCCGTTCCTTGACCTGCTTCTCAAGATCCTTTATTTGATCGATCAAACTTAGAATCATCTCATCTTTCTGGTCCAGCTGCCCATTTCCCTTCTCTGTATTCCCGTCAAGATTCAAATCACGAAATTTACCTACGACAGAGTTAACCACGTCTTGGCTTTTCGAAGCTTGGGAGTCCCCCGACTGTGCAAGTCCACTTTCAACCCCTGATTCACTTCCACATGATTGATCCCCATCAGCCAAAGAACTAGGACAAGCCTGTGACTGATTCTGCATATATTTCGGGTTTGACCTAAATCCCGCAGCAAATGCAGCTACATTCCTCTTCAGTAAAGTTTTCATCGAAGGAGTAAGATTAAACCTCTTCGGACACTCAATCTCTTTTTGCGAATTAGAATCCGAGGCAGTATACCCGAATGACCTATTCAACGGAAACGCATTATTAGCACCACCACTCCCAAAACCCCAACCTCCATGAAACCTACACATAGCGGGCACAACCCCAACCGGACCGATGCCAACACCCTCCACATTACCACTCCCACTCATCGATCCATTAACACAACCATTCCCATTACTCGGAGCAGGAATTTCCATCACGCTCGCCCGACCTACGTGAAGATCACTCATTAACAAACACCACATTGCATCCCCTTTACTCAAATGCGGCTTAACTTGCTGCAACAAACAAACCATACCCGCTAACGAATATTCTTCCAACTGCCTCAAATCAACAAAACAATGCTCTGAATCCTCCAATTTCGATACACTACTCCCGTTATTTAAATACGTCAACGAGTTGTGCAATATATTAGTCAAAACATCCATTCCACCATAACAATGTCCATTTTTCAATATAGCTTTCATAGCCACATCCTCATCATAACCTAAACCAATAAGCTTATTAATAGCTTCACTATACAAAATCTCCAAATTTTGTAACAAGATTTCTTCTAATTGTTCCTCAGTACAGTAACCCCAACCACTCTCATCACCCCCATCTGCATTGGGCTTGATTGGGCCCAATGGGCTAAGCCCAGATTCAGAAAATACAGAATTACCGTTACTGATGTTATGGGTATTATGATCATGTTCAGTTTTTACTGATCTTGGTCTTCTATTAGTTCTTGTATACTTTTCTTTAGAACCCATTTTTCGGAAATTTCAAGAACTACACTCAAATCCAAAATGAACCTGAAAAAAAAGGGGAAAACACAAAGGTAAAAGTTAAAACGGATTGAAATTTTCAGATTTTTTTTTTATGACCAATTGATGGAATTAATATGAATTTAGATAATCGGGTATACTTTTCTTTTAAACCCAGTTGAGGATTTCAAGAGGTATACCAAAATTTTAACTGAAACCCCAAAATGGAAAACACAAAACTTAAATAAATAAATAAAAGATCGAATTTTTCAAGATTTTTTTTGTCATAAAATTGATGGAATTCATATGAAATAAGACAATCGAACTGCGTATAGACTTACAGGTTAGTGATTATCGCCTTGTTTTGATGATTGTTTTTCTGGGCGTTAAAGTTGCAGGTAAGAAAGTGAAGGATACAATGGCTGTCATACGGCATATATTTGGAAGGTTATATGGGTTTGATGTCATGGGCTGGAGCTATTAACGGGTCGGGTTTGAAAAAATGGAGGGGGGAGGGGGTGATTTTATATATATATTCAAGAGTTTAAGAAAATTGTATTTTACGAAATTTTAAAATTTGGGAAAACACATACTTACATTTGAAGAAGGAATAAAAATGAAACAGGAAAAAAGAGCGAATAATAAATGAAATAAAATGGCATTTGGCGTGGCAGTAATGTAGCGATAATGCGATTACATAGATTTTTTTATTTTTTTTTTTATTTTTTTTTTCTTTCTGTATTTTCAGGGAGTTATCGGACTCACTTAACATAAAAATAACAGTTAAAAAATGCGCGCCAATATAGAAGTCTAATGACTTTTTGAAACAAATTTGGAAGAGTAAACTAGATATTATTCCTTTTAGATTAATGTGATTACCAAGATTGATTATGTATTTTCAGGAAGTTATTAGACTCGCTTAAGATAAAATTAGCAGTTAGAAAATGCAAGCCAAAATTAAATGTGTAATGACTTTTTGAAACAAATTATGAGGAGTAAAATATATATTATTCCTTGTAGATTAATGTTATTACCAAGATTGATTATGTATTTTCGGATAGTTATTAGACTCAACAAAAGTAGCATTTAGGAAACGCGCGCCAAATATAGATGTGGAACGACTTTTTGAAACAAAGTTGGAGAAGTAAAGTAGATATTATTCCTTTTAGATTAACGTGATTACCAAGATTGATTTTGTATTTTCATAGAGTTATTAGACTCGCTTAAGATAAAATTAGCAGTTAGAAAATGCGCGCCAAAAATAAATGTGTAGCGACTTTTTGAAACAAATTTTGAGAAGTGAAGTAGATATTATTCCTTTTAGATTAATGTAATTACTAATATTGATTATGTATTTTTAGAGTTGTTGCAATATTAGAGAATAAGAAAATCGTAAGAACTGCGATATTGAAATTATTGAAATATTACTTAGTTGCATTGAATTTTAAAACAATATTAATAATATATATAAATAAAAATACATAATGGTAAATCAAAAGATTAATAATTCCATTAAATTTATATTTTACGATCAGGACAATAAATATCAGACGATTTAATTGTACCATTATAAAATATTTGTGCTGATTAGTATGGAATACACGTGCAAAGCACGTGTCCAGAAACTAGTAAATACCATATAAAACAAGATTGACTCTATACTTTCAAGGAGTTATTAGACTCACTTAAGCACAATTAGCAGTTAGAAAACGTGCGTAAAATTTGGATGTATAACGTCTTTTTGAAACAAATTTGGAGTAAAGTAGATATTATCCCTTTTTAGATTTATGTGATTACCACGATTGATTCTGTATTTTCAGGGAGTTATTAGAATCGCTCAAGACAAAATTAGAAGATAGAAAGCGCGCGCCAGAAATAGATGTGCAACGACTTTTTAAAATTTGAGGAGAAACGTAGATATTATTCCTTTTAGATTAATGCAATTATCGAGATTGATTCTGTATTTTCAGAGAGTTATTAGATTTGTTTAAGATAAAATTAGCAGTTAGAAAACACGCGTCAAAAATAGATGTGTAACGACTTTTTGAAACAAATTTTGAGGAGTAAAGCAGATATTATTCCTTTTAGATTAATGTGATTACCAAGATTGATTCTGTATTTTCAGAGAGTTATTACACTCGCTTATGACAAAATTAGCAGTTAGAAAATGCGCGCCAAAAATAGATGTGTAACGACTTTTTGAAACAAATTTTGAGGAGTGAAGTAGATATTATTCCTTTTGGATTAATGTAATTATTAATATCGATTATGTACTTTTAGAGCTGTTGCAATATTAGAGAATAAGAAAATCGTAAGAACTGCAAAATTGAAATTATTGAAATATTACTTAGTTGCATTGAATATTATAACAGTATTAATAATATATATAAATAAAAATACATAATGATAAATCAAAAGGTTAGTAATTCCATTAAATTTATATTTTACGATCGGGACAATAAATATCATACAATTTAATTGTACCATTATAAAATATTTGTGCTAATTAGTATGGAATACACGTGCAAAGCACGTGTCCAGAAACTAGTAAATACCATATATAACAAGATTGATTCTGTACTTTCAAGGAGTTATTAGACTCACTTAAGACAAAATTAGTAGTTAGAAAACGTGCGTAAAATTTGGATTTTAGTATGGAATACACGTGCAAAGCACGTGTCCAGAAACTAGTAAATACCATATATAACAAGATTGTTTATGTACTTTCAAGGAGTTATTAGACTCACTTAAGACAAAATTAGTAGTTAGAAAACGTGCGTAAAATTTGGATGTGTAACGTCTTTTTGAAACAAATTTAGAGTAAAGTAGATATTATCCCTTTTTAGATTAATGTGATTACCAAGATTGATTCTGTATTTCCAGGGAGTTATTAGTATCGCTTAAAACAAAATTAGAAGATAGAAAGCGCGCGCCAGAAATAGATGTGCAATGACTTTTTGAAATTTGAGGAGAAAAGTAGATATTATTCCTTTTAGATTAATGTGATTACCAAGATTGATTCTGTATTTTCAGAGAGTTATTAGACTCGCCTAAGATAAAGTTAGCAGTTAGAAAACACGCATCAAAAATTGATGTATAACGACTTTTTGAAACAAATTTTGAGGAGTAAAGCAGATATAATTCCTTTTAGATTAATGTGATTACCAAGATTGATTCTGTATTTTTAGAGAGTTATTACACTCGCTTATGACAAAATTAGCAGTTAGAAATGCGCGCCAAAAATAGATGTGTAACGACTTTTTGAAACAAATTTTGAGGAGTAAAGTAGATATTATTCCTTTTAGATTAATGTGATTACCAAGATTGGTTATGTGTCACGACCCCAAACCCGGTCGTTATGGTTCCAATTTTCAATAATCGCAAAACGGTGCCAATACACATGATATACCACCACTGCGTAGGCGGATTACGAGAAATTCTAGTCTCCAGCACGAATATAGCACATGAATCGCTATGCCTGATTCCACACTGTCACACCCCTTTTTTTTTAACCAAAACCTTCCCGCTAAACCCTCCTTAAATTAATAAAAAGAATTTAGTAAAAAAGCCTGAAAAGGGTTTTCAATTTTGAAAGTGACAAAAATTTGTATTCAAAAGGATTAACTCAGAGTCGCCACCTGACATTGGTTTCGGTGTGCCAGGCCACCGTTTTTAAAATAATTTTCCTTTTAAAACACTTTGGACTCCAAAACATAAGTCCGCACCAGAGATTCGGGTAAGGGGGTTCATTTGACTCGGGGAGAAGGTGTTAGGCACTCCCCAAATTTCGTAACTAGTACGATTGCGTACTTGATCAGGTTGGCTTTCAAAATATTCAAATTGAGGTGAAACACACAAAAAATAGAATAAACATACAAGAGGCTCGAGGTCGTTCCCACCTAATAAAAGAAAAATAAAACACAATGAAATAACTCTTACTAGCCTTTACTACACTTTCCGCGCCATGCTCGTCAGGGCCTCCAAAATATTTACAAAGTTCTTCGGGGCATACCCCGGATAATAATATGTACAAATCCCTCGGGGCATCCCCTGGATAAATTTAACTGGGGATCGACCTCTCACCTCGAAATTAAAGCGGGCAAATAGAAAAATCCTAAGGCTTGCCTACCCAAGTGATGTCGACCTAAAGCATGCTTCTAACGTTAAATTGGTGACAAATCTACCTAAATGAGAAATTAAGAACATTAAACAACTTCTGTTTTTGCCTCATTCCACAACTTTTAGATCCAATTGCTATTTTAAACCACTTCTTCCCAAACTATTCTTTTAAATTCAACAAAAGACTGTTTCATTTTCCAATTCAAAGTAAGCATACGATTTGTATAACTAAACATGCGATTCCAATTCACTCCAATCAATTCAAGCAAACATATGAGGCACATTCAAAATCATAAATAACGAGTCACAAAATCGAACCAACAAGCAGATAGTTAACACTAAAACGAGTAAAGGATTGAGGTATAGAACCTTATCGCGCGAAACTTTTCGATTAATCGAGAGAGCGCAAGAATAACACCTCGAATCTACCGAATCCAATTGCAAAAATACAGCAGCAACAAAAGTTGAACTGGTACCGCGAACCAATGGTGAATCTCGAATCGGCAACTCGATCACTCGGGCCTCGAATATCAACTTAAACCAACACCATCTCAACAGCGAAATTCAGACCCAATATTGGACTTCAAAATCGGAACCATTGACAGTAAATCAACAACGATAACTACCTCTAGAATTAGAATGCCAAGAAGAAATCTTTCGAATATTCAGATTAATTGAGATGAACTCGACTCGCTGAGATTTCACACTTTGATATCCAAATCGAAAAGGAAATGGGACTACCATATTTTCGTGTTTTTTGATTTTGAAGTTTCAAGGAAATTGAAGGAATTTGCCATTTTATACGTGAAAGGACTCAAATCCGCCTCGCTTTTATCCGAATATGTTTTGTCCAAACAGTTCTATCCGTCTCCTTCTGTTTCCACCTGAAACTTTCCCAGCTTCTTTTGCTTGCATTTTTATTTATGTTTGTGCGTGTTTTGTTCCCGATTTTAGAGAAGAAGGAGTCTGTGGAAGGGCGTTCAGGTATTCCGGCGAGGTTTGGGAGCTTGGGAGGTGAGTGAGAGTGAAGCTCGCCGGAGATGGCAGCCTTGTGGTGGACGGAGGTCTGGCGGTGATAATGGAGGGACGACTGAGAGGGGACTGCTATGGCATTTTGTTCGTTGTTTGTTTGACACGGCAAGGCGTTGTTCCAGCGAATGGGTTGGCCGGCGGCGTTGGAGGAGAAGCAGCAGGATGGGTTGTTTGGAGATGGAGGCTGGCCGCTATTTTCTCTGTTGATGGGGCGGCTGGGTAGTCTCTTTTGCTAGGGTTTTTTTTTTGTGTCTTGTTATGTTATTTTAGGTTATGAAGAAGAAAGGGTTATGGGTTAAGGGTTGGGCTTCTATATTTTGGGCCTTAACATTGGGTTAAAAACAAATACCCAAACCTTAATTAAATTACTTTTAATATAAGATAAATATATTACGTAATGCAAAAATTAATTTAATTAATTAAACTAAATTATATATATAATATGAAACTATTTTTTGTATTTTTTTAATTTTATGATAAAAATAATATAAAAGAGTTAAAATTAGTGTAAATAACTATATGACACCTAAATTAAATATTCTACGCTAAACCGGGTGAAATTTCGGGGATGGTCAAAAATTATGTGTCTACAGCTGCCCCTCTTTGACTGAAAATACAAAGTATTTTCAGACAAAGAACGACTAGACATGATTTTTGACCTGACCCTTATTTAAAAGACCAACTAGAAGAAAAGAGAATGTGACCGAGCTCTGGTATCCGAGCTGCCTACATATCCTCGGCTATAGAGGAATCAGGCCACGTGTAGTTCAGAAGTGAATGAGATGGTGGAGTTTACCGAGGTGGAGAGTCGAGTCGAGTGCCGTCGAGGTTCCAGCCCACGGTCCTGTTATTACATCAAAATCAGAAAATGAAAAAGGCTAACTAAACCTATCAACTATGAGTTACAAGATTCCTATCTATAAGTCTTCTGAAGCTTGATCTTGATTCTTGAATGGTTCTTCATGCAGACTTCAGATCTGAACCTTGATGCTCGCTAGATGCAGGTGTTAGCTCGTTTTTCTTCTTATTTTCGAATCAAAACTGGACGTACAATGCTTGTGACTTTAGTCATGTCTTTAGCGATCCGCCTCTTGTCTCGGCCTCTGCATTTTGGACTCACCTCCCTTTTCTCTTTTTTTTTCTTTTTCTTTTTCCTATTTTTTTTCTTTTTCTTTTCTATTCTGGATTGAAATTACTTATGTTGATCACCTTGGATTATTGACTCGCATTCTTGCCGCGCTTCTGCTACTTCTAGCATGAACTAATTTCTGAAATGATTTCCCTCGTTGTCCAGGTGGGCGCCTGACATTAAAACAAAACAAACAAAACAAAAGAAATTTTTCTGCCCCAGTTTTGGATTCGGGCATAAATGTGAATGTTAATTGGATCATGCTACCTACAGAGCTCTCAGAGTTTGAAAGTTAGATCCCATTATCCAGGAAGGTCCTAAAAATTCTAAAATTAAATCCCATTATCCAGGAGGGTCCTGAAAATTCTAAAATCAAATCCCATTATCCAGGAGGGTCCTGAATTCTAAAACTAAATCCCACTATCCAGGAGGGTCCTGAAAATTCTAAAATTAAATCCCATTATCCAAGAGGGTCCTGAGAATTATAAAACTAAATCCCATTATCCAGGAGGGTCCTGAAAATTCTAAAACTAAATCCCATTATCCAGGAGGGTCCTGAAAATTCTAAAATTAAATCCCATTATCCAGGAGGGTCCTGAAAACTTAAAATTAAATCCCATTATCCAGGAGTGTCCTGAAAACTTAAAATTAAATCCCATTATCCAGGAGGGTCCTGAAAACTTAAAATTAAATCCCATTATCCAGGAGGGTCCTGAAAACTTAAAATTAAAACCCATTATCCAGGAGGGTCCTGAAAATTCTAAAATTAAATCCCATTATCCAGGAGGGTCCTGAAAATTCTAAAATTAAATCCCATTATCCAGGAGGGTCCTGAAAACTTAAACTTAAATCCCATTATCGAGGAGGGTCCTGAAAATTCTAAAACTAAATCTCATTATCTAGGAGGGTCCTGAAAATTCAAAAAATTAAATTCCATTATCCAGGAGGGTCCTGAAAATTCTAAAACTTAATCCCATTATCCAAGAGGGTCCTGAAAATTTTAAAACTAAATCCCATTATCCAGGAGGATCCTGAAAACTCTAAACTAAATCTCATTATCCAGGAGGGTCCTGAGAACTTTAAAATTAAATCACATTATTCATGAGGGTCCTGAAAATTCTAAAATTAAATCACATTATCTAGGAGGGCCCTGAAAATTCAAAAATTAAATCCCATTATCTAGGAGGGTCCTGAAAAATTCTAAAACTAAATCCCATTATCCAGGAGGGTCCTGAAAATTCTAAAATTAAATCCCATTATCCAGGAGGGTCCTGAAAATTCTAAAATTAAATCCCATTATCCAGGAGGGTCCTGAAAATTCTAAAACTAAATCCCATTATCCGGGAGGGTCCTGAAAACTTAAAATTAAATCCCATTATCCAGGAGGGTCCTGAGAACTTTAAAAATTAAATCCCATTATTCAGAAGGGTCTTGAAAATTCTAAAACTAAATCTCATTATCCATGAGGGTCTTGAGAATTCTAAAACTAAATCCCATTATCTAGGAGGGTTCTGAAAATTCAAAAATTAAATCCCATTATCCGGGAGGGTCCTGAAAATTCTAAAATTAAATCCCATTATCCAGGAGGGTCCTAAAAATTCTAAAACTAAATCCCATTATCCAGGAGGGTCCTGAAAATTCAAAAATTAAATCCCATTATCCAGGAGGGTCCTGAAAATTCTAAAACTAAATCCCATTATCCAGGAGGGTCCTGAAAATTCTAAAATTAAATCCCATTATCCAGGAGGGTCCCGAAAACTTAAAACTAAATCCCATTATCCAGGAGGGTCCTGAAACTTAAAACTAAATCCCATTATCCAGGAGGGTCCTGAGAATTCTAAAATTAAATCTCATTATCTAGGAGGGTCCTGAAAATTCTAAAATTAAATCCCATTATCCAAGAGGGTCCCGAAAATTCTAAAACTAAATCCCATTATCCAGGAGGGTCCTGAGAATTCTTAAAATTAAATCCCATTATCCAGGAGGGTCCTGAAAATTCTAAAACTAAATCCCATTATCCGGGAGGGTCCTGAAAATTCTAAAATTAAATCCCATTATCCGGGAGGGTCCTGAAAACTTAAAATTAAATCCCATTATCCAGGAGGGTCCTGAAAACTTAAAATTAAATCCCATTATCCAGGAGGGTCCTGAAAATTCTAAAATTAAATCCCATTATCCAGGAGTGTCCTAAAAATTCTAAAATTAAATCCCATTATCTAGGAGGGTCCTGAGAATTCTAAAATTAAATCCCATTATCCAGGAGGATCCTGAAAATTCTAAAACTAAATCCCATTATCCAGGAGGGTCCTGAAAATTCAAAAACTAAATCCCATTATCCAGGAGGGTCCTGAAAATTCTAAAATTAAATCCCATTATCCAGGAGGGTCCTGAAAATTCTAAAACTAAATCCCATTATCCAGGAGGGTCCTGAAAATTCAAAAATTAAATCCCATTATCCAGGAGGGTCCTGAAAATTCTAAAATTAAATCCCATTATCCAGGAGGGTCCTGAAAATTCTAAAATTAAATCCCATTATCCAGGAGGGTCCTGAAAATTCTAAAACTAAATCCCATTATCCAGGAGGGTCCTGAAAATTCTAAAATTAAATCCCATTATCCAGGAGGGTCCTGAAAACTCTAAAATTAAATCTCATTATCCAGGAGGGTCCCGAGAATTCTAAAATTAAATCCCATTATCCATGAGGGTCCCGAGAATTCTAAAATAAATCCCATTATCCAGTAGGGTCCTGAAAATTCAAAAATTAAATCCCATTATCCAGGAGGGTCCTGAAAATTCTAAAGTAAATCCCGTTATCGAGGAGGGTCCTGAGAACTTTTAAAATAAAATCCCATTATCCAAGAGGGTCCTGAAAATTCTAAAATTAACTTACCTGAGCCATGCTCACATCTTGGAGGATTCTGAATATAATTTTACTCCCGAACCATGATTTTCCCGTAGGAGGTCCCTGTGGACTTAAAAATTTCTTGCCCCCGCTTCAGACAAATAAAATCTTGTTAGTTTGAAAATGTGGTGGTTAGTTTGTGGCATCATTGCTGAGTGTCTGCTTCTGCCATTGCCACGTTTCATTCCGATTAGCTGCTTCGGGCTAGCAAGGAGTTGGTTGACCCTTTGATTGGAATTAGACCTCAAAACCTCTAACTTGAATCTCCCACATTCACTTGTTGCATTGTGTTTTTATTTTGAGAGTTGCTGAATCTTTGTATTTTCTCAAAATTCAAGATCCACTAAACTGCCTGAACCTCAGTTATCAATATACTTCTTACTCTAAATCATGTCAATTGTGATGTGCATGGCCTAACTCCGCTTTGTGCAATTGGAAAGTTGGTGGCAAATTTTAAAGTCATTTCTCACTTGTTCGGACCAAGCAGACTCATGAAGGGACTTGAACAAAACGAGAGGAACAAGATAAGGGACAAGGGAAAGAGATGATACTTAACAAGATTATGAAGTAGAAACTTATCAGATGTGGATACCAACTCCAATGACCATAACATGCACCTTTGGACTAAGTAGCCTAATCTCTCAAGCAAGTCTAATATTCAACTCTTGTTGTACCTCTTCGCTGTGAAACTGGGCTTCAACGCTTCAATTGTCCCATTTGATCCACAATCCTCAGTCGACCTGTAGTGCCCTGAAGGGTTTTCACCATCAAGCCTCTCTCATTTCGCACCTTGTCTCAACTCACCGCCGCCTTACGGTGCCCCTGAGGGTTTTCACCGATAAGACTCTCTCATTTTATCATTTTCTCTCATTGTTCTGAGAACAAAGGTATTACCCATGATGCGGGGAGATCATACTTTCACCAACACTTGATATGGCATCCTCAATGATTGGTCGGAAGGTCTTTCTTTGGACCGTAATGTAGGCTTTTGGACTGGGTTAGAAAGAAAGGGTAGCATGATGGCTCAAAATAATTCAAGATGAAAGGGTTCAAAATTACAACTTTTGGAATCGGGTCTTTTGGAAAAATTAAAACTTCTGCCCCAGTTTCATGATGTTTGGGGAATTTTTTTTTTGGATTTTTTCTTTGATGGGATTTCTTAAAAAATCTGCCCAAGTATTAATTTTGGGGGATTATGAAATACTTTATTTGGGGCGTGACCGAACCGTAAGGCTGCCTACGTATCTTGTGGTGACAAGAATCAGGTCGAACATAGTTCAAAAGACTACTTTTTGTTACTATTTCTTTTTCTCTATCTTTTTTTTTCTTCTCTTTTTTTTTGTCTCTTTTTTC
>JASVEL010009072.1:0-26286 GCA_032618575.1 Nicotiana noctiflora | reverse complement strand
GTTTGCAATCGCATTCTAGACCGCATATTGGACACTTTTCGGAAAAATTAATTCTCTACATTTTTGAAACTTAAATCACTACCAAGGGTCCGAACCGCCACGCATTCCTAATACATTATTCGGACCATGACACTATAGCTACTAGGTTTTATGCACAAAAATTTTACGGGGCCTTACAAGTAAGTCTGGAAATCAAGAGGTTGATAAGAGCATACAACAAGGAAATGTTTCTCAAGCGGTTTGAGGTAAATCAGTCAGTGCTGAAGTACATTCTTCTGCATCAAGATAAGTATGAATCAAGTCTGCTTTGAACTGGCAATGATCATTCATCAGGACAAAGGTATTGCCCAACGGCACTTTTTGTTTGTGTTGATATCACCAATAGATAATGTGCATGATTTTTTTGCCTATCTTCAATTGCACGCTTGTACTTGGAATTCTCAAAGTTTGGTATGACGAAGGCTTTTTAGTCTGCTACCCAAACACTTTTATCCTTTGCTACCCATTTTGAGCCCTAATTTTTTGTTTCAAACCCCTCTTTTTGAATCAGAAATAGAGTCAGGACCTAGAAAATAAAAAGAAAAAGAAAAAAAGAAAAAAAAGGAAAAGATAAAAAGAAAAAAGAGACAAAAAAAAAGAGAAGAAAAAAAAAGATAGAGAAAAAGAAATAGTAACAAAAAGTAGTCTTTTGAACTATGTTCGACCTGATTCTTGTCACCACAAGATACGTAGGCAGCCTTACGGTTCGGTCACGCCCCAAATAAAGTATTTCATAATCCCCCAAAATTAATACTTGGGCAGATTTTTTAAGAAATCCCATCAAAGAAAAAATCCAAAAAAAAAATTCCCCAAACATCATGAAACTGGGGCAGAAGTTTTAATTTTTCCAAAAGACCCGATTCCAAAAGTTGTAATTTTGAACCCTTTCATCTTGAATTATTTTGAGCCATCATGCTACCCTTTCTTTCTAACCCAGTCCAAAAGCCTACATTACGGTCCAAAGAAAGACCTTCCGACCAATCATTGAGGATGCCATATCAAGTGTTGGTGAAAGTATGATCTCCCCGCATCATGGGTAATACCTTTGTTCTCAGAACAATGAGAGAAAATGATAAAATGAGAGAGTCTTATCGGTGAAAACCCTCAGGGGCACCGTAAGGCGATGGTGAGTTGAGAAAAAGAGCAAAATGAGAGAGGCTTGATGGTGAAAACCCTTCAGGGCACTACAAGTCGACTGAGGATTGTGGATCAAATGGGACAATTGAAGCGTTGAAGCCCAGTTTCACAGCGAAGAGGTACAACAAGAGTTGAATATTAGACTTGCTTGAGAGATTAGGCTACTTAGTCCAAAGGTGCATGTTATGGTCATTGGAGTTGGTATCCACATCTGATAAGTTTCTACTTCATAATCTTGTTAAGTATCATCTCTTTCCCTTGTCCCTTATCTTGTTCCTCTCGTTTTGTTCAAGTCCCTTCATGAGTCTGCTTGGTCCGAACAAGTGAGAAATGACTTTAAAATTTGCCACCAACTTTCCAATTGCACAAAGCGGAGTTCGGGCCATGCACATCACAATTGACATGATTTAGAGTAAGAAGTATATTGATAACTGAGGTTCAGGCAGTTTAGTGGATCTTGAATTTTGAGAAAATACAAAGATTCAGCAACTCTCAAAATAAAAACACAATGCAACAAGTGAATGTGGGAGATTCAAGTTAGAGGTTTTGAGGTCTAATTCCAATCAAAGGGTCAACCAACTCCTTGCTAGCCCGAAGCAGCTAATCGGAATGAAACGTGGCAATGGCAGAAGCAGACACTCAGCAATGATGCCACAAACTAACCACCACATTTTCAAACTAACAAGATTTTATTTGTCTGAAGCGGGGGCAAGAAATTTTTAAGTCCACAGGGACCTCCTACGGGAAAATCATGGTTCGGGAGTAAAATTATATTCAGAATCCTCCAAGATGTGAGCATGGCTCAGGTAAGTTAATTTTAGAATTTTCAGGACCCTCTTGGATAATGGGATTTTATTTTAAAAGTTCTCAGGACCCTCCTCGATAACGGGATTTACTTTAGAATTTTCAGGACCCTCCTGGATAATGGGATTTAATTTTTGAATTTTCAGGACCCTCCTGGATAATGGGATTTAGTTTTAGAATTTTCAGGACCCTCATGGATAATGGGATTTAGTTTAAAGTTTTTAGGACCCTCCTGGATAATGAGATTTAGTTTTAGAATTTTCAGGACCCTCCTGAATAATGGGATTTAATTTTCAAACTCTGAGAGCTCTGTAGGTAGCATAGTCCAATTAACATTCACATTTATGCCCCAGTCCCAAACTGGGGCAGAATTTTAGAATTTTCAGGACCCTCCTGGATAATGGGATTTAATTTTAGAATTTTCAGGACCCTCCTGGATAATGGGATTTAATTTTAGAATTTTCAGGACCCTCCTGGATAATGAGATTTAGTTTTAGAATTTTCAGGACCCTCCTGGATAATGGGATTTAATTTTAGAATTTTCGGGACCCTCCTGGATAATGGGATTTAGTTTTTGAATTTTCAGGACCCTCCTGGATAATGGGATTTAGTTTTAGAATTTTCAGGATCCTCCTGGATAATGGGATTTAATTTTAGAATTCTCAGGACCCTCCTAGATAATGGGATTTAATTTTAGAATTTTTAGGACACTCCTGGATAATGGGATTTAATTTTAGAATTTTCAGGACCCTCCTGGATAATGGGATTTAATTTTAAGTTTTCGGGACCCTCTTGGATAATGGGATTTAATTTTAAGTTTTCAGGACCCTCCTGGATAATAGGATTTAATTTTAAGTTTTCAGGGACCCTCCTGGATAATGGGATTTAGTTTAAAATTTTCAGGACCCTCCTGGAAAATGGGATTTAGTTTTAGAATTCTCAGGACCCTCCTGGATAATGGGATTTAGTTTTAGAATTTTCGGGACCCTCTTGGATAATGGGATTTAATTTTAGAATTTTCAGGACCCTCCTAGATAATGAGATTTAATTTTAGAATTCTCAGGACCCTCCTGGATAATGGGATTTAATTTTAAAGTTTTCAGGACCCTCCTAGATAATGGGATTTAATTTTAGAATTCTCAGGACCCTCCTGGATAATGGGATTTAATTTTAAGTTTTCAGGACCCTCCTGGATAATGGGATTTAATTTTAAGTTTTCAGGACCCTCCTGGATAATGGGATTTAATTTAAAGTTCTCAGGACCCTCCTGGATAATGGGATTTGGTTTTAGAATTTTCAGGACCCTCCTGGATAATGGGATTTAATTTTAGAATTTTCGGGACCCTCCTGGATAATGGGATTTAATTTTATAATGGGGCAGCTGTAGACACGTCATTTTTGACCTTACCCCACATTTAACCCATTTTAGTTTTAAGTTTTCAGGACCCTCCTGGATAATGGGATTTAATTTTAAGTTTTCAGGACCCTCCCGGATAATGGGATTTAATTTTAGAATTTTCAGGACCCTCCCGGATAATGGGATTTAGTTTTAGAATTTTCAGGACCCTCCTGGATAATGGGATTTAATTTTAGAATTTTCAGGACCCTCCTGGATAATGGGATTTAATTTTAGAATTTTCAGGACCCTCCTGGATAATGGGATTTAGTTTTAGAATTTTTCAGGACCCTCCTAGATAATGGGATTTAATTTTTGAATTTTCAGGGCCCTCCTAGATAATGTGATTTAATTTTAGAATTTTCAGGACCCTCATGAATAATGTGATTTAATTTTAAAGTTCTCAGGACCCTCCTGGATAATGAGATTTAGTTTAGAGTTTTCAGGATCCTCCTGGATAATGGGATTTAGTTTTAAAATTTTCAGGACCCTCCTGGATAATGGGATTAAGTTTTAGAATTTTCAGGACCCTCCTGGATAATGGAATTTAATTTTTTTAATTTTTAGGACCCTCCTAGATAATGAGATTTAGTTTTAGAATTTTCAGGACCCTCCTCGATAATGGGATTTAAGTTTAAGTTTTCAGGACCCTCCTGGATAATGGGATTTAATTTTAGAATTTTCAGGACCCTCCTGGATAATGGGATTTAATTTTATGTTTTCAGGACCCTCCTGGATAATGGGATTTATTTTTAAGTTTTCGGGACCCTCCTGGATAATGGGATTTAATTTTAAGTTTTCGGGACCCTCCTGGATAATGGGATTTAATTTTAAGTTTTCAGGACCCTCCTGGATAATGGGATTTAATTTTAAGTTTTCAAGACCCTCCTGGATAATGGGATTTAATTTTAGAATTTTCAGGACCCTCCTGGATAATGGGATTTAGTTTTAGAATTTTCAGGACCCTCCTGGATAATGGGATTTAGTTTTATAATTCTCAGGACCCTCTTGGATAATGGGATTTAATTTTAGAATTTTCAGGACCCTCCTGGATAGTGGGATTTAGTTTTAGAATTCAGGACCCTCCTGGATAATGGGATTTGATTTTAGAATTTTCAGGACCCTCCTGGATAATGGGATTTAATTTTAGAATTTTTAGGACCTTCCTGGATAATGGGATCTAACTTTCAAACTCTGAGAGCTCTGTAGGTAGCATGATCCAATTAACATTCACATTTATGCCCGAATCCAAAACTGGGGCAGAAAAATTTCTTTTGTTTTGTTTGTTTTGTTTTAATGTCAGGCGCCCACCTGGACAACGAGGGAAATCATTTCAGAAATTAGTTCATGCTAGAAGTAGCAGAAGCGCGGCAAGAATGCGAGTCAATAATCCAAGGTGATCAACATAAGTAATTTCAATCCAGAATAGAAAAGAAAAAGAAAAAAAATAGGAAAAAGAAAAAGAAAAAAAAAGAGAAAAGGGAGGTGAGTCCAAAATGCAGAGGCCGAGACAAGAGGCGGATCGCTAAAGACATGACTAAAGTCACAAGCATTGTACGTCCAGTTTTGATTCGAAAATAAGAAGAAAAACGAGCTAACACCTGCATCTAGCGAGCATCAAGGTTCAGATCTGAAGTCTGCATGAAGAACCATTCAAGAATCAAGATCAAGCTTCAGAAGACTTATAGATAGGAATCTTGTAACTCATAGTTGATAGGTTTAGTTAGCCTTTTTCATTTTCTGATTTTGATGTAATAACAGGACCGTGGGCTGGAACCTCGACGGCACTCGACTCGACTCTCCACCTCGGTACACTCCATCATCTCATTCACTTCTGAACTACACGTGGCTTGATTCCTCTATTGCCGAGGATATGTAGGCAGCTCAGATACCAGAGCTTGGTCACATTCTCTTTTCTTCTAGTTGGTCTTTTAAATAAGGGTCGGGTCAAAAATCCTGTCTAGTCGTTCTTTGTCTGAAAATACTTTGTATTTTCAGTCAAAGGGGTAGCTGTAGACACATAATTTTTGACCATCCCCGAAATTTCACCCGGTTTAGCGTAGAATATTTAATTTAGGTGTCATATAGTTATTTACACTAATTTTAACTCTTTTATATTATTTTTATCATAAAATTAAAAAAATACAAAAAATAGTTTCATATTATATATATAATTTAGTTTAATTAATTAAATTAATTTTTGCATTACGTAATATATTTATCTTATATTAAAAGTAATTTAATTAAGGTTTGGGTATTTGTTTTTAACCCAATGTTAAGGCCCAAAATATAGAAGCCCAACCCTTAACCCATAACCCTTTCTTCTTCATAACCTAAAATAACATAACAAGACACAAAAAAAAAACCCTAGCAAAAGAGACTACCCAGCCGCCCCATCAACAGAGAAAATAGCGGCCAGCCTCCATCTCCAAACAACCCATCCTGCTGCTTCTCCTCCAACGCCGCCGGCCAACCCATTCGCTGGAACAACGCCTTGCCGTGTCAAACAAACAACGAACAAAATGCCATAGCAGTCCCCTCTCAGTCGTCCCTCCATTATCACCGCCAGACCTCCGTCCACCACAAGGCTGCCATCTCCGGCGAGCTTCACTCTCACTCACCTCCCAAGCTCCCAAACCTCGCCGGAATACCTGAACGCCCTTCCACAGACTCCTTCTTCTCTAAAATCGGGAACAAAACACGCACAAACATAAATAAAAATGCAAGCAAAAGAAGCTGGGAAAGTTTCAGGTGGAAACAGAAGGAGACGGATAGAACTGTTTGGACAAAACATATTCGGATAAAAGCGAGGCGGATTTGAGTCCTTTCACGTATAAAATGGCAAATTCCTTCAATTTCCTTGAAACTTCAAAATCAAAAAACACGAAAATATGGTAGTCCCATTTCCTTTTCGATTTGGATATCAAAGTGTGAAATCTCAGCGAGTCGAGTTCATCTCAATTAATCTGAATATTCGAAAGATTTCTTCTTGGCATTCTAATTCTAGAGGTAGTTATCGTTGTTGATTTACTGTCAATGGTTCCGATTTTGAAGTCCAATATTGGGTCTGAATTTCGCTGTTGAGATGGTGTTGGTTTAAGTTGATATTCGAGGCCCGAGTGATCGAGTTGCCGATTCGAGATTCACCATTGGTTCGCGGTACCAGTTCAACTTTTGTTGCTGCTGTATTTTTGCAATTGGATTCGGTAGATTCGAGGTGTTATTCTTGCGCTCTCTCGATTAATCGAAAAGTTTCGCGCGATAAGGTTCTATACCTCAATCCTTTACTCGTTTTAGTGTTAACTATCTGCTTGTTGGTTCGATTTTGTGACTCGTTATTTATGATTTTGAATGTGCCTCATATGTTTGCTTGAATTGATTGGAGTGAATTGGAATCGCATGTTTAGTTATACAAATCGTATGCTTACTTTGAATTGGAAAATGAAACAGTCTTTTGTTGAATTTAAAAGAATAGTTTGGGAAGAAGTGGTTTAAAATAGCAATTGGATCTAAAAGTTGTGGAATGAGGCAAAAACAGAAGTTGTTTAATGTTCTTAATTTCTCATTTAGGTAGATTTGTCACCAATTTAACGTTAGAAGCATGCTTTAGGTCGACATCACTTGGGTAGGCAAGCCTTAGGATTTTTCTATTTGCCCGCTTTAATTTCGAGGTGAGAGGTCGATCCCCAGTTAAATTTATCCAGGGGATGCCCCGAGGGATTTGTACATATTATTATCCGGGGTATGCCCCGAAGAACTTTGTAAATATTTTGGAGGCCCTGACGAGCATGGCGCGGAAAGTGTAGTAAAGGCTAGTAAGAGTTATTTCATTGTGTTTTATTTTTCTTTTATTAGGTGGGAACGACCTCGAGCCTCTTGTATGTTTATTCTATTTTTTGTGTGTTTCACCTCAATTTGAATATTTTGAAAGCCAACCTGATCAAGTACGCAACCGTACTAGTTACGAAATTTGGGGAGTGCCTAACACCTTCTCCCCGAGTCAAATGAACCCCCTTACCCGAATCTCTGGTGCGGACTTATGTTTTGGAGTCCAAAGTGTTTTAAAAGGAAAATTATTTTAAAAACGGTGGCCTGGCACACCGAAACCAATGTCAGGTGGCGACTCTGAGTTAATCCTTTTGAATACAAATTTTTGTCACATTTCAAAATTGAAAACCCTTTTCAGGCTTTTTTACTAAATTCTTTTTATTAATTTAAGGAGGGTTTAGCGGGAAGGTTTTGGTTAAAAAAAAAGGGGTGTGACAGTGTGGAATCAGGCATAGCGATTCATGTGCTATATTCGTGCTGGAGACTAGAATTTCTCGTAATCCGCCTACGCAGTGGTGGTATATCATGTGTATTGGCACCGTTTTGCGATTATTGAAAATTGGAACCATAACGACCGGGTTTGGGGTCGTGACACATAACCAATCTTGGTAATCACATTAATCTAAAAGGAATAATATCTACTTTACTCCTCAAAATTTGTTTCAAAAAGTCGTTACACATCTATTTTTGGCGCGCATTTCTAACTGCTAATTTTGTCATAAGCGAGTGTAATAACTCTCTAAAAATACAGAATCAATCTTGGTAATCACATTAATCTAAAAGGAATTATATCTGCTTTACTCCTCAAAATTTGTTTCAAAAAGTCGTTATACATCAATTTTCGATGCGTGTTTTCTAACTGCTAACTTTATCTTAGGCGAGTCTAATAACTCTCTGAAAATACAGAATCAATCTTGGTAATCACATTAATCTAAAAGGAATAATATCTACTTTTCTCCTCAAATTTCAAAAAGTCATTGCACATCTATTTCTGGCGCGCGCTTTCTATCTTCTAATTTTGTTTTAAGCGATACTAATAACTCCCTGGAAATACAGAATCAATCTTGGTAATCACATTAATCTAAAAAGGGATAATATCTACTTTACTCTAAATTTGTTTCAAAAAGACGTTACACATCCAAATTTTACGCACGTTTTCTAACTACTAATTTTGTCTTAAGTGAGTCTAATAACTCCTTGAAAGTACATAAACAATCTTGTTATATATGGTATTTACTAGTTTCTGGACACGTGCTTTGCACGTGTATTCCATACTAAAATCCAAATTTTACGCACGTTTTCTAACTACTAATTTTGTCTTAAGTGAGTCTAATAACTCCTTGAAAGTACAGAATCAATCTTGTTATATATGGTATTTACTAGTTTCTGGACACGTGCTTTGCACGTGTATTCCATACTAATTAGCACAAATATTTTATAATGGTACAATTAAATTGTATGATATTTATTGTCCCAATCGTAAAATATAAATTTAATGGAATTACTAACCTTTTGATTTATCATTATGTATTTTTATTTATATATATTATTAATACTGTTATAATATTCAATGCAACTAAGTAATATTTCAATAATTTCAATTTTGCAGTTCTTACGATTTTCTTATTCTCTAATATTGCAACAGCTCTAAAAGTACATAATCGATATTAATAATTACATTAATCCAAAAGGAATAATATCTACTTCACTCCTCAAAATTTGTTTCAAAAAGTCGTTACACATCTATTTTTGGCGCGCATTTTCTAACTGCTAATTTTGTCATAAGCGAGTGTAATAACTCTCTGAAAATACAGAATCAATCTTGGTAATCACATTAATCTAAAAGGAATAATATCTGCTTTACTCCTCAAAATTTGTTTCAAAAAGTCGTTACACATCTATTTTTGACGCGTGTTTTCTAACTGCTAATTTTATCTTAAACAAATCTAATAACTCTCTGAAAATACAGAATCAATCTCGATAATTGCATTAATCTAAAAGGAATAATATCTACGTTTCTCCTCAAATTTTAAAAAGTCGTTGCACATCTATTTCTGGCGCGCGCTTTCTATCTTCTAATTTTGTCTTGAGCGATTCTAATAACTCCCTGAAAATACAGAATCAATCGTGGTAATCACATAAATCTAAAAAGGGATAATATCTACTTTACTCCAAATTTGTTTCAAAAAGACGTTATACATCCAAATTTTACGCACGTTTTCTAACTGCTAATTGTGCTTAAGTGAGTCTAATAACTCCTTGAAAGTATAGAGTCAATCTTGTTTTATATGGTATTTACTAGTTTCTGGACACGTGCTTTGCACGTGTATTCCATACTAATCAGCACAAATATTTTATAATGGTACAATTAAATCGTCTGATATTTATTGTCCTGATCGTAAAATATAAATTTAATGGAATTATTAATCTTTTGATTTACCATTATGTATTTTTATTTATATATATTATTAATATTGTTTTAAAATTCAATGCAACTAAGTAATATTTCAATAATTTCAATATCGCAGTTCTTACGATTTTCTTATTCTCTAATATTGCAACAACTCTAAAAATACATAATCAATATTAGTAATTACATTAATCTAAAAGGAATAATATCTACTTCACTTCTCAAAATTTGTTTCAAAAAGTCGCTACACATTTATTTTTGGCGCGCATTTTCTAACTGCTAATTTTATCTTAAGCGAGTCTAATAACTCTATGAAAATACAAAATCAATCTTGGTAATCACGTTAATCTAAAAGGAATAATATCTACTTTACTTCTCCAACTTTGTTTCAAAAAGTCGTTCCACATCTATATTTGGCGCGCGTTTCCTAAATGCTACTTTTGTTGAGTCTAATAACTATCCGAAAATACATAATCAATCTTGGTAATAACATTAATCTACAAGGAATAATATATATTTTACTCCTCATAATTTGTTTCAAAAAGTCATTACACATTTAATTTTGGCTTGCATTTTCTAACTGCTAATTTTATCTTAAGCGAGTCTAATAACTTCCTGAAAATACATAATCAATCTTGGTAATCACATTAATCTAAAAGGAATAATATCTAGTTTACTCTTCCAAATTTGTTTCAAAAAGTCATTAGACTTCTATATTGGCGCGCATTTTTTAACTGTTATTTTTATGTTAAGTGAGTCCGATAACTCCCTGAAAATACAGAAAGAAAAAAAAAATAAAAAAAAAAATAAAAAAATCTATGTAATCGCATTATCGCTACATTACTGCCACGCCAAATGCCATTTTATTTCATTTATTATTCGCTCTTTTTTCCTGTTTCATTTTTATTCCTTCTTCAAATGTAAGTATGTGTTTTCCCAAATTTTAAAATTTCGTAAAATACAATTTTCTTAAACTCTTGAATATATATATAAAATCACCCCCTCCCCCCTCCATTTTTTCAAACCCGACCCGTTAATAGCTCCAGCCCATGACATCAAACCCATATAACCTTCCAAATATATGCCGTATGACAGCCATTGTATCCTTCACTTTCTTACCTGCAACTTTAACGCCCAGAAAAACAATCATCAAAACAAGGCGATAATCACTAACCTGTAAGTCTATACGCAGTTCGATTGTCTTATTTCATATGAATTCCATCAATTTTATGACAAAAAAAATCTTGAAAAATTCGATCTTTTATTTATTTATTTAAGTTTTGTGTTTTCCATTTTGGGGTTTCAGTTAAAATTTTGGTATACCTCTTGAAATCCTCAACTGGGTTTAAAAGAAAAGTATACCCGATTATCTAAATTCATATTAATTCCATCAATTGGTCATAAAAAAAAAATCTGAAAATTTCAATCCGTTTTAACTTTTACCTTTGTGTTTTCCCCTTTTTTTTCAGGTTCATTTTGGATTTGAGTGTAGTTCTTGAAATTTCCGAAAAATGGGTTCTAAAGAAAAGTATACAAGAACTAATAGAAGACCAAGATCAGTAAAAACTGAACATGATCATAATACCCATAACATCAGTAACGGTAATTCTGTATTTTCTGAATCTGGGCTTAGCCCATTGGGCCCAATCAAGCCCAATGCAGATGGGGGTGATGAGAGTGGTTGGGGTTACTGTACTGAGGAACAATTAGAAGAAATCTTGTTACAAAATTTGGAGATTTTGTATAGTGAAGCTATTAATAAGCTTATTGGTTTAGGTTATGATGAGGATGTGGCTATGAAAGCTATATTGAAAAATGGACATTGTTATGGTGGAATGGATGTTTTGACTAATATATTGCACAACTCGTTGACGTATTTAAATAACGGGAGTAGTGTATCGAAATTGGAGGATTCAGAGCATTGTTTTGTTGATTTGAGGCAGTTGGAAGAATATTCGTTAGCGGGTATGGTTTGTTTGTTGCAGCAAGTTAAGCCGCATTTGAGTAAAGGGGATGCAATGTGGTGTTTGTTAATGAGTGATCTTCACGTAGGTCGGGCGAGCGTGATGGAAATTCCTGCTCCGAGTAATGGGAATGGTTGTGTTAATGGATCGATGAGTGGGAGTGGTAATGTGGAGGGTGTTGGCATCGGTCCGGTTGGGGTTGTGCCCGCTATGTGTAGGTTTCATGGAGGTTGGGGTTTTGGGAGTGGTGGTGCTAATAATGCGTTTCCGTTGAATAGGTCATTCGGGTATACTGCCTCGGATTCTAATTCGCAAAAAGAGATTGAGTGTCCGAAGAGGTTTAATCTTACTCCTTCGATGAAAACTTTACTGAAGAGGAATGTAGCTGCATTTGCTGCGGGATTTAGGTCAAACCCGAAATATATGCAGAATCAGTCACAGGCTTGTCCTAGTTCTTTGGCTGATGGGGATCAATCATGTGGAAGTGAATCAGGGGTTGAAAGTGGACTTGCACAGTCGGGGGACTCCCAAGCTTCGAAAAGCCAAGACGTGGTTAACTCTGTCGTAGGTAAATTTCGTGATTTGAATCTTGACGGGAATACAGAGAAGGGAAATGGGCAGCTGGACCAGAAAGATGAGATGATTCTAAGTTTGATCGATCAAATAAAGGATCTTGAGAAGCAGGTCAAGGAACGGAAAGATTGGGCGCACCAAAAAGCAATGCAAGCTGCAAGGAAGCTTAGCAATGACTTGACGGAGCTTAAGACGTTGAGGATGGAAAGAGAGGATACCCAAAGATTAAAGAAGGGTAATCAGGGTGGCGACGATACTACCATGAATAGGCTATCAGAAATGGAGAATGCTCTAAGAAAAGCCAGCGGCCAAGTTGACCGTGCAAACTTGGCTGTAAAAAAGCTTGAGAATGAGAATGCAGAAATCAGGGCAGAGATGGAGGCTTCTAAATTAAGCGCATCAGAATCTGCAAAAACATGTATGGAGGCTGCTAAGAGAGAGAAGAAGTGCATTAAGAAGCTTGGAGTTTGGGAGAAACAGAAAAAGAAGCTGCAGGAGGATATTGCAGCGGAGAAACAAAAGATTTCAGATGTACAAAAGCAGCTGGTTCAGGTCGAGGCAGCTCAAAAGGAAGCTGAGGTTTGCTCTTTCTTCTTTTTTTTCCCTTGATGTTTACTTGTTATTGGTGATCTTGCAATGGAAATGCTAACAAATCCGTTCGACATTTTACATCACTCAATGAGAATCGGTTTAAGATTCTTGTGTCCTTCTCATGTTAGGATGCCCTCTTTATATCCAAGTTAGTTATTAGGTGCATACCGTTGGTGCTTCATAAAGGCTTAGTCATTATTGTAAGCATTTTTTGTTCTGGCCTCAAATATTTCCGTTCTTTCGTAGAAAACTTTTGCGTACTGGGTTCACGAGGTACCTGAATAGTTAGAATATATAGACATTACATCAGAATTTAGCTTGTTGAGAGAAGATGTGTCATGTATTAAGTTTTATTTTGGATCTTATATTTCTTTTTCTCTCTCACTTGCTTGTTGATAAAAGAGTTGTATTTTCGTTGTGAAATCTCTCCCTATGTGGCCTTTGCAAACCATAACCAGTCCTAAGTCACAATTGTCTTAACTCTTAGAGTACCCCAAAACCACTTTTGCCTGTGTCCAACCATAGCTAGTTCTAAGTTTGGATAAAGGGAGAGGATTGTGGTAGGTTGCAATCCCTAGTTCTAAGTTTGGATAAAGGGAGAGGATTGTGGTAGGTTGCAATCCCGCTTAAAATTAGACTTATTATATATTTACGAAAAAGGTCTAAAATTATGTGAGGAATTTGCATCCAAGGGTGTGACCTAGTGGTCAATGAAGTGGGTTAGAACTATGATGTTTCAGGTTCAATTCCCAGCACAGACAAAAACACTAGGTGATTTCTTTTCATCTGTTTGGTGGATAGAGTTATGGTATCTGTTGCTAGTGGGAGTAACAAGTATCCTGTGGAATTAGTTGAAGTGCACGCAAGCTGGCCCGGACACCACAATTATAAAAAGAGAAAATTATGTGAGGAATGCGATCATACCACCACTTCCCATTAGAACACCAAACTTAAGCATGCTTAGACGAGATAGTACTAGGATGAGTGATTTCCAGGGAAGTCCTTGTGTTGTATAACTTGCTGACCCCAACTAGTTGAGATTGACGCATGCGTGCTTGACAAGATTACTAGTAGAATGGCTGATCCTGAAGTCACCTTGTTGTATTCCATGTGGACCCAAACTAGTTGGAACTGAGGCGTAGTTGATTGCTAAAAAGGACAGTCTGGTGTAAGGCATCCTGCGTTCATGCAGGGTCCGGGGAAAGGTTACACTCCAAGGGTTGTGATGTAATAGCCTACCCTAACACAAACACTATTGGCGGATTCTATGGCTCAAATCCGTGACTTACAGGTCACACAGAGGCAATTTTACCGTCGTTCCAAGGCATCCGCTTCTTGATTGATACTGTAAACTGCTATAGACAAATAAATAGCAGCTATTCTCCTGTTTCGTGACAAATCTTTTCAATTCATCTCCCAAAGGCAAGATAGTTTTACTGTGTGTGGTAGACTTCCTGAAATTATCTTCTGAAGTTCTAAACTTCTAATGAAGCTGTATTCAATGAATTCTGCAGATCATCAGAAACCTTATGTTTTCCTTTTTTCCGACAGTAAATTGTAAGCTATAGCTATTTATCACAATGAAATTAGAATAATAATATGGTGTTTTACACCAGAAGCTTCAGTTTCTTTCAACACCATCAACCGACAAACTCAGTTTTATTTTGTAAGAGTGGATATGCCTATTTGTTTTTGAAATCGTCATTCACGTTCATAAACATTTAAAAGCATAGGTATCCATTCTTATCTGAAGAGGGGAAATAGGATGAAAAGGAATGTGCTTCGATTCATTTTCATTTTGCCTGAATTCTTGCCACTGTATTCGTTTAATTGTTGAACAATAGCAAGTTTCTTTAATTGCTCAAAATTTGTCAATACGTTATGTCGTCAATTTTTATTAGGCAAAGTGGAGGCAGGAACAGAAGGCTAAGGAGCAAGCCGTGGCACAAGTAGAGGAAGAACAACGTCTCAAAGAAGCAGCCGAGGCTACTAACAAAAGAAAGCTTGAGGCGTTGCGGCTGAAGATAGAAATAGACTTCCAGCGGCACAAGGATGATCTCCAACGGCTTGAACAGGATCTTTCTCGGCTTAAAGCGTCTACTGAGCTGCAGAATCAGTCTGCTAAGTTAGTAACAGGTAACTCTAACGGTGAACAGCCCCACACTGATATTGCAAGGATGTTACATGAGTTGGACAGATTGGAGAATTCTTCCGAGAAGGGTAGCTCCGATAGGGAGTGTTTAATTTGCAAGAAGGATGAAGTTTCAATTGTCTTCCTACCTTGTGCTCATCAAGTTATATGCGCGAACTGCAATGACAAAGGGAAGAAGGGTAGGGCTAAATGTCCGTGCTGCGGCGTTCCAATTGAACAGAGGATCAGGGTCTTTGGTGCAACCTCATAAGCCTCATCCCAAATGCTCATAAACTATCTTTTGGAGGTTTAGACAATATTCAAGTTACTGTATTGTCTTAAACATATGCCTATGCTTTATTGAGTCAGCATAATAAATAAACAGCTGCCAAATTGGTGTATTTTGCTGCAATGATATTTGCTTATCAGAGGTATTGACAAATGTCCTTTTCTCTTTAAAAAAATGTGGTTCTCATCTTAGAATACATCAAGGCTGGAAATGTGGTTATGTACCAATTTAGTTACGCTATGGAACTAGAGTTGATGAAAATGTAACTACTAGTTAGAGGGAGGTAGCGGGTATTCGATAGAAACGTCAGGTGTGTGCAAGTTGGTACGATTGTCACCATTACAACAATAGACCATATCGATAGACTCTCAATTAAAAAAAAACATTTATGCAATCCCACAAATGAGGTCTGATGAGGGTAGCGTTTATGCTGCTTTACTCTTATATAAGTGAATTATTTTGATTTTTTTGAGTGAAGGATAGTATAAGAGTTTCTTCCTTCATATGAAAACACACTCCTTTCTACTTTAAACTAATTTAAGTTACTGTAAGATACTTTTAATAGCAGAATTATTATTTAATCAAGTAATACAATGTCCATATTCACACCAACAATATATTACGTAAAATATCCATGCCATTTTCAATTTATTCTCATAACTCATTACATGATTTCATAACATATACGATATATACATCTTATAGTATTTACTATCTCAAAATCTTAGATCAATTTTAAAGCTGAAAGTTTCGATCCTCCACATCTTGGCGCGTGGATGTCAATGCTTAGCTGTGTGACATCTGGGTAAATGGACGAACTACACGTGGCACAATATTAACTGTTGATTTAGGAGAGGGGAAGTTGAGGTGCACGAGAAAGAATCAAAGAAAACAAAGTCATTTTTAATTTCCATGGCCAGCTTTTGTAATAGTTCACATTAGGTTAACAAATTAGAACCAGAAGAGCCATACCAAAATCTTTTTTTCTTTTTCTTTTTTCCCTACCATTTCCTTTTAGTAGCTACTTAAAATTTAACTGCTTTTAGCTCTTTGTCCCTTTCACAGCAAATAGCTCGTGATCTAAAAAGCTTTGATAATATTTTCAATTCATATTAGAAGAATTGTGCTAAGAGTTTATATATATATATATATATATATATATATATATATATGTATATATATATATATATATATATATGTATATATATATATATATATATATATATATGTATATATATATATGTATATATATATATGTATATATATATATATATATATATATATATATATATATATATATATATATATATATATATATATATATATATATATGTTAGGTTTTTAATATATTTAATTAATATATTAAATAGTTAAAAGAGGGTGAATGCGAAATGGAGGGAAATGAAATTTTTTGAGTAAAATTTCAAGTTCCCCCTCCTTGGTAAATGGGCATTGTCCCATATTGGAAGAGGAAGAAGGTTTTTATGAGGTTTTTATGAGTATATAAGCAATTGCTCTTCTTCTAACTCTTAAAGAGTTGAGAAGAAAGCAAGCCTCGTGCCGTCGTCGTCGTCGCTCGGCTTCGGCTACGGGCTCGGATTCAGATTCAAATTTATATGATCGATTGATTAACTTTTTGGACCATATTTATTTGTTAATAGTAAAATATTAACACAAATATTGTTAAATATTTATTTTAATAACAGAATGTTAATATTAAATATTAATATTAAATATTAATTTTAAATTCAATTTGGTAACAGAAAAGTAACTACCCTCTTCAATTTCCCTCTTTATTATTGAGTAAATAGCCATTTATGCAATGACATTTATGTTGTGGCAGTTTTGCAGAAACAACCATTCTGAAGAGACTCTTCAGATTTCAGCCCAACTTTTGGCTATAAATACAATACTATTCTGCTCAAAATTTCACTACGAATTTTTTGAGTTTCTCCTCCTTTCTTCTGCATACTTTTAGCATCAAACGAAGCAAAAGTAAGTGTGATTTGCTATCGAACTTTGTGTTCACTGAAACACTGGGGTTTGAAGTACCACTACACCAGTGTGTAATTCGTTCTATCCTGGGAGGAAATAATCCATAACCTTGGGTACTAGGAGGGGATTAAATTCCTTAAGGAAACACTGTGAATTCAGTGGGCTCGAATTTATTTCTTCATTTCTGTTAATGCATATTTTTTTATATTTATTTATATTTTCAGAATTATTTTACAAATACAGTGTACTAACAAGCTTAAGGAATTTAATTTATTTCTGTATTTGTTTTTACTGTTTCTGGAAGAGTAAAACCTTTGTAATTTTGTACTCTATTAAAATCTACGTGATTTTAATATTTGTGTCATTCTTTTACAGAAATGACTAATGAGAATGAGAACCAAGTTGTTTCAATGGTGATTGCTAATGCCTCAACAAGCCGAACGACTCCGGCAGCATTGGCACCGGCGGAGAAACCCGAAAAATTTTCCGGGATTGATTTCAAGCACTGGAAATTAAAGATGTTCTTCTATTTGACTACTCTAAGTCTCCGGAAGTTTATCAAGGAAGATGTTCCTGTGTTGTCCGACGAAACTCCAGAAACTGAACGCTTTCTCGTCGTTGAGGCGTGGAAGCATTCAGATTTTTTATGAAAGAATTATATTCTAAGCGGGCTGGAAGATGCTTTGTATAACGTCTACAGTGGCGTAGAAACATCAAAGGAACTGTGGACTGCGCTTGAAAAGAAATGCAAAACTAAAGATGCCGGGTTGAAAAAGTTTATTGCTGTAAAGTTTTTGGACTACAAAATGGTAGATAGCAAGTCTGTTATTACCCAAGTCCAGGAATTGCAAGTGATTATTCACGATTTTCTTGATGAAGGTATAAATCAAATTAATATTGATGTTGAAAGTAGTAATCTTAGTATTTTTACTAATGAAAATTTCATTGAAGGTTTTGTTATCAATAAATCATTCCAAGTAGCAGCAATGATTGAGAAGTTGCCTCCTTTGTGGAAGCACTTCAAAAACTACTTAAAACACAAACACAAGGAGATGTCCCTTGAAGATCTCATTGTTCGATTGAGAATCGAAGAGGACAATAAAGATGCTGAAAGGAGAGACCGTGGAAACTCAATATTAATGGGAGCAAATATTGTTGAAGAGAACAGAAAGAGGAAGAAGACTTCTGGACCAAAATACAACCCAAGCAAGAAGCGGTTCAGTAGAAACTGCTACAACTGTGGAAAACCCGGACACAAATCTATGGAGTGTCGTGCTCCAAAGAAATACAAGAAGAAGGGTCAAGAAAATATGATTGAAAAGCATGATGATGTTGATGCGTTATGTGCCATGCTTTCCGTATGCAACTTGGTATGTAATCCTAAAGAGTGGTGGATTGATTCTGGAGCCACTCGCCATGTTTGTGCTGTTAGAGAAGCGTTTTCTACTTATATTCCTATTGGGCCCGATGAGACGACTTCTATGGGAAATGCTTCAAAAGCCAATATTAAAGGATGTGGGAAAATATTTCTCAAAATGACTTCCGGCAAAGTGGTGACTTTGAACAACGTCCTTCATGTTCTCGAGATTAGGAAGAATTTGGTCTCTACTGGACTTCTTGTTAAAAATGGTTTTAAATGTGTTTTTGTTTCCGATAAGGTTGTAATAAGTAAGAACGAAATGTTTGTAGGAAAGGTTACCTCATTGAGGGCCTTTTCAAGCTGAATGTAATGGTTGTTGAGAATAATAATAAAATTTCAGCTTTGTCTTACTTACTTGAGTCAAATGAATTATGGCATATACGTTTGGGTCATGTCAATTATAAATCCTTATGAAAAATGATTAATTTGGAAGTATTGTCTAAATTTGAATGTGACAAATAAAAATGTCAAGTATGTATGGAATCTAAGTATGTTAAACATCCTTATAAGTCGGTTGAAAGGAATTCAAATCCTTTAGACTTAATTCACATAGATATTTGTGACATGAAGTCAATATCATCTCGTGGTTGAAAGAAGTATTTCATAACTTTTATTGACGATAGTACTTGATATTGCTATGTTTACTTACTTAATAGTAAAGATGAATCAATAGACGTATTCAAGCAATACAAAATTAAAGTTGAAACACAACTTAACAAGAAAATCAAAATGATAAGAAGTGGTAGGGGTCCTTTTGAACAAATATGTTTAGAATATGGAATTATTCATCAAACAACGGCCCCTTACACGCCCCAATCCAATGAGATTGCATAAAGAAAGAATCGTTCATTAAAGGAGAAGATGAACACACTATTGATAAGTTCTGATTTGCCATAAAACTTGTGGGGGGAAGCCGTACTTATGGCTAGCCGAATATTAAATCGAGTACCCCATAGCAAAATACAATCCATTCCATATGAAAAATGGAAATGAAGGAAGCCCTACTTGAATTATTTTAAAGTGTGGGAGTGTTTGGCAAAAGTGCAAGTTCCTAAACTCAAAAGATAAAAATTAGACCGAAAACCGTTGATTGTGTTTTCATAGTATATGGGACTAATAGTAAAACATATCGATTTCTGGTTCATAAATAAGAAAATCCCGACATTCACAATAATACGGTTATAGAATCAGATAATGTTGAGTTCTTTGAAAATATATATCCGTATAAAAAGGAATGTGAGTTGATTAGTGAAGGATCTAAATGACCTCGAGAAGAAACAAAAGAAAGTACATTTAACCAGGAGGATCCAAAGCATAGTAAACGTCAAAGAACGTCTACTTCATTTGGACCAGATTTTGTGACTTTTTTATTGGAAAATGAGCCTCAAACAAGAAGCTATGTCTTCTTCGGAATCATTGCTATGGAAAGAGGCAGTCAATAGTGAAATAGAATTCATATTCAACAACTATACATGGGAATTGGTCGATCTTCCTCCTGGAAATAAACCGTTGGGTTCTAAATGGATCTTTAAGAGGAAAATTAAAGATGATGGCACTATTGACAAATATAAGGCAAGACTTGTGGCCAAAGGGTATAGACAACAAGAAGGTCTTGATTATTTTGATACATACTCTCCACTTACAAGAATTACATCCATACGAACGTTAGTAGCGTTAGCTGCAGTTTATGGTCTTGAAATTCATCAAATGGATGTTAAGAGAGCCTTCTTAAATGGAGAGTTGGAGGAAGAAATCTACATGGAACAACCAGAAGGGTTTGTGGTTCCCGGTAAAGAAAAGAAGGTCTGTGGACTTGTTAAGTCCCTTTACGGATTAAAAACAAGCACCCAAATAATGGCATGCAAAATTTGACCAAATAATGTTGTCAAATGGGTTTAAGATAAATGAATGTGATAAATGTGTGTGCATTAAAAAATGTTCCAAATCACATAGTCATTATTTTCTTATATGTGGATGATATGCTCATAATGAGTAATGACATTGCCAATATAAATGCTACTAAGCGTATGCTAACTAGCAAGTTTGATATGAAAGACTTGGGAGTTGCTGATTTAATTCTAGGAATTAAGATCCATAAGACTTCCCAAGGTCTGGCGTTGTCACAATCTCATTATATCAAGACAGTACTTGAAAAATTCAAGCACTTGGGCTTTAAAGTTGCAAAGACTCCAATTGACGTGAATCTTGCATTAGCAAAGAACAAAGGCCAAAGCATATCACAATTGGATTATGCTCGGGTGTTGGGTTGCTTAATGTACATCATGAATTGTACTTGACCAGATATAGCATGTGCTATTAGTAAATTGAGTCGATATACGAGCTAACCAGGTCAATCTCATTGGATGGCCATGAAACAAGTTTTGTGGTACTTAGTACATACCCAGGCCTTTGCTTTTCACAACAGTAAATATCTTGCGGTCACTGAGGGATACTGTGATGCAACTTAGATCACCAGATCAACTGATTCCAAGTCCACAAGTGGATATGTATTCACCATTGGTGGAGGAGCGGTATCTTGGAAGTCGTCCAAACAAACTTGTATTGTTCGCTCTACAATGGAGGCTGAGTTCATAGCCTTAGATAAAGCCGGTGAAGAAGCTGAATGGCTCTGAAATTTCTTGGAAGATATTCCATTTTGGCCCAAACCCATGGCATCAATATGCATATACAGTGATAGTCAAGCGACAATTGGAAGGGCTGGGAGCGTTATGTATAACGGTAAATCTCATCATATGCGACGAAGACATAAAACCGTTAGAAAATTACTCTCTAGAGGAATTATCACAATTGACTATGTAAAGTCAAGTGATAATGTGGCGGATCCACTTACAAAAGGCCTAACTAGAGATGTAGTTGAGAAATCATCAAGGGAAATGTGATTGTGGCTGAGAACAAGTCATAGTGGCGGTAACTCTACCTAGAAGATTGGAGATCCCAAGATCTAGGTTCAAGGAGATCAAACAAAGTCATTAATAATGGTTCAACATTGTCAAATAAACCTTTGGTTCATTCTCGTATTAGACAGTGTTCAGTACTAAGGATAAAACATTAAGGCTTTTTAATGATTTTTAAATTTGATACGGGGTATATCAAATAGTGTATCTATGGGATGACACGTTTAGGAATCACCTATGTAAGTGTGAAGTGTTAGCCGCTTCAAGGAGAATTTTGTAAGGCCAGTTCTCTATGCACTTATGAAACCAGACAGTGTGCATGGCTGAAACGAACACAAGAATGAGAACCAAAGACGGTTAAGGGTTGGTTGTGTGACTTGTGGTTGTCTAGGTATACACCAAAGTTCGATGGTTCAAAGATATCAAATCTACCGATTGATCGAGTATATTCGACATAAGATAACTACGGAAAATTCAAAGGGAAACCTACTTATCCTGATGCAATTAATCTTACTTTTGAATCAAACAGTTTTTCATGCATACTTCCGTGACATAGACATTCCCCAATTATGTGGGGATTGTTGGGTTTTTAATATATTTAATTAATATATTAAATAGTTAAAAGAGGGTGAATGGAAAATGGAGGGAACTAAAATTTTTTGAGTGAAATTTCAAGTTCCCCCTCCTTGGTAAATGGGCATTATCCCATATTGGAAGAGGAAGAGGTTTTTTATGGGTATATGAGCAATCGCTCTTCTTCTAGCTCTTAAAGAGTTGAGAAGAAAGCAAGTCTCGTACCGTCATCATCGTCGTCGTCGCTCGCTCGGCTCGGATCGGCTTCGGCTTCGGCTATGGCTACGGCTACGGATTCGGCTTCGAATTCGGATTCGGATTTCGATTTGGTCAAATGATCGATCGATTGATTAACTTTTTGGACCAAATTTATTTGTTAATAGTAAAGTATTAATAGAAATGTTGTTAAATATTTATTTTAATAACAGAATATTAATAATAAATCCTATCCATTTTTTTATTTTTTTAACAGAAAAGTAACTACACTCTTCAATTTCCCTCTCTATTTTCCCTCTTTATTATTGAGTAAATAGTCATTTATGCTATGGTATTTATGTTGTGGCTGTTTTGCAAAAATACCCATTCTGAAGAGACTTTTCATATTTCAGCCCAACTTTTGGCTATAAATATAATACTATTCTGCTCAGAATTTCAATACGAATTTTTTGAGTTTCTCCTCCTTTTTTCAGCATACTTTTTGCATCAAACAAAACAAAAGTAAGTGTGATTTTCTACCAAACTTTGTGTTCGTTGAAACATTGGGGTTTGAAGTACCAATACACCAGTGTGTAATTCGTTCTATCCTAGGAGGAAATAATCCATAACCTTGTGTAATAGGAGGGGATTAAATTCCTTAAGGAAACACTGTGAATTCAGTGGGCTCGAATTTGTTTCTTCATTTCTATTAATGCACATTTTTGGTTGTATTTATTTATATTTCTAGAATTATTTTACAAATACAGTGTACTAACAAGCTTAAGGAATTTAATTTATTTATGTATTTGTTTTTACTGTTTCTGGAAGAGTAAAACCTTTGTGATTTTGTACTCTATTAAAACTACGTGATTTTAATATTTGTGTCATTTTTTACAGAAATGACTAATGAGAATGAGAACCAAGTTGTTCCAATGGTGACTGCTAATGTCCCAACAAGCCGAACGACTCCAGCAGCATTGGCACTGGTGGAGAAACCCGAAATATTTTTCGGGATTGATTTCAAGTGCTGGAAAAAAAAGATGTTCTTCTATTTGACTATTCTAAATCTCAAGAAGTTCATCAAGGAAGATGTTCCTGTGTTGTCCGATGAAACTCCTAAAACTAAACGCTTTCTCGTCGTTAAGGCGTGGAAGCATTCAGATTTTTTATACAAGAATTATATTCTAAGCGGGCTGGAAGATGTTTTGTATAATGTCTAGAGTGGCGTAGAAACAAACTGTGGACTGCGCTTGAAAAGAAATACAAAACTGAAGATGTCGGGTTGAAAAAGTTTGTTGCTGCAAAGTTTTTGGACTACAAAATGGTAGATAGCAAATCTGTTATTACCCAAGTCCAGGAATTGCAAGTGATTATTCACGATCTCCTTGCTGAAGGTATAAATCAAATTAATATTGATGTTGAAAGTAGTAATCTTAGTATTTTTACTAATGAAAATTTCATTGAAGGTCTTGTTATCAATAAAGCATTCCAAGTAGCAGCAATGATTGAGAAGTTGCCTCCTTTGTGGAAGGACTTCAAAAACTACTTAAAGCACAAACACAAGAAGATGTCCCTTGAAGATCTCATTGTTCGGTTGAGAATCGAAGAGGACAATAAAGCTGCTGAAAAGAGAGGCCGTGGAAACTCAACAATAATGGGAGCAAATATTGTTGAAGAGAACAGAAAGAGGAAGAAGGTTTCTAGACCAAAATACAACCCAAGCAAGAAGCGGTTCAGTAGAAACTACTATAACTATGGAAAATCCGTACACAAATCTACGCAGTGTCGTGCTTCAAAGAAATACAAAAAGAAGGGTGTGACGACCCAAAGGGTCATCACTTGTTTTATTAATCATTTCGAGCTTCTGAGGTCCTGAAAATCTCATTTATAGTTGCCTCGATTTGTGTGTGCAGTTCGGGTGCGAACATGAAAAATTTTTATGTTGAAATATATGAAAAATGTGAGAAATTTGAAGAATTTTGATATTAATATTGATATGGTTGACTTTGGTCAACATTTTTGGTAAACGGACCCGGACCCGTAATTTGATGGTCTCAGAAAATCCGTAGAAAAATATGAAACTTGGGCGTATGCCCGGAACTGAAATCCGAGGTCTAGAACCTCGGTAAAAGAATTTTTCTATTAAATTGTTTTCTGAAAATGTTTAAGGAAAATGAAACTGAAATTTGATCAAAAAGTAATGGTATCGGGCTCGTATTTTGGTTCCGACGCCCGGTACAGGTCATATATATTGGTTAAGCGCTTCCTGTAAAGTTTGGTTGAAAACAGATGTTGTTTGACATGTTTCGGCCTTAAATTGGAAATTTTGGAAGTTTATGAAATTTGAAAGATTTCTTGGATTTCATGGTTTAATTCATTGTTTTTAATGTTATTTTGGTGATTTGATCGCACGAGTAAGTTTGTAGGATGTTTTTGAGTTAGTGTATGTATTTGGTTAGGAGCCTCGAGGGCTCGGGAGTGTTTCGGAGGTGTCTCAGAGTGTTTTCGGACTTAAGAAAATTTTAGAAAAAAATTGCAGAAATAGTACCCCGGAACAGTACCGTGTAACCCCATGTACAGTCCGTGTACAGTACCCCATTTATAGTACCGTGTATAGTACCTATGAACAGTACATGTACAGTCCCGTGTGAATAGTACCGTGTACAGTACCCCCATGTACAGTACCGTGAACAGTACCATGTACAGTCCGTGAACAGTAAAAACGCGTGAACAGTACCCCGCGAATTTCTGGACAGAATACTTATTTCTGGAAAATGGGATTTGTCCCATTTTCCATTTTTTGTCAAATTGGAGCTCGGGAAGAGGCGATTTTCGAGAAATTTTCATAGAAAACAACGGGGTAAGTGTTCTTAACTTAATTGTGGTTATATTACTCGAGTATATTGCAAGTTTTGTCATTAAATCCATGAATTTTGCGGGAAAAGCTTAGAAACCCTCTCGAATAGATTTGAGGATTTGAGGGTCGAAATGTTATCGAAATTTAGTAATTTTGGTATGGTTGAACTCATATCGGAATGGGTGTTGGGATTTCGCAAGTTTTTTCGGGATTCGAAATGTGGGTCCCACTATTGAATTTTAAAATATATTTCGGATTTTATCCGGAAAATTAGTAAATTTATTATCCAATTAATTCCTACGATTCTTGTTGAGTATTTTGAATTGTTTGTGAATAGATTTGAAGCATTTGGAGACAAATTTAAAAAGAAAAGCGGTGCGTAAGCATTGAGTTGGCCTTAAACTTTCGAGGTAAGTGTTTGTTCTATCCTAGCTTGAGGAAATAGGATTACGTGATATGTGTTATGTGATCGAGTGCGGTGTATGGGCTGTGGTGACGAGCATCCATACACTGGCGTCTAGCATGACCGTGAATCGTTGTTAATACTTGTTGTGAGACATATTTGAAGATAAATTGTTGAACCCTTGTCGGGTTGTAGAATTGTTATTGTTCTCCCTTGTCGGGACTTGTTGTGAAGTGAGATATTGATTGCCCTTGCCGGGACGGTTCATGATTTACTGTTTCATTCTTTGCCCTTGACTGTGATTGTTATTTGGGTGAGGAAGAGTGATAATGCACGAAGGGTGATGTCGTGCCTTGATTTATTATTTATGCACGAAGGTTAATGCCGTGACTTGTTATTGATTATGCACGAAGGTTAATGTCGTGCCTTGATATTGATTATGCACGAAGGTTAATGTCGTGCCATGTTTTATTGATTATGCACGAAGGATCATGTCGTGCCTTGTTATTGAACTATGTACGAAGGATCATGCCGTACCATGGATGTGAGGATGAGAGTAAAAGCACGAAGGGTGATGTCGTGCACTTTATTTGTTTATTTGGTGAGGATGAGAGTAAAAGCACGAAGGGTGATGCCGTGTACTTTATTTGTTTATTTGGTGAGGATGAGAGTAAAAGCACGAAGGGTGATGCCGTGCAACTACTTGCTATTCCTTGACTTGATATTAATTACTTTTCCATTATACTTTGTTTTCATTGTGGACTTA
>JASVEL010009071.1:0-45810 GCA_032618575.1 Nicotiana noctiflora | reverse complement strand
GTCTGAGATCCACCTCTAACACCTCTACCTCCACCTCTAGCACCTCTACCCCTACCACTAGAAGGTGGAGCGGGCGGCGGAACACATGGTGCCAGAACCATAGCACAGGAAACCTGATGCTGCGAGTGAGTACCCACCAATCTCAGACAAGCCCTTCGGATATGACCATACTCGCTACACTCAAAACATCCACCTGAATGCTATGGATGAGGAAACTGAGACTAACCCTGGCAACCTGAGTGACCACCCCGAAATTTATGGAGCGGCGGTGCACTGATAGGTTGCTGATTAGGATACTGCATATAGGAACCAAGACCACCTGAAGCACTGTGAGAAACGTAAAGTGCTGATAAAAATGTCCTAGAAGGATGGCCCCTACCATACGAATCCCTGCCTCAAGACGAGGCACCACTGAATTTGCCTGAATGGAGAGGCCTCTTGTCTGGCCCATTACCACCTCCCTGCGACAAAACCATCTCCACTCTCCTAGCCACATTGGCTTCCTCCTAAAAGGAAATCTCACTCCCTATCTCCCTAGCGATCTGAAGTTGAATTGTGTGTATAAGTCCCTCAATGAACCTTCTCACCCTATCTCTGTCGGTGGGAAGTATGATAAGAGCATGACGAGCCAAGTCGATGAATTTATTCCCATACTAGGTAACAATCATAAAATCCCGTTGAAGACGCTCAAACTTCCTCAAATAGGCCTTTCTCTAAGTGATAGGGAGAAAATTCTCTAGAAATAGGTGAGTAAACTGCTCCCAAGTAAAAGCTCATGATCCGGCTGGTCTAGCCAAACAATATTCTCTCCACCAAGTATTGGCTAATCTAGATAAGTGAAAAGTAGAAAAATCAACCCCATTAGTCTCCACTATCCCCATGTTCCTAAGAACCTCAGCTGTCTAGATAATCCCGTTGATCCTCAGAAGAAGCACCGCTGAAAGTAGTAGTGAAGAACTTGGTGAACCTGTACAAACTCCACAAAGCATCATCATACATAGCCGCTCCATCACTGGTCTGGGCTACCATACCCGACTGAACTGCTCCAACGGGCTGAGTTGTTGGAGTTTGAAATTGGGGAGCCATCTGCTCTAGAGTCCGAGTAGCAGGAGTCTGAGCTCCTTCTCCAGCCTGAGAGATGGATAGTGCTACAGGAAGCAAGCCTGCCCAGGTGACACTCACCATAAGGCCCACTAAACATACCAGAGCATCCTGGAGTACTAGGGTAGCAATAAACCCCTTTGGGACATGAGCTGGTCCCACCGGAACTGTCTTGGCCGGAATCTCATCATCAAAGTCAACAAGAAGCTCCGCTGCTAGTGCTGCTACTTTGGACTGAGCTCTGACCCTACCTCGGCCTCTAATATGGGCTCGGCCTAGCCCTCTGCCCCTCGTGGGAGCTACTGCTGGGGGCTCGGGCTGCTGATCGGTGGATGAGGAAAATCATGTTTTCGCCATCCAATGCTAATGTCCAAAAGTTGCCGCTCCGGGATTGTGGACGCATGCAGGACTACCTTAGGATCTCTAGTTGGACTGAAGGCAGCCATCCAATGCTAATGTCCAAAAGTTGCCGCTCCGGTATCTGCACATAGCACAGAGTGTAGTATCAGCACAACCGGCCCCATGTGACAATACGTGCCTGATCTAACCCCGGAAAAGTAGTGATGAGGCTACGACCAGACTGCCAAATAAAACTGTGCAGTTATACGCAGCGGACAAGAAAATAGGAATAAACTAGTAAGATGGGAGGGGGTACATGCTGCGGGGGAATAACAATACCAAAAGTAATTTAAGAGAAAGGCATAAGGAACATTTTAGAATCTACAGCAAAGCAACGAAGAACTGGCAACCAATCTATAAACAATTTGTATTTTTTATTGTTGTGCGTGCAACCTGATCCAAAACATAGTAACATTGTTGTGGCGTGCAACTGTCACGCCCCAAACTTGGGCCTGGATATATCATGTCACTCAGTGCCCAACTAGATATGGCCGAGCGAACCAACTGGTTGGCTGAATCAACATGTGGTATCAAAACATACTGAATATGGAAAATAAACTAACACATGATGATATACTGAAAGTCTTGATGACATAAATCAAAGTGCGGAAATACTAATACAATTTTGAAACATATTTGTAGCCAACATAGCTTAACATGAAAAGCATGTGACTCTGTCTAACTGTTACTCTTGTCTATGAAGCCTCTAATAAAGTACTGAAAAAACTGACTGCCTATAAATACTAAAAGACCTTAAAGTAATGTTAAAGCCCCGAAAGAACTAGGGATCACCAAACATCTTGTACGAGAACCCTGGCGCTCTGAATCATCATCCTGTAGATCATTACCTGCATCGTGAGATGTAGGCCCCGAGCAAAAAGGACGTTAGTATATTTGAATTATAAGGGTATGTAAAGCAACTGAAAGAAAGAATTATAAATACTGAAACCGAAACTAAGCTGATAACTCAAATGATAATTATTGAAACTAAAACTGAAACTGAAGTGAGAACCGGTAACTGAACTAATAACTAAAAAGATAACTGATAACTGATAACGGAAAAGAAACTGATAACTAAACTGAATAAAGGAAGTAAGTATATGAGTACTCCCTCTTCTGAAGGATGAACAACCAGTTTATATGAATATTAAATTGCGGCCTCAAGCCCAAGTATATGTATACATAACTGCGACCTCAGGTCCAAAATGCATAAAGCATAAACTACGGCCTCATGCCTAAAGATGCATAAAGCATTAGCTGCGGCCTCGGGCCCAAAGATGCATAAAGCATTAACTGCAACCTTAGGCAAAAAGATGCATAAATCATTAGTTGCGGCCTCAGGCCCAAATATAGGTGTTCAACATTCAGGGATTTAAAATCGGGAACTGAGAATCATATTGCAATACATAATAGTGAAATAATGAATGACGCTGAGTTATGTGATACTGGAATACTGGATCACATTGAGTTATATTATACTGGAATACTGAATCATACTGAGTTACATAATACTGGAATATTGAATTCTACTAAGTTAATACGAGAATTCTGAATAGGACTAGAATGAGACATGTATTCTTGAACTGGTTATGAACACTGAAACTTCAACAACTTTTGACATGCTGATTAAGCAATATTGAGACTTTGGGGAATCAAACCCAAGTCTATATTTGTCACGCCCCAAACTCGAGGGACATGACCAGCGCCTGACCGGATAGCCCCGGTCAAGCGGACCTGGGTGCCTTTCTATCCCACGCGTTACCCCTATGTTGATTATTTCTCATAAACCAAATATCTTACCAATTATAACTGATTTCATGATGGACAAACATAACCATGCAATTGATTCATTAACAAGTTTACTATTTTTACAACGCCCGACATAATATATACATAAGACTAGAATCCTACAGTTTACATGTCTACAGAGCCTCTAGGATACAAAAGGGAATACAATACTTGCCGGTAACAAGGCTACGACTATACCTTACAAAACCAAAATGAAGTCTAAAACAAAAATGGCATGAGCCACGCAGGGCCCCGAGTAAGAAAGGGGCTCACCAAAACGGGCAGTGGAAAAATGGAGGATACTACTGCCGACGAGCTGAAACGCCTGCTACTGATCCACCTACAATCATAACACAAATTTAGCGTCCCCGGCAACAGGGACGTCAGTACACTGGAATTGTGTGTGGACAAACTTTGTCCCAAGTAAACTCAAGCCATTAAACAAGTAATCACGATGATAAGACAACCAATAAATTACACCAAGAATTAATTAAGCCAGACAACCATGTTTTCCACATTTTCCTCATTTCAAATAATTCTCAACACAAAGCACATTTTAAGGTCAACAAGGAGAACAACAACCAATCAATCACGTAAAGCACAAGTATTCAAACAAAGGGGCAATCAGTGCCCCACAGGTTGAAAACTCTCCTGCTGTCTCCTTTCATAATTTCACATCAATGATTTTATATCAATTTCAATAGTGATTTCGATCTCTTTCTATCCTTATTACCTCGGCCACCCTTATCACCCCAACCCACACCTTATTTCTTCGTGTTGCGGCGCGCAACCCGATCCCGCCGTACAGTTTCAAACACAACAATCACAAACAACAAACAAGGCACTACACAAAATTACAACAAGTTCAAATAAGCAACTTACAAATTGGTTCATGTTCGCAATTACTTTTCAAACCGATGTCACATCCAAGTTACAATGTTTCCATATTCGAGAGTACCCATACAAATATGTTCAACAATTTACCACAATTCAAGTGTTTCAATTCCTTCCACAATAAATCATGTATGCCATCACAATAGTTGTTCTCAGTTCTTTTACCAATGTCGGTTCCCTTTTTATCTTGCGATTCATTTTCCATACTACATCACACAAAATTCAACATCAATTGAATTCCCAACAACCACATCAAAGGGTTACACACAATCTCTCAATTTAACACATACCAAGCAAATTGCGCACATGTGGGTGATTTTACAAGAATCAAAATTAGCCATACATACCTGGTGTCAAGTTTTCTTCCTGTAACCTCTTACTTTATGCTTACCCAAGTTATCCTATTTTGCCCACCTCGTTCTTGCAGACTCTTACTTCTACTCACTTCTTTTTACTAAAATCAAGTTCAACAGTCATGCATGAGTGTTAAATTCTATTTTCAAAAGCTATTATATGCAAACCTTTCTTTACCTTTGAAAACTGACAAATTAGAGAAAAATAGCTAGGGTTTTTACCTTGTAAAGATTGGGGAAGATGACACATTTTCCTAAGAACCTCCGGACCAAACGATTTGTAATATTCCTTGAAGATAAGTAGATTTCTCTCTCTAGAATTCTCTCTTTCCTCTCTCTAATTTTTCTAAGAAGACATGAGAAAATGAAGGAGGAAGGTGTTTTATTAAAGAAGGGGTCGGGTCATATTTTATAGAAATTCTGGGCCGAGTCAATTCTGCGGTCGCAGAATCAACATGCGGTCCGCATAATGGACCGCAAAATTGCCTCAAAATTTCACAGGTTCTGTTACGACATGCGACCAAAATGGGGTCCGCATTCTTGATTTGCAGTCGCAGAATGCACCGCAGATTTGACACTCAAAAATGTCTCAAGAAATTTTGCGGTGGATCTGCGGTCCGCATTTCCATTCTGCGATCGCATATTAACCGCATTTTTCAATTATTTTTGAAAACATTCTATTAAGCTCTGCGATAAGAATGCGGTCCGCATAGCAGATCTGTGGTCGCATTCCTGACAGCAGAATCGACACTTTTTTGGAAAAATTGATTCTTTAAATTTTTGAAACTTAAATCACTAACAAGGGTCCGAACCGCGACGAGCAATTCTACGCATTCCTAACACATTATTCGGACCATGACACCACAGTTACTAGGTTTTAAGCACAAAAATTTTACGGGGCCTTACAATGTTAAATACAAACTGATCTCACAACGTTCAGAATGAAAGTCATGAACGAGTTATGAACCTAGGGAATAGAGGTTCCACAACTATTCAAGGAACTAGACTTAACTATTTCCTGAGGCGATTGATACGTCGTAAAAGAAACGTAGTGTAGGGAGAATCATTAAAATTACCAAACATAGAGAGTTAGCCTCACATACCTTAACTTCCTTCTCTTGAGCATAATACAACATTCACCAACCCTTTCAACTTTAATCTATATCAATACAAGTCAAAGGGATTCCAAATTAGCAACAGTAGTCATGTTTTGGTCACTTAGGTAATTTATCAAACACTTGGTGACATAAAGATTCATAGCCCTTATTAATGGTGTTTCTACACCCAATAACTTCATAGCCCTTATTAATGGTGTTTCTACACCCAATAACCAATTTTGTTGCTCCTAAATAAATTCTAAAATCTCAAATGGTTATAATCGATATTATTCTTTATCACCCATAAGCTAAACAACACCCTTAACCAATAATCAACACTCAACACCCCAAACCTATAATCGTTTATGCTTTTCTATCAAATATACCAACTCATATCTCATGAACTAGGGTTTATAATCATCAAACCAATGCTAGAATAAATTAGAGGGTGAAGCTATTACCTTTTTGATGTTCAATCCCCTTGAATTCGAGTTTTAGGGTTTCTCCTCTCAACAATGATGTCGCAATCAAATATCTAATGATATGGAGGGTATACCCATATTAATAAGATGTTGGGCAATTGAAATTAACTTAGAATTACTGTTAGAACTTACCTTGGGTGGTGGAAGGACCCTTAAGGAGTTATGTTTTCGAGAGTTCCCCTTTCTAGAGCAAGTTTTTATGTTTTAAGGGCTGTGGGGGACGGAATATAGCTTTAAAATGACCCCACTAGTGCGCTCATACACCTGGAGGCTTTCTCGCACTATTGGTCGCGCTAAATGGTAGTAACACTGCCTCAAAATTAGTGTGGTCGCGCTAATGGGCGCGCTACCGGGCGCACATACGCGTACTATTTCGTAAAACACACATAACGCTTTGCAAAGAGATCCGTTCGGGCTCCATAATATATCGTTGGAAATCTATTTCAAAGGCCTACAACTTTAATCCCTTTCTTATTCCCCAATTCATTACAGATTTTTACTAAAACGTGATGGAAGACAGACCTTATGCAAACTTAGTCGATTTTATCAAATCTTGTGCACCTATCTTTCCATCTTGATTTTGAAATAACTATTTTACCTATAATCATCCTGATGTGACTTCACATGTATGAAATATCAAATTAATACCCATTTAATATGTCCACACCTAGTCCAAATGTACGGAATGTTACATTATCTCCCCTTTGGGATCATTCATCCTCCAATGATTGTCCTGAGTGTAACCTCCGCTAACTCCGAACCTTAAACGGGTCTGGTGGAAACATGGACTTTTATTAACACTTTCATACTAAACATAATGAACTATTGAGATACTGAGCTGAATGACTACTGCATTGACTGAATATTGGTCTACCATGGATGCATGAATATTGAACTAACATGAATATATGGATATTTTAGCTGGAATGAATATTTGAGTATTGAAATCTAAGTATTATACTGACATGAGTACCTCACATGAGTGTTTGAGTACTGAACTAACACGAGTATCGTAGTATTGAACGAACATGAGTATCTGAGTATTGATAACTTGAATGTTATAACATGACACGTGAAATACTGGTTGTACTACCACTAATTATGGTGGCAACTCCAACTCATAAGCTAATTGACTGATCCTTCGCGAGATTCTATATGGCCCAATATAGCAGGGACGATGCTTCCCCTTCTTCCCACATCTCATAACCCTTTTCATAGGCGAAACCTTTAGAAACACCCAATCATCAACTTGGAAAATTAACATATTCAAACGCTCTAAAATCAACTTGGCTTTTCTCTATGGTCTGATAGACTAAATTTGGTCCCAACAACTCCTTTTCACCAACTTTGAACCAACCAATTGGCTATCTACACCTTCGCCCATACAGAGTTTCTCATAGTGCCATCTTGATACTAGAATGGTAGGTGTTATTATTAGAAAGGTCAATGAGAGGTATGTGATTATCCCAATTACTCTTAACATCAAGGACATATCCTCAAATGTTAAATGCTCTACCTGGCCATAAAGTTTACGACGTTCTTTTTCGTGTCGTTCAACCAATAAATCTCTTTGGTCGTGATTCATATTTGGAAACCTGGATGGAAAGAATACCTAGAATTATAGGCTTCTAACATGATCTTCCCTCTTTAAGTCCATCTATGTCTGGAACACACAATCTATCCTAGTACCTCAAAGTCCTATCATCTCCCCCTTATTCAAAAGCCATCATCTTATACTTGTGAATCTCCTCTTCAACCACAACACGTGGGGATCATCAAATTGTTTCTTCTTCTCTTCAGCTATTAATGGAGAGCAGGTTCTGTTCTAGACAACCGTCATCTTTAGAGTCCAAAGTCGAACTCCTATCTTGGCTGGTGAACTTCATTTACCGGAGTTCTCTTATCTACCTCAATCATGAGTTATACTTCCCACACTTTATCTTCTTAAGAATTCCCTGAAAACACTTATAAAATTGTTGTGAGCTAAGTCTTTAACCAGTACTTTGAAGACTAAAGTCTCGTGCAATGATCACCACCCTCGTGATACATAACTGGGCATGATTTTATAGCTTTCTGTGATCCCTTTATCATCAATGGCTAAACTCGGTGATCATTCTACTCACTTTGTTTTTCTTACACATGCTATAAATAATGCTTGTGGTAACATACAATCTACCCTCATTACTGAACTAGTCTTCTTTTTCATATCCCATGCTACTATTCGAGTTTCAGATCTCTAACTGCACTTAATGATGTATTCACATCACCCCCTTAGACCAAAGGTCATATACTTGTTGATCCTTCTCTTTTTGCTGGGATCCAAATAACATTCCTTATTTTTTGCAATTCTTTACACTATGTCAATGACGACTCATCTCCCAACTTACTTCTAAGAAATATTTGTTACTAGGGAAAACTAAATTATTCACATAACGGAAAGCTAATGTATTCACAACTATCATACACATTCTTAATAATTTAACTCTGCTCACACTGTCAATCCTGGAGAAACTACAGTTTGATAATTCCTAATGGCTATTCTTCTATAGTTTGCTCTCTTTTTGCTATCGGGTTAGTTTTCCACTATCATTGTATTTCGGATTTAACTTAAAGTCTTTGGGTTCTAACACACATTCAGTATTTCAAGATGTCATCCACTCACTATTGTTAACTTTACTAAGTAGATCAAATTGTACCTCTACTAGCTCTGCTGAAATTGCTAATTCATTATATCAACTCAAAACTTACTTACTATCCCTTTTACTAACCACTTGCTAGCATCATATATTCTTCTCCTGCTTGAATAACTAAGGTGAAACATAAGATTATTCTAACTTCCCTCACCATCCGGCCTTGTTTTACGATAGAAAACTATCCTTTTTTTCCTAAACTATGTGCATGGATCACACTTCGGGAATTCTTCTGCCTTAAATGAAATATGAATATCTAACCCCAAACTTTCTATGCAATACTAAATCATATCATACTATAAATATCCCGGCTAATCATTTAGTCACATCACCTAAGGGGGAACTACCATATCTTTTATCTTACGTCAATAGCTGCTTCTTATAGTAGCTTACTAGTGTGGTACTTCTAGTTCTGATTTGAATAAATATAAACAACATAAAATCATTCTCTGAAATTCAATATTGGTTGCTCTTGGTTCACATTGAATACTCTATATCTTCTAGTCATTTTCATGAGTTGTACGAAATCACATCTTTGGTAGTAACAAATGTCCTAGGTATTTTACCCTTAGGCTCTTTTTTGTCCAAAACTGTTGAGACCAAATGTTAGGGTGTGACATCTAAATTATCATCATCTAACTTGTGTCTCCATTCCCTAGAAGTACATAAAGTTGCTCTATTAGGTAAAATACATACAAATACGCAACAATGCACAAACTTATCCTTTAAAGTATACCATCATATGCTAATTCACTTCATGTGCCATCTGGTGAGTCTTGGTCTTAATCCATAACTAATATGTGAGGGTTTCTCTATAATCACTGTTGCTTACATTTTCTTTTAGTACCCATAGGCATCACTGTATTACTCACGAGCCACTAATATTTGATACGCTGAAAATTAGAGATCTGGTAACTGAATAACTGATAATTAGCATCCTGAATAACCATAAACTTTCTAACTGAAAGATTGTATAACTTGTAAGTGAGGTAAGCTGATAACCATAAGACATCATAATTGCTTTTGTACTTTTGGATAAGGTTATGTTTTAATCTTACTACTATCCATTGCATCCCACTTTTAACGTCCTCTCAATTCTCATATTTACCAACATGTACTCCATAATTATACCCCAATGTTCAATTATCCTCTCTAAGACCTTAGGTTTCTGATGCGCGTCTCTTGGGCATCTAATACATTTGGAATTCGATAGGAAGATAAGCTTACCTATTGCACTAAGTTTCATGGCATGATCTAGAGTAGAAAGAAATGCGACAATCCTGGATGTCTTGTTAGTTAACCGTTTATATGAGTGTTCGGCACACATATATAAAGGAATATCCACTAGACACGGCTTCATAGAATCCCCAGGACTCTTGAACCTAGTGCTCTGACACCAAGCTCTGTCACGCCCCAAACCTGAGCCTGGACATAACACGGCACTCCGTGCCTGACTACATGTGACCAAGCAAACCAACTGCTGGCTGAATCAACATGTGGTATCATAACATGATAAATGCGGAAAATAAACTAACACATGCTGATATACTGAAAGTCTGGTTGATATAAATCAAAGTTTAGAAATACTAATACAATTTTGAAACATATTTGTAGCTTACATGGTTTAACATGAAAAGCACGTGACTCTGTCTAATTGTTACTCTAGTCGATGAAGCCTCTAATAAAGTACTGAAAACACTGACTGCCTGTAAATACTGAAAGACCGTAAAGTAATGTTAAAGCCCCAAAAGAACTGTGGACCACCAAACAGATGGTACGAGAACCCTAGTGATTTGAATCATCAACCTGTAAATCATTACCTGCATCGAGAGATGCAGGCCCCAGGAAAAAGGGATGTTAGCAGATCTAAACACACTTGGAATAGACCATTGGGAAGCGATTCAGTAACTTCATGACTCCATTTTGGTTCTTAAAGTCCCCTTGAATTGTATTGGTATATAAAGCAGCTAAAAGAAAGAATTATAAATGCTGAAACTGAAACTAAGCTGATAATTGAAATGATAACTATTGAAACTGAAACTGAAGTGAGAACTAGTAACTGAACTGATAATTGTAAATATAACTGATAACTTGATAACCGATAACTTAACTGATAACTGAAAAGATAACTGATAACTGATAATTGAACTGAATAAAGGAAGTAAGGATATGAATACTCCCTCTTCTGAATGATGAACAATCTATTTATCTGAATATTAAACTGCGGCCTCAGGCCCAATATATATGTGCACAAACTGCAGCCTCGGGCCCAAATATACATATACATAACTACGACCTTAGGTCCAAAATGCATAACACATAGACTGCGACATCGGGCCCAAAGATGCATAAAGCATTAGCTGCGGCCTCATGCCCAAAGATGCATAAAATATTAGCTGCGGTCTCAGGCCCAAAGATGCATAAAACATTAGCTGCGGCCTCAGGCCCAAATATAGGTGCTCAACATTCAGGGATTTAAAATCAAGAACGGAGAATGATACTGCAATACATAATAGTGAAATACTTAATCACGCTGAGTTATATGATACTGGATCACAGTGAGTTACATTATACTGGAATAATGAATCATACTGAGTTACATAATACTGGAATATTGAATTATACTGAGTTACATAATACTTGAATACTGAATGGGACTAGAATGAGACATGTATTCTCTAACTGGTTATGAATACTAAAACTGCAACTGTTTATGACATGCTGAGTAAGCTATATTGAGACTTCGAGGAATCAAACCCAAGTCTATATTGAATACGAACTGAGCTCACAACATGCAGAATGAAAGTCATGAACGAGTTATGAAGCTAGGGAATAGAAGTTCTAAAACTATTCAAGAAACTAGACTTAACTATATTTCTAAGGCAATTGATACGTCGTAAAAGAAACATAGTGTAGGGAGAATCATGAAAATTCCCAAACATAGAGAGTTAGACTCACATACCTTAACTTCCTACTCTTGAGCATAATACAATATTTGCCAACCCTTTCAACTTTAATCTATATCAATACAAGTCAAAGGGATTCCAAATTAGCAACAATAGTCTTGTTTTTGTCGCTTAGGTATTTTATCAAACACTTGGTGACATAAAGCTTCATAGCCTTTATTAATGGTGTTTCTACACCCAATAACCCATTCTCTTGCTCCTAAATAAATTCTAAAATCTCAAATGGTTATAATCGATATTATTCTTTATCACCCATAAGCTAAACAAGACCCTTAACCAATAATCAACACTCAACATCTCAAAACCTATAATCCTTTATGCGTTTCTATCAAAGCCATCAACTCATTTCTCATGAACTAGGGGTTATAATCATCAAACCAATGCTATAATCAATTAGAAGGTGAAGCTATTACCTTTTTGACGTTCAATCTCCTTAAATTCGAGTTCTAGAGTTTCTCCTCTCAACAATGATGTTCCAATCGAATATATTATGATATGGAGGGTTTACCAAGTTAATAAGATGTTGGAAAACTGAAATTAACTTAGAATGACCTTTAGACTTACCTTGGGTGGTGGAATGATCGTTAAGGAATTAGGTATTTGAGAGTTCCCCTTTCTAGAGCAAGTTTTTGTGTTTTGGGGGCTGTGGGGGACAAAATATAGCTTTAAAATGACCCCCACTAGCGTTTTCGTGTACCTAGAGGCTTGCTTTTGCTACTGGTCGCACTAAATGGCTGTAACACTGCTACAAAATTAGTGCGGTCGCGCTACCGGGCACGCATATGCGTTCTGTTTTGTAAAATGTATATAACGTTTTGCACAGAGATCCGTTTGGGCTCCATAATATATAGTTGGAAATATATTTCAAAGGCCTAAAACTTTCATCATTTGCCTTTCTCCAATTCCTTACACATGTTTACTTAAACTTGATGGAAGACATACATTCTGCAAACATAGTTGATTTTGTAAAATCTTGTGCACCTATCTTTCCATCTTGATTTTGAAACAACTATTTTATCCATAATCATCTCGATGGGATTTCACATGTATGAAATATCAAATTAATACCCATTTAATAGGTCCACACCTAGTCCGAATGTACGGTATGTTACAACAACCCGGTCCATATCATTTATTAGTTTTGTGGCGTGAAACCTGATCCATATCATTTATCATTTGATGTTATAAACATCAATACCACATATAAGGGGGGGGGGGAGGGGGTAATTTGTGTGGTACCTAATTTTCACGTTAGAAGAACCTAGTTCTTCTAAGTGTTCTAACTAAAGTAGTTTGCGGAATAATAAATACTGAAAGTAAAGTGCACAGAGATTTTTACATGAAAAACACCTAGCTCAAAAGGTGAAAAAACCACGACCTGCTACTCAGTAGGATTTTCCCAAACTCCACTACTGAGCCAAAAATTGCATTTACAAAACTCTTGTAAACCTAAGGATTAACTGTAATCCCAACGTGGAACATAACCTCAACTGTTGCGACACTTTCAAGTTAACTCTAACTTGAATACTCAGAGTGCCTAATATAATTGCTTCTAAGAAAGCTGAAAGGTACAATATGGAAACCTACTACAATTGAACTAGACTTAGAATAAAAACAATGATGAAAATGGTTCTTCTATCTTAGTTCATGTAGCTTCAGAAGTGCATACTTGTATCTCGCATATGTTGCTTGCAAATCAGACTTCATCTTTTTGCTCTCAAATATGCTTAACTTCTGCTTATGTGCATTGCCTATAAAAGAGAACAACTTGGTTATTTAATATATTAGCAGTTAGAGTTTGATCGAGTCTGCAATGCTTATCCTTAGTCAATTTGAGTCCTTAGCTAATACAAACTCCCATCCTTATCCTAGCTTATGATTGTGTTCTCTTATCATAAGGAGACTGTCTTTCTTAGAACTCAATGCAACCTTTTCAATTCCGTTCAAAAGATATTTTCTACGTAATCTTCAATACATATCTTCCTTATGTGCCTTCCATGTGCAATGGTTATGACTAACTGTATCTTTCAAGATGGACCAGGTCCTTCCCTGAGTTTATTTGTCAATCTTCAAAACTTCAACTGAACTTGGGCCAACAAATTCCCCCTTTTTGATGATGACAAACTTTGTGCTGAAACTCAGCTTAAATATCAACACTTAGAAAAACATATTAAAAAATTGTCAACTTGTCATTAAGGGCCAGATTTAAGTTAGGTTATAAACATCACTTGTTCAAATAATGAATTTAAGCACAATATCTTCCCCCTTTTGGCATCATTGAAAAGTTGTATAAATAATGTGAATCCCAGTAACTTAATTAGTACTCATAGCCACTAGGGCAACTTCAAGTGAACACATGCTTTATTTAATCAGAAATCAACTCAGAAAAAATACCTATTAAGAACATAATTAACAAAAAGCAAGAAAAGCTGCATTCATTGATTAGCGAGGTGTTTCTACATAGCAGTCCACAAGAAGAAAAACAAAATTACCAAACCATGAGCAAAAGAAAATAAACAAATAAACTCCCAAACCGGGCCACTAAGGGGTGTCTATACTGGTTCATACTAGGACATGATACCTAAGGCTCAGAAGAGCTGAAGGGGTGGGTTTGTAGCAGATTGAGCATTTGTTGAAGCTTTCCTTTATTTTTCTCCTTCTCTTTAGCAAGTTCAACTCTCAACCCATTCCTTTCTCCCTCCAATTCAGCAACTCTGGCCTGAAGCCTTGCTAACTTAGCATCTTTTGTCCCAACCTCCTGAACTAAGGCTCTGACCTTGCTATTCACAGGAGTTTTTGCTGAAGAACCAGGTTCAACTGGAGCTGTAGTGAGCATATAATCACAAGCTTGAAGGGTTTTCTGCCAAAATACTGTTTGCTTGAATACATTTCCCATTGTTTCAGGGGAACATTCAATCTTTCAAGTACAGTTGTCAAGATAAATTCATAGGGAATGGCATGAGCTTTTGAACCAGTGAGTACTCTTTCAAGCAACTTCACAATAAAGGCGGGCCGGTTGATCTTTTTCCCTTCATTCAGGCATTGCATAAGAACCAGATCCATATAATTTGCTATATGCCTTCTTTCCTGTCAGGGTAGAAGGCATTTGTTGACAAACTTAAAAAGTACTTTGTGGTCTGGCCTCATTTCACTTTTCTGAACTGCCACGGCCTCAAGTATCTCTTCATCTATTGTGGTATCACAAAAGTTCCTTGTGATCTAAAGATCAGTAGGTAACCCATCCAGGCAAGGCCACCTCTGCCTAGTAAAGTCACCATATCCCTCATTTGGAATGTCTAGAATCTTGCCTAGCTTTGCAGTATTGAACTTCACTTTGACACCTTTCACTGTGCTAGTCACCAGCCTATTCTTCACTGTCCCATTTTCCATGAACTCTACAAGTTCATTCCTGGCCAATTTTCCATCCATATGAAGGACCATGTCCTTCCAGCCCTATGTTTCTAGTACAGTCAGAAGCCTTATCATACCTAGCTCCTCCAGATCCTTGAGTAGTCTCCCTTTCAAAAAATTTCTCTTGCCAAATATGGCATATCTGTCATGTTGCTTCTTTGACTCATCTCCTTCATCCCCACTCCATTCATCATCTTCTTTAGTAATTTTCACTTCTTTTCCTTTTGCAACTAACCTTGTTCTCTTGGCAAGAAAAGGTTCAGTAGGTGCTGGCATGGAGGGCTTCTTAGCAGAAGTCCTGGTTCCCTTTGATTTGGTAGTGGGAACATCCACAGTAGTACTCTTTTCTAAATGGACATGCTCCATCTTTTCTTCTTCCTATTCAACCACAGCCTCCGAGCTTTCACCTATTTTTGCTTTCCTTTTCTCTTTCCTCTTTTTCTTACTTTCTTCTAAAGCCTTCTTCAATTATGCTTCACTTTCCCTGACCCTACTTCTAGTATCTCTAATCCTAGAAGCAGACTTGGGTGGTGATTGTTTGCTTTTCTTGGTTGGCTTGGATGCTGCAGGGGTCCTTTGGGAGGATGCCTTTCGCTTCTTTGGGTCATAGCTGGCCCCCACCTTTTTCAACAAGTCAGCCAAGCTCTCTTCCTCGGATGAACCAGGTTCATCTTGTTGTTTGCTTAGGTTAATCAACCCCTCAGCAGCCTCACTTGAACCACTTCCCCTGACTTCGAGACTCATTCTTCCCCACCCCCACATATGGCTAAAGGCTTATTCTTCTTTTTCTTCCTCATTTTCTCAGAATCAATCCCACCTACATCTCTAGTAGCCCCTATTAGAACAAGTTGATTTTCCTCCCTTTTAACTACATCAGAAAAAACATAGCAAGATTACCTCTCTTTGGGATTCTTGAGTTTTAACCTGTTCACTAGAACCAAGTTCATCTCCTTCACTAGTGAAGATATAATCATCAGATTCAGAGCTAGAGTTGGTCTCAGTTACTGGGCTTGCTTTCTTTTGACTGGACCAAAGTGTTTCATTCAAAGTTTTCCTTAGAGGACCAGTAGCTACAGTTTTTCTTGCTAGCATTTTCTGGTGACGGAATCTTGGTTTTGGGGTTTTGACTAGTGGTGTGGACGATGAGGTGTTGGGTGAAATAGGTGGTGGAGTGCAAGGATTGTCTTGGGGATTTGTCATGGTGAAAATTTTCTGAAAACCCTAAAGGAATTTTGGTGGTGTGAAGAACTTTGGAGAGTTTCAAAGATGAGAGGGGATGATTAGGGGTTTTGTGAAGAATTTATGATTATTGAGTGTTTTGAGCTTTTAAAGAGGGTAATGATTACTCAAAAATGGCAGCCTTTTCAGAAGTTACATAGAGATCTAATCAATTTTGGAATTCGGCCTCCTTAGAGATTAATTAGAATTGATAGAATTTAGGAGAAGGTTCCATTACATTTAGACTTCTAGTTTCAATGAAAGTGGTTCAATTTGGCCAACGGATAGAATTGTTAGGACGTTTGGTATATCTAGGACTCTTGCTCATGATTGATAATTAAATTTTTCTAATTGTGCCAAGAATAGAAACATACCTGAACTTTCTCATGAGCATAATTTGATGAACCAGGTTCTTCAAGTGAAACTTCTCTTGATTATGCCTCAAATGTCAAAATAAAAAATTTGTAAGAGATTAGTGAATCATATAGACACATGTCACAAGAGTATACTCTTTACAGTATGAGACTGAGTAGAAATTAGTCTAATATTCACAAAAATTAAGAACTCCTAGCCAATTTGTTTTTCTTTTTTTTTTCAATCCACATTTTGTTTCATTGTGAATTCTGAACTGGACCTTCTAGGTGATCTTAATCATCCCTAACTCCAACTTGTTCCTTTCAAAATTTTCTCTACTCGGTGCTTTAGTGAAGATGTTAGCTATTTGTTTATTAGTAGCATAGAATTCTATGGAGATTAGGCATTTCTCATAGTTGTCTCTTACGAAGTGGTGTCTAACATCTGTGTGCTTAGTCTTTTTGTGATGAACCGGGTTCTTTGTCATACTTATAGAACTTGTATTATCACAGAATATTGGTATGCATCCCACTTCTATACCAAAGTCTACTAATTGTGGCTTGATCCACAGTAGTTGAACACAACAAGACGCAGCAGCCACATACTCAACTTCGGCAGTAGATAGGGCTACTGAATTCTGTTTCTTGGTGGCCCATGATACAAGACATGAACAAAAAAAGTGAGCCATACATGAAGTGCTTTTTCTATCCACTAGGAAACCTGCATAATCAGCATCAGCATAACCTACTAGATCGAAATACTGCCTTTAGGATACCATAGGCATAATTCAGTAGTCCCTTTCAGATATCTCAATATCCTTTTGACATCAGTCAAGTGAGACTCATTTGGATTAGTCTGAAAACGTGCACAAATTCCTACACTGAAAACAATATCAGGTATGCTGGAAGTAAGCTACAAGAGTGAACCAATCATACCCATATACAACTTTTGATCAAGTGATGAACCAGGTTCATCAACATTTAATTTAGTGGCAGTTGCAATAGGTGTATCTATTTATTTAGAGTCCTGCATTTTAAACTTCTTGATTAGTTCCTTTGTATATTTCTATTGATGAATCATGGTTCCATTTGAGCTTTGTTTTATCTGTAGGCCTAGGAAGAAATTTAGTTTACCCATCGTATTCATTTCAAACTCACTTCCCATTAATTTTGCAAATTCTTTGCTCAACCTATCTGTAGTGGCCCCAAATATTATGTCGTCAACATATATTTGTACAACAAGAAGATCTTTACCTTTTTCCCTTAGGAACAAAGTGCTATCAATTTTACCTCTTTTGCACCCGTGCTCCAGAAGGAATTTTTACAATCTTTCATACCAAGCTCTTGGGGCCTGTTTGAGCCCATTTAGTGCTTTGTCCAGCTTGTAAACATGCTCAGGACATTCCTTGCTTTCAAACTCTGGAGGTTGTCTACAAGCACTTCTTCTTTGAGATAGCCATTTAGGAAGGCACTTTTGACATCTATTTGATGAAGAGTGAATTCCATATGTGCTGCAAAGGCTATGAGGAGTCTAATTGCTTCAAGTCTAGCAACTGTAGCAAAAGTCTCATCATAATCAATTCCTTCCTCTTGACTATCGCCTTGAACAACCAACCTTGCCTTGTTTCTTATAACTGTTCCATATTCATCTAGTTTGTTCCTGAAGACCCATTTTGTCCCAATGACTGACATTTCCTTAGGTATTGGAACCAAATGCCAAACTTGGCTTCTTTTAAACTGATTGAGCTCATCTTTCATAACATTGACCCAATATGCATCTTGTAGAGCTTCACTTATATTTTTAGGTTCAATGAGGGACAAGAAAGCATCAAATGCACACATGTTCTTCAGTTGTGATCTAGTGTTGACCCCAGATGTTGGATCATTGATGATGTTCTAAATGGGATGAGAATTCAGGTACTTGTAAGATTTCCCCACCAGCTGGTTCCTGTTAGTTTCTCCTTCATTGTTATGCTGCAGAGGAACGGGTTCAGGTACCAGATCCTTCAGAAAATTTTGTACAGTTTCTCTCAGATTGGTTCTCCCTATCATGTTGCCCTGGGTGAAAGTACTTGTTCTATCACCTGCTCCTTCCTTTGATGCAACCTTGACCTGTGATGTGGCTTCAGTCAATTGTCTCACTAGTCCAATAGCTTCATCTTCATGTTCCTGTCTCTCAGAAACAGTGTTAGATTCATCAAACACAACATGTACACTCTCTTTAACACACATAGTTATTTTATTAAACACTTTATATGCTTTGCTATGTGAAGAATATCCCAAGAATACCGCCTTATAACTTTTGGGATCAAACTTACCTAGGGAGTCTTTGCCATTATTGTGCACATAGCACTTGAAACCAAAAGCCCTAAGATGGGATATGTTTGGTTTTCTCCCTTTTAAGTAACTCATAGGGAGTTTTTGCTACATGAAGTCTAGTCATGCATCTATTTATTATATAACAAGCAGTGTTTATAGCTTCTGCCCAGAAGCTATGAGGTAGCTTACTGGAAAGTAGCATGGTCCTTGCCATATCGTCAAGGGTCCTATTCTTCCTCTCAACTACCCTATTTTGCTGAGGAGTCCTAGGGGTAGAGAAATTATGATCTATTCCATTTTCATCACAAAATTTAGCAAACTTTGCATTTTCAAATTCAGTTCCATGATTAGACCTAATGGATGCAAGTTGATTTCCTAATTGCTTTTGGATTTTTCTAACAAAAGCAATGAACATTTTAAATGCTTCATCTTTAGAAGTTAGAAACAACACCCAGGTAAATCTAAAATAATCATCAACAAGCACCATTACATATCTTTTACCACCTCTGCTCATGGCTCTCATTGGACCACAGAGATCCATATGAACCAGTTCCAACGTCTTGGACGTACTTACCATTTTCTTAGGTTTGAAAGATGACCTTACCCGCTTCCCCCTTGCACATGCTTCACAAACTTTGTCTTCCTTGAACTTGATATTAGGTAACCCTATCACCAAGTCCTTGGAGACTAATTTGTTCACTTGATTTAGACTGGCATGGCCAAGTCTTTTGTGCCAAAGGAGGGGATTATTAATTAACACACTCAAGCAGGTGAGTTCATTTTCAGAGAGAGTTGACAGATCTACAAATATTGTTTACTCTCCTTCCCTGCAAAACAATATTTTCAGTAGTAGGCTAATCACAAAACATTTTGTGGAAGTGAAATCCATAAGGTTACTTCTGTCACACAGTTGTGACACACTTATCAGGTTATATTTTAAGCCATCTATCAAATAGACATTCTCAATGGAATTAGAGTCTGTCCTTCCTACCTTTCCAACTCCAATAATCTAACATTTCTTTCCATTTCCAAAGGAGACATTACCTCCTTTTAGGTTCTCAAATGAAAGGAACTGGTTCTTGTTACCAGTCATATATTTTGAGCATCGACTATCTATATACCATATTTGGTTACTTCCCTTCAGTTGGACCTCCTGTTCATCTTCTGATTCTCCGATGGACATAAGAGCTTGATCATCTTCAGCTTCATTTTTCGAGTCCTCATCTGATGTTTCTCCCCATCCAACAACCATAACTTTAGCTGATCCCTTGTTCTTTCTTGGTTGGACATGTTCCTTCTTCCTGTTTCTTCTTTCTGCTCGTTCTTTCTTCCATTCAATTTCCCATTGATGGCAGTTTTTGATGTGGTGATCAGTCTTCCCATACTTGTAATACCCCTCATTGGTCTGTTTCTTAGGAGCCCTAGGTTTGCTGAATGTTGTTCCTTTTGAAGAACACTTTCCTCTCATAAGATATTTCTTGAAATCTCTGGTTATCATAATCTTCAAGATCTGATCCTTCTGAAATTCTCAGAGCCAAACTTCTTTCTTTCTTTGGAGCATCCATCTTCATTTTTTGCCTTCTTAATTCATAGGCATTGAGATTTCCAATCAGTTCATCCAATTTTAAAGTAGCAATGTTTTTGGATTCCTGAATAGCCGTGATTTCGCTTTCCCGGGAGATTGGCAGAACTCTAGTTAGAATCTTCTCCACCTTGTCTTCTTCCAGAATAATCCTTCCAAGAGACTCAAGTTCATTTGTCAGTGTAGTGAACCTGGTATACATCTCTTGGATAGTTTCTCCATCCTTCATAGTAAAATTCTCATATTGAGAATACAGCAGTGTTCCTGTTGACCTCTTCACCCGAGGTGCTCCTTCATGATCCACTTGTAAAGTGTCCCAAATCTCCTTGGCAATAGTACAACCTTGAATCATGCTGTACTTATTAGGACTAAGTCCACACACTAGCCATTTCTTGGCTTTTGCATTTTTCTCCCATTTCCTTAAATCTTCAGCAATACAATCTACTCTTGTCTTTGGAACATTCAATCCTTCAGCATTCTTCTTGGTTGTGGCTAAAGGATCATCAGTGATGATATCCCAAAGCTCATAGTCTTCACCCATGATATGGTCCCTCATTCTATTTTTCCACCAGGAGTAGTAGAGGACATTGAAGAGTGGAGGCCTAGCAGTGGATTGCCCTTCCTAGTTACAGGTGGTGCACTCATGTTGATATTTTCCTAAGGTGTTAACCTCTTCAAGGATAACCTTCTCTGATACCAATTGATGTTATAAACGTCAATACCACACAAGAGGGGGGGTGTGGTACTTGATTTTCGCGTTAGAAGAACCTCGTTCTTCTAAGTGTTGAGGCACCGCTTTTCCTTTTGAATTTGGATCCAAATCAATTGTATCTAGATATAATTGACTTAGTAACATCAATAAATTCTAAACAATCCAATTCCAATGCTTAATTAAAAGCTTTCCTATCATTATTCTCAAAAAGTCAAAAATTGACCCTAGGTTTGCTTGGTCAAAACACGAGGTTCGGACAAAAACCCAATCACCCATTCACCCACGAGCCCGAATATATTATTAGTTAAAAAATTCAACCTCAAAATGAGGTCAAAATCCCAAATACAAAAGTCCTAACTCTACCAAAATTCCTAATTTTCTACCCTTAAGAACATGATTTTAAGCCTAGAAATCTAATGGATGTTAATGGAAATTAAAGAAAATGAGTCTAAGATTACATACCTAAGGGTTGGTTAAATCCTCTTTCAAAAACTGCCCAATTTGGAGTTTGGAAGAAGATGTTATGAAATTTTTGTCAATTCCCATTTTGACTTCTATTTTTAAGTCATTGGACAGACCTTCATCGCGTTCACGATGGGTCAGGCCACTTAACCATCGCGTTCACGTTCGCTGAGCTTTAAATCCTAGAGCCTTCGCATTCACGGGCCAGTGGCCATATTTGCGAAGCACAAAATTTCCTTCCTCCTGCCCAAGCCCAAAAGCCTTCGCGTTCGCGATTGCAGGACCGCGTTGGTGAAGGAAAACACCTCCAAAGCTTCGCGTTCACGTCGTGTCTCGCGTTCGCATAGAAGGAGATTTACTTGAGCCTGACTAACCCTTTGTATTCGCGAGAGTCCTTCTGCAAGTGCAGAAGAGAACACCAGAACACCAGAAGCTGAAAAACCTGCAACTTTTGTGTGTTCAAAAACCTTCCGAGATATATCCAAAACTCACTCGAACCCTCGGGGTCCAAACAAAACATGCATACTAACTCAAAATATCATATGAACTTATCCGTCAATCACATCGCCAAAATAACCTCTTAAACAACGAATTTAGCATAGAAATCTAAGAAAAATCTCAAAACTTTCAAAGTAGGAATTTTCCTAACTACGGATCCGAATCACCTCAAACGACTTCCGTTTATTACCAAATTTCACAGAATCATCTTATTTTACCTGTACTGGGATTCAGAACCAGAATACGGGTCTGATACCATCAAATTCTAAATGCATTTTATTTCCAAAACTCATATAAAAATTTCCAAAAATATATTTTTCTTTAAAAATTCATTTCTCGGGCTAGGGACCTCAGAATTCGATTCCTGTCATATGCCCAAGTCCCATATTATTCCACGGACCCTCTGTGACCATTAAATCATGGCAGAGGCGGATCCAGAAATTTAATTTTAGGGTTCAAGATTTAGAACTCTAGCACATTCCTCAAGTTACTATACAATAATAACCGAGAGAAATATGAACAATGATATATATATATATATATATATATATATATATATATATATATATATATAGAGAGAGAGAGAGAGAGAGAGAGAGAGAGAGAGAGAGGAAGTATCGAACTTCAAACCATCTAACATAATATATATGTGACGACCTGGCCCGTCGTCACATGAGTTACCACCCCTTCCCCCATATTACGTTTCTCTATGTTCAATATCAGTATTGGAGGTAATCAGGTAGAATTGGACTGGTTCTAGATGGAAATGAGACACTTAGTCTCTTAAATGGAAGGTTATTTTGGAAAAGTCAACCGAAAGTTGACTATTTAGCTGTAGGGCTCGGATGCGAATTTTGATGATTTGGTTAGCTTTGGAGGATGATTTGTGACTTAGGAGTATGATCGGAATTTAATTTGGAGGCCTGGTGTAGAATTAGGCTAGAAATGGTGAAGTTAGTATTTTAGCGAATTCCGGTTGATTGGTGTGATTTTGATCTAGGGGTCAAAATAGAATTCTAAGAGTTGCAGTGGCTCCGTTAGGTGATTTTGGATGTGCGAGTAAAATTTTAGGTCATTTGGAGGTCTTTTGGTCGGGTTTTTTATCGAATGTGTATTTCAGAAGTTTGAAGAAAATGTAGGCTTGAATCCATGGTGAATTGAAGATTTTTGTGTTGTTTGACGTATTTTGATAATTGGAACAAGTTTGTATGATGTTTTTGGGGTATGTTGGTGATTTTAGTTTAGGTCCTGAGGGCCTCGAGGTGACTTCGGGTGATCAAACGGAAGAATCTTAGACTAGGAGAGTTGCAGAAATGCAACAGTAGTTGCATTCCACTTTAGGCCTTTGCGTTCGCGTAGGTTCATTCGGGATCGCGTAGGTTCATTCGTATTCACGTAGTTGTAAGTTCTTGGCCATCGCGTTCGCGATTGTGGACTTGTGTTCGCATAAGATGGCCTAGGGGCCCAGCCTAGTTTAGTCACCGCCTTCGTGATTGTGGACCCGTGTTTGCATAAGTTTGGGACCTAGTGCTTCGCATTCACGGTGCGGGGCATGCGTTCGCATTAAAGTAAGTAGAGTGCCAGCCCGGGTGTTCAATGCATTCGCGTTCAGAAGACCGCGTTCGCGTGGGTTCAGGGGCCAGGCCTTTGCGGTCGCGGGAGATCAAACACGTTCACGAAGGGCAATTTTTGGTCAAAGAAAAGTTATGCATCACGAACGCGAGTGGTCTCGCGTTCGCATAGAAGAAAATGCCGGGCATTAGAAGAATTTATTAATGATATTTCATTCGCGGCCCATTTATAATTTCCTCCATTTTTGAACCACCTCAAGAGCTTTTTGGTAGAAATTGAAGAAGGTTTTGATGGGAATCGATTGGAGGTAAGTCTCGTGACCTAGAAACGCTATTTTATTCAAGAATCCACCTTTAATTCTTAGAAAATTGGGTGAAAATTGAAGAAGTGGGGCTTGTGTTTTGAATTAAAAATATGGGATTTGAGGGGGCATTTGAACTCCGATATTAGTAAATTTTATATGTCCAGACTCGTGGCGAGACGAAAAATTTGGTAATTTTTTGAGAAGTGGACCCGAGGCTCGGGTTTTTGCAACATCATAATTTTTGGTATTTTTTGAGTTCTTTCAATTAGGTTATGTTCCATTAGCCTATTATAACATATTCTTTTTGGTTTTGATCAGATTCGGCACGTGAGGAGGTTGATTCGAGAGAAAAAGGTATAGCGGACTAGTCTTGTGGCCGGTTCGAGGTAAGTAATAGATGTGGATGATGATCTGAGGGTTTGAAACCCCGGTATATCACACTGTGACATTATATTGAGGTGAGGCACGTACTCTATGATGAGTGCGAGGTCGTTTGTGATTGGGGACTATAGCTTAGTCCGTCACGAGTGATGTTCATACTATGTTTTGGACTAGAAATTGATTGGTAATATCCTACTTGGATTGTTATGAGTATATTTTGGTTGTGTGCCAATTATTTGAATCCTTTAGGGATTATTATCATTATTTCCATGATGCTTAGCATGTTACATGATTTCATTCCTGAGTTAAACACTATTTCGAAATGATTAGTCAACTTATAAAGTTTTAACAACTTAATCTATAATTCCTAATAATTGGAACTGAAAATGATAAACTTGACTTTGCCCGTGTGGCTTACATGCATATTCTGGACTGTGTGTGGATTGGGATGCATACCGCAACAATGATATGATGATGTTGCGTTTGGAATATAGGAGCCCCTCCGGAGTCTGCACCCCCACAGTGAGCGCGGGTACCCAAATAGATCGGGCTGCGCGCCGCAGCGGTCATGTGCATTGCATTGTATTCAATAATTGATATTTGCATGTCCTTGTTTTCCTGCCATTTACCGTTAATTATGCTAAAATGTTGTTCGTAGATTTACATTGTGGAATTTCGTGTTTTCTCGTTCTCAGTCATTATATATGCATATTACTCACTGAGTTGAAAGTACTCACTTTACTCCCTGCACCATGTATGCAAATTTAGGAATTCCGGGAGCATAGTTGAGCAGTTGATTGTCCTTTCAGAGTCACTTTGGAGTTGTCGAGGTAGTTATCTGGCGTCTGCAGGACCCGACTTCTCCCCTTATCCATTTATATTAACGCATCCTAGACTTATGTATTTTTAGGATTTATCTCATCGTTGTACTTAGAGGCTCTAGACTCGTGACCCCAGGTCTTATGAGAGTAATATTGGTATTATTATGGCTTTCCGTATTGTTTCTATCTAATATCAAATAAATCTTGCTATCTATTATTGTGAGCACGTGATTTTTACCATATATGATAGATTCCCATAAAATTCAAACAAAAGATATTTTTCTTTATTGTTGCAATTTCTGTGAGTTTTGTGTTAATTGTTTGCTTGTTATTCGTACGTGTTAAGTCATAAAAATACAAAATATGCATTTAGGATTTTATTTCACTCTTAGTATAAATTAGGTAGCAATTTGTTTTAGAACAAAATTTAAGAAAATGACAAAATGGTCTTTGCATTTATTTTTCAATTTTAAATAATTTCTTAGAATTTAAAAATAATAGACGAAAGTACAAAAGGAAAATAAATACAATAATATAAAGAAAAGAAATACAAAATACAAAACTACAAAGAAAAGAAATACAAAATATAAAAATACAAAATACGAAGAAAAGAAATACAAAAATACAAAATATAAAAGAAATAAAATATAAAATACAAGTAAAAAATACATACAATACAAGGTGGAAAATAGCAATAAACCTATGAGTTTAGCCCAAGAAATTCGGCCCAAATGCCATTCAAACCGCGAGCCCAAAGCGACCCCATCCGGTCCAAAATTCGGAGCCTGAAACAATGACCTTTTAGCGTCGTGTAATCTCAGCCCTTGATCTCTATAATCCTATGGTCCATATTCAATGTTACATAACTCATGAAATAAAATCATTAACCTAAGATTAGCTTCTTCTTCGTCCATTTTGTAAAGTTTAGTTCCGCCACCGACCTCTATCTCCGATCAAACTAACATCAAACGACTCCTCATCTCACCCTCTATCCCAAACACCCACTGGTTTTTTCCAAATCCCACCACAACACCCCAAATCTCACAAACCCTAGGCGCCGCCACCACCGTCTACAGCGACGTCGATGTTCAACCTCATACCCTCCCACCCTTTTTGACATGCTCAGTGTCACACCTCCCTTTTTACTACCTTTTTGATTTTCACCGAATAGGAGAATAATGTATACATCGATATCATAAATACCCCGACAAAGGATATAATAACAATGAGGAAGTAGTTTTTCCAAATAAAGGACAATCGGTTCGGGATTTTATTTAAAATTTTAGAGTCGCCACTTGGGAAATAATGGTGTCCCAAGTCACCGGTTAATCCCGAATCCGAGGAAGTTGACTCTCTTTAACAGTCCGCGCAACAAGAAATACGGATAAGCAATTATGTTAACCCGGGAGAAGGTGTTAGGCACTCCCGGATTCCGTGATTTCAGCACGGTCGCTCCACTGTCATTCTTGATCTTAATTGATTTTATTATATGCTTTTAAATAATATGCACGTGTTTCACTTTGAATATTTTATGAATTGCGACATTGGGAAAATGTATTTCGAGTCACACCGCAACCAGTACGCCTGTGACTTTTAACATGTTTCGGCTTCGCCGAGATTTATGATTTGAGTCACATTAGATGTGCACTCGTATTAGGGAAAGTATATTTTAGAATCGTGCCTACATCGTCTAACGGCTTGTTAATCTTTGGGAAAGGTTGTGAAATTAGCTATCAACCTTCCCGAGTCTATTAAATTGTTATTCGTTTATATGGGGGCCCCGCTATTTTGTTTTCATGCGAGGCTCGTCCCACTCAATATTATAGTTCAATCCTAATATACAACTATATTTTCCATCATTTGGTTTTTCCCTAATCTTTTAATTTTCAGAATACAAGTCCAGGCCTTATTCTTTATGTTAGTGGGCCTGGACTCTTTGGGTTCATACTCAGTTGATTAATTTATGTGTCTAGGTTTCAAAAACACAGAACACACTGAAGTTATTCATCAAAAGCTCAGTTATGAATCTGTCCAGATCTGGGCCTTCGTTATCCATTAGGCCCAAACCAAGTGAAATTGAAAATGAGAAACAGAAATTGGAATTCATCATATATAGAGATATTTCAGAATCAGAAGAGAGTAAATTCAAGTTATATTTATTCATGAAGAGAAATAATACAAAATTACAGTACCAATTTTGAATCACAGATAATCTAATATGCACTGTATTTAACTAACAGATTATCTTTTTTCTTATATTTCAACAACTAATTTAAACTACTGAAACAAGTTATTTATTGGCTAAAAATGACAGAATGCTACTTAATTATACGAAACTACTTAACAATACACTAATCATGACTACTTGTAACTTTCAGAGAACTAGTTGTATTGAACATTAAGCTAATTATGTAACACATTCTATTAACTATATGATTAGCGACTTCATATTTGGCTACCAGTTTTATTCTATATCATTTTAACTATTATTAGACTGTTTAAAGCGAGTTAACAAATGTCGAATTAAACTATCACATGCTGAGATTGTTATGAATATATCTGTTACGAGTTTGTTTTTTAGAAATTAACTGAATTAATCTAGTTATTAACCTATTTTTAGATAACTAGGTGATTTCGATTACTATCACTACTCTAATTCTACTTACTAATCTATTACATTGTTTCCAGCATCTGTTTATGCTTCACATGAACTACTTATACAACAATTTCCTATTGAATTACATATTCAACTACTTGTATGCTAAAACAGAAGTAAATAATAGAAACAGTGATCAAAAATCAACTTGATTCATTCATTCTCTTCAAATTCACTGCAGTTACATGTTGAAGTTTTAGCTGTGTACCTAATTCAGCAATGAAAAACCTTATGAGTCTAAGGTAGCAAAAATGAGAGAATAAGCAGGCTGATCACAGCAGCAAAGCAACAGTAGAAGTGATGAATTAACACAACAACTCAGTTGAAATCAACAATCGAGAAATAGTTCCATGTTCAGCAAAACAGCAATCCAATAGCACAGTAGAAGAAAACCAGTAGAAAAGCCCAGCAAAACCAAGAGATAATAGAGGATTTCTACAGATTTCAGAATAGTGCTTCGACTAAACCCAGAAATTACTCCTAGTATATGATATTTTCTAGTTTTCAGAATGTATTCTCTGAATTCATAAAAAATCCAGCCCTTATTCAGGGTTTATTCAAGCCTATTTATAGATATGAATGGTGAAATTTTTTTTTGGGGGGGGGGGGTGGGAATTTGAAAAAGTTATCCTAATTCCATCCACATAATTCTTTTGTTTATTACACTTTAATACATATTTCAGATTCAAAAATGCCTTCCAGCATCTGCTGGAAGGTTCTATTGCCTTCTATTTGGGGTCAATTACTAATGTACCCTCACTTGCTAAGGTTATTAACTAACAAACCTTTTTGTTGGGTCTATTATACCCTTTGTTTTGTGCATTATTGCAGAAATACTAGGCCTAAATGTCTGTTTTATCCTTATAAGCTTTATTAAATCTACAGTTATGCCATTTTTTATTCCTTTTATGCCCCTATTATTAGTTACTATTTACCCGACCTATCTAAGGTCTGGGTATTCAGATTTTATGTCTTATTTAACTTCTGGCCAGCATTCTATAAGTCATTTAAGACTTAGCCAGATTTGAATCTTAGTTTCCTCTCAATTTTAACCTCTTTTAAGAGGTATTCATTTCATTATTGTGTGTTAGAATTGATTTGCAGGACTAGCCTGCTTATTTGTTAAGGATTAAACTCTTTCAGATTTAGCCAGTCTAGTATTTTGGACTTGGCTTTGCAAAATTTGTCATTATTGTTACACTGGCTACTTAAAATTAGGTTAAGACTTGCAGGTTTAGCCAATTTGAGAATTAAGGTCTGTTATTAAAGAGTTGGTTATTTTCAGAACTAGCCCTTTAGATTTATGCCTAAGGACTTTACAGAATTGGCCAGTTTCAGTACTGACCACTCTTATTGTTATTTTAATTATAACCATTTTAATGTCATTTTCAATTTTAGCCTAATTACTTGTCTAATAGAGCTATAACCATTATCCCCTAGAGCATAATAGGATTAATTGTGGTCTAATAACATGAACTTATCACAAACATAGCCTTTTATATCAATTTGCACACATAGCCACAAATCTGAATCATTTATCATCTAACCAAAACTCAGAGAGAAATTTGAATATGGTTGAACTTCAATTAAACAACTTCACAACTCAGATTCAGGCATAGTATAACAGATTTGACATAAAAGATATATTTAGAATATTTTCATGTTCAAACTCACAAAAACCCTAAAAGGCTCGAGCATATTTAATCAAGTGTAATAGATAGTTTTATCAAAGAGACCAATGGAGCATGTTATAAATAAAAAAAGCAGATTTATAACAAGAAATCATTTCAAAGAAGAAACTAATCTAACATGCAACAGACTAATCAAAGAAAGCAAAGAAAAACAGAACTAACACAGAAAAGCATGCTTAAACAAAATCAAAGATAGGGACAGGGGACTTACCTTGCAGGATTGGTCTCCTAAGCTTCCCCGTTTTTCTATTTTCTTTTTCTTGTTCATTTCTTTTTCTTTATTCTATTCTCTTATTTTTTCCAGTTTTCTTTTCTTTTTCTTTTCAGATTTCAGACTTCATATTTGAATTCTTTTATTGGGTGTTTGGTGAAGGAAATAGGTGTTAGAGACACAAGAAGGTGTCTTTTGGAGGTGGGGTTGTTAAGTTTGCCGGAGTTAGTGTTCCGGTGACTTATTCTCGAAGATTCGAGACGTTAGAGGTATATTCGAAGGAAAGTGGGTGCATAGGGTTAAAGATCAAGGCAAAACGGTTCAGGGGTGTTAATTTGAAGGCCTGTGTCAAAGGTTGTGGTCACCGGAGAAGAACTTCGGTGGCCGGAATTTCAAGAAGGTTGGGGCTTTTGGGTTTTCTTTGGGATTTCATGGAGGTTGGGTGTATAAATGAATGAAAAGGGTGGTTTGGGGTTTGGAAATGGCCGGAGACGACCATGAGAGGCGGCCAGTCTTCATGGCCGGTGAGAGATGAACGGAGAAGAAGATATACAGGGGGCGACTAGGGTTAGGTTTGAGAAGAGAATGGCTGGTCTCTGAAGAGACCAAGCCGATATATACTCTTGATGAATCGATGGATCCTGGCCCTTGGATTGTCTTTGATCAACGACCAGGATATTATGTCTTCAAATGGTGCCGTTTAATTTTAAATAGAGAATAACTCATCTCCGTTAGATCTCTTTAGATGGACGACTCAGATTTATTGATCAAAACTCTATCGTTTCAATTAAAATCCCAGATTAAAATTCAACCGTTAGATTAGGTAGATGGATGGATCATAATATTCGTTACATAACAAAATGGTTCGGTCTCTTAAAATTACCTGGGCCAATGTATTTGGGCCTATACATTCGGCCCAGTTACGTATTTTTATGTATTCCTGATTTTAATTAATTTTTTTTATATATTTTCTTGTTGTATTTTATTTTCTCTTTTTATATTCTTTTTCAATTATTCAATTTCTTTTCATTTCCTATTTTTCTCTAATTTCTCTGATATTTTTTAACATTTTTGCTATTTTTCTTTATTTTCCAAAATTTACTTGTATTTTTTGTTAATTTCTTTTTAATTCCTTTTTTGTGATATTTATAATTAAACTATATTTTTTTTTAATTTTTATTATTTCCATTTTTTAATTGTTTAAACACACAAATTCACTTTATTCAATCAAAACATATAATTGCAAATAAAAATATTATTTATTTTAATTTTGGAATTTTATTGCTTAGGGCAAAAATCACGTGCTCACAGTTGCCCCTCTTTGCTCGGGAACACAAAGAGTTTCAGTGCAAAGACAAGTGAGCAGTAATGAAAGATTTTTTCCCACTAGCATATTCCGTGAGAAGCATTTTGAAAACCTTTTGACCGCACCCTGCCTCAGAGGTTGCCTACATATCTTGGGCTAAATAGGAATCAGGTCAGTGTAGTTTGGGAGGGTCTGGTAGTTAGAAACTACCAAGACTTTGCTGCTGCATTGCTATTGCTATGACCACTGACTTACTCTTTATTACACCAGGGATAAAATGTAAAATGAAGAAGCTATTCTAAGCTATAATCCTACGAATTACAATGGTTCCTATCTACTTCTTGTCTTCTTATTCTTCCTTGTTTTTTCTTGATTTTGCACGCTACCATGCTTCTTTTTTGTTGATTTTCTTTGTCTTGCTTTTTTTCCTTTTGGTGTGACTTCCAATTGTACTCCTTACTTTAAAATTGATACCTGCTTACGACGTGGGCTTTTCTCATGTTACGATGTTACTCAAGTTAGCTAAAACAAATTGAAATTTGCAGAAATTAAAATGGCAGAAATATATTCCCTTGTTATACAGGTGGGCGCCTGAACAGAAATTACAATTGCAGAAATGTATTCCCTTGTTATACAGGTGGGCGCGTGAACAGAAATTAAAAATTACTGAAATGTATTCCCTTGTTATATAGGTGGGCGCCTGAACAGAAATTAAAAATTGCTAAAATGTATACCCTTGTTATACAGGTGGGCGCCTGAACAGAAATTAAAAATTGCAGAAAAATATTCCATTGTTATCCAGGTGGGCGCTTGATGCATGAAATGCAAATGTAGAACAATATTCCCTTGTTATCTAGGTGGGCGCCTGATGCATGAAATGCAAATGCAGAAAATATTCCATTATTATCCAAGTGGGCGCCTATCACGACCCCCAAACCCGGTCGTGATGGCGCCCAGCACACTTCTAGGCCAGCCCGACCAATTAACAACATTTACGGAGCTAAGAGCTCACCTTACCCAATTTTAAGCACAACAAAATAAGTCAATGAAGACAAAAATACCAATACGGGGATCAAGCCCCAAACAGTACAACTCCCATAGACTGAAGGGTCAAGAGTCATGAGCCTCTACCGATAACATGAGTGTAATAATGGTTTACAAGCTACCAAGTGCGGAAAGAAATAGCAAGTACAGAATCAAAAGATAGTAGAAAGGAATATCGGGTCCTGCGGACTATGCAGCTACCTCGAATATCCTACAGAAGTCGCCTCGAACAACTACCGGATTAGGACTGCTGAGAGGTACCTGGATCTTCACACAAGGTGCAGGGAGTAAAATGAGTACTGTCAGACTCAGTGGTAATAAACAAGAGTAAGACAGCGTAGATAAGAAATCCGCAATAAAACACTATGTAAAGCTGTAACCAATGCCCTGTAACAGTTCAATATCACAATAGAATAACAATAATATCAACAACATAGTATAATTGCTAGCAGATGTAGCTAAATGCAATGCAATGCATGAAATGACCGCTACGGCGCGTAGCCCGATCCAATTTGGGTACCTGTGCTCACTGTGGGGGTTCAGACTCCGGAGGGGCTCCTACGGCCCAAGCACAATATCATGAGTATACGCTGCAGCGTGCAACCCGATCCACTACCAGTCAGCTAATATGCAAATGTATCCTCGCAGGCTCAAAACTAGTTTTGAAAACTCTTTTATCATTTTTGTTTCCAAGTTCTAGAGATTGGAGAAATCATGAAAACAATAATAGCTACGGACTGGTAGTAAAACTAGCATGCCAATATCACAGAACGATGATAACGACCCTCGCAGGATCCCAATAACTGGCTCACAGCCCATAAGTATACTCAACCGTCCAAGAAGGAGGTTCAACGGCTTAAGAGTAGCCAATATCACAATATAATATGCAACCATCCGAGAAGAAGGTTTGACGGCTCAAGAATAGCCAATATCATAACACAGTATCAATAAATCGCTAAAAGAGCCTGTCACGACCCAAATCCGGTCGTGATGGTGCCCAACAATCAAGCTAGGCCAGCCGGACCAACAATTTAATTATCACAACGATACCAGTCCCCAAATGGACAACCCAAGAAGAATATATGAGTTTAAGAACTCCAATAATAATAATGCTGAACAAAATACCGACACTCCCAAAGATCCGGAGTCACAAGTCTAGAGCCTCTAACAAACCCAACGGGAATAGAGAGTACTCGTATAGAAATACTCAAGTACGAATACAAAATACAAAATAACAAGCTGGAAAGGAGAGGAGAAGCTAGGTTCGCGAACGTAGGCGGCTACCTCGGCAACTCGATGTGACAACGCAAACGCCGGAGATGCTCGTCTACTGCTCCTGAGTACCCGAGTTTGCACACAAAAGGTGCAGAGGGAGTAGGGGTGAGTACTAAGTACTCGGTGAGTAACAAATATATATAAGTAGCTGAGAGTAAGAAATCCACAAAATACCACAATATGAAGCTACACTACGGTCCGAATCTCCTACGAACTAGCATCAACAGTACAATTCAGCTACCACAGAGTAATTCAACAAATACAGATGCAATGTAATGCACATAACCGCTACGGCGTGTAGCCCGATCCAATTTAACGTCGACGGCGCTCACTAGGGGTGTGTACAGGACTCCGGAGGGGCTCCTACAGCCCAAGCGCAATACTGCTGCGGCGTGCGGCCCGATCCTCATATCAACCACTGCGGCGTGCAGCCCGATCCCATACTCAGTCCACGATAAGCAATTAAGTCACAAAACAATTCATTTTCCTTAATTCCAGTTCTCAATTCATAATTTATGAAAAATACTTTAACTTTATTAAATTTGTAAAAGCCGGTGACTTAGCATTTCAAAAAGGTGATTTCAATTTTCAGGACTGAGATCGGTGATTTAAGCAATTATAGCTATCACATAAATATTGTCCTCTAAGGACGCTACAGATCGGCACAAGGCCCCAAACAAGGCTTACAGCCCAGAAATATATCAAATATAGTGTATTTCCAACACTAACAACATATTATTCACATCCGGGATGGACCAAGTCTCAATCCCTAGTCACAATCAATCCCGCACCTGCCACGGTGTGCGAGCCATGCCCTACTAGCGTCACAATGTGCTAAGCCGGGGTTTCGAACCCTCAGGCTACCATATACACAAACTACTCACCTCTAGTCGGTCGTAGACTCGTCCGCGATGCCTTTTCCTTTGAATTTCGTTGCCTCGTGTGTAGAATCTAGTCAAATAACAATAATTATATCAAATACGGGTCAAAGAATCATAACCCATTTCAATTTACATGAAATTCACATAAATACACCAAGTTGGTAAAACCCGACCCCGGGCCCACTGCTCGGAAAAATCCGAAATTAGTACCAACGCGATCCTTATCTCGCCACGAGTCCGTGCATATAAACTTTATCGAAATCGGAGTTCAAATGGCCTTCCAAATCCAAAAATCCCATTTTCAATATTTAGGCCACATTTCTTCAAGATTTCAACCCAATTTCATGAAGATTGATGTTAATTCTACCATAAAATGATGTTTTTGAGTCAAGAATCTTACCTCCGACGAATACCCAATGACTTCTCAGTGATTTCCTCGAGTTTTCTTCTCTCTAGGGCTCAAAATTGTGTTTTGGGGGTGTAAACCCGTAAGCTCTCTGTTCTGCAATTTAATTCACTGCCAGAACATTTAACCTTACGCGATCGCGACTCGCCTCACGCAATCGCGATGTTCAAAATTTCGGAATCACGCGATCGCGACTCGCCTCACGCGATCGCTATGTTCAAACATCCAGCTTCACGCGATCGCGTCCCTTTTCCTGCGATCGCATATCACATTTTTCCCTGGACCCCATTTCTCTTCTACGCGATCGCGTAGATGCTCATGCGATCGCGATGGCCACCCGGTTAACTGTACGCGATCGCGTCCGTGCCCCTGCGATCGCGTTGCTTCTGCTCTTGACCTTATGTGATCGCGTCCCTATCTCTATGATCGCGAAGGGTAAAATTCTCCCCCTTCACCATTACTCTACGCGATCGCATGCTCACTAGTGCGATCGCGAGAGTAAATTTCTGTTGCACTTATGACAGCAAACCAGCTCTCTTCTTTGGCCAAGAATGGTCCGTTTGGACCCCCGGATTCATCCCGAGACCCCGGGACCCCAACGAAAACCACCAACATACTCCAAAACATGATACGAACTTGTTCCAATCATAAAAACACCATACTAAACATCAAAATCACCATTTCTACACGAATTCAAGCCTAAGTTTCTTCAAAACTTTCAAAACTAACATTCAATCCAAAACCCGATCAAACGATGTCCGAATGACCTTACAATTTGCAAACATATCCAAAATCACTTAACGAAGCTACAGAAATTGTCGGAATTCCATTCCAACTCCCGGATCAAAATCTCACCTACCGTTCGGATTTCGTCAAAATTTATCCTCAGCCAATTCAAGCCTATTTCTATACCGGACCTCCGAATTCAATTCCGATTGTTCTCTTAAGTCATAAATGATCCCCCGGAACTAGTCGATTCATCAGAATCCGGTTCCGAGCACTCTAACTCAATAGTCAACTCTTGGTTGACTTCTCATATTCAAGCTTTCTTCAAACATGCTATTTGTTTCATTTTCAATCCAAATAACTCCTAACTCACCCGATATACTCTAATACTGTTATAAAAACATAAGATATGTAAATGCAAGGTAACGAGGTGGTAATTCCCGTAACGACGGGCCGGGTCGTTACATTCTCCCCAACTTAAACAAACGCTCGTCCGCGAGCGGGTTAAGAAACATACACGGAGTATCAAAAAAGTGTGGATATCTGCTTCGCATCTCCTGCTCGGTCTCCCAAGTTGCTTCCTCCATGGGACGACCTCTCCACTGCACTTTCACTGAAGCTATGTCCTTGGATCTCAGCTTACGAACCCGTCGACCCAAAATGGCTACTGGTTCCACATCATAAGTCAAATCCTCATCTAGTTGTATCGTGCTGAAGTCTAACACATGAGACGGGTCTCCGACATACTTCCGGAGCATAGATACATGGAACACCGGGTGAACTCCCGACAAACTGGGTGGCAAAGCAAGCATATAAGCCACCTCCCCAACTTTCCTAAGCACCTCAAAAGGTCCAATAAACCTTGGGCTCAACTTCCCTTTCTTCCCAAACCTCATAACACCCTTCATAGGCGAAACCTTCAGCAACACCTTCTCACCTACTGAATAAGACACATCTCGGACCTTCCGGTCCGCATAACTCTTCCGACGCGACTGAGCTGTGCGAAGTCTCTCCTGAATCACCTTCACCTTGTCTAAGGCATCTTGGACTAACTCTGTCCCCAACAACCTAGCCTCGCCGGGCTCGAACCAACCAACTGGAGACCTACACCGCCTCCCATATAAAGCTTCATACGGTGCCATCTGAATGCTGGACTGATAGCTATTATTGTAAGCAAACTCCGCCAAAGTCAAATAATCAGCCCATGAACCACCAAAATCAATGACACAAGCACGCAACATATCCTCTAATATCTGAATAGTACGCTCAGACTGCCCATCCGTCTGTGGATGAAATGCTGTGCTCAGCTCTACCCGTGAACCCAACTCTCGCTGAAATGTCCTCCAGAACTGGGATGTGAACTGGGTACCTCTGTCTGATATAATAGAAATAGGAACTCCGTGCAATCTCACTATCTCACGGATGAATATCTCCGCCAACCGCTCTGAGGTATAGGTAGTACACACTGGGATGAAGTGAGCTGACTTGGTCAACCTATCCACCACCACCCAAACTGAATCAAACTTCCTCGCCGTCCGAGGGAGTCCACTAACAAAGTCCATAGTTATTCTTTCCCACTTCCACTCCGGAATATCAATACGCTGGAATACACCACCAGGTCTCTGATGCTCATACTTGACCTGCTGACGGTTTAGACACCGAGCCACATGGCTCACAATATCTTTCTTCATCTTTCTCCACCGGTAATGCTGCTTCAAATCCTGGTACATCTTCGCGGCTCCTGGATGAATAGAATACCGCGAGCTATGGGCCTCCTCCAATATCAACTCACGAAGGCCATCAACATTGGGCACGCATATACGGCCCTGCATCCGCAATACACCATCACTATCAATAGTGACATCTATGGCATCATCATGCTGAACTCTGTCCTTAAGGACAAGTAAGTGTGGATCATCATACTGGCGCTCTCGAATACGATCATATAAAGAAGAACGCGCTACTACACAAGCCATCACCCGACTGGGCTCAGAAATATCCAGCCTCACCATCTGATTAGCTAACGCCTGAACATCAACTGCTAGGGGTCTCTCCCCAACTGGAATATACGCCAAACTGCCCATACTAATAGCCTTCCGGCTCAATGCATCAGCCACTACATTGGCTTTCCCGGGATGATACAAGATAGCAATATCATAGTCTTTAAGCAATTCAAGCCACCTCCGCTGCCTCAAATTTAGATCTTTCTGCTTAAACAAATGCTGAAGGCTGCGGTGGTCCGTATATACATCATAAGATACACCATATAGGTAATGCCTCCAAATCTTCAAGGCATGAACAATAGCGACTAACTCCAAATCATGAACGGGGTAGTTCTTCTCGTGGGGCTTTAGGCTGGCGAGAAGCATATGCAATAACTCTACCCTTCGCATCGACACACAACCGAGTCCAACTGCTAGAAGCATCACAATACACCGTATATGACCACAAGCTGATGGTAACACAAGTACGGGGGTCGTGGTCAAAGCCTCTTTGAGCTTCGGAAACTTTCCTCACATTCATCGAGACCACACAAATGGAGCATTCTTCTATGTCAACTTAGTCAACGGTGAAGAAATAGATGAGAAACCACTGAACAAACCGGCGATAATAGCACTGCCAACCCAAGAAAACTGCGAATCTATGTAGGCGAGGAAGGTGCGGGCCAGTTCCGCATTGCCTCGACCTTCGTGGATCAACCCGAATACCATCGCTAGACACTATATGTCCCGGAAAACCGACAGTATCAAGCCAGAAGTCACACTTAATGAATTTCGCATAGAGCTTCTCTTCTCTCAACCTCTGCAATACCACCCTCAAATGATGTGCATGCTCCTCCTGGCTGCGTGAATACACCCGAATATCATCAATAAACACAATCACAAAAGAATCAAGGTACGGCCGAAATACACTTTTCATCAAGTGCATGAATGCAGCTGGGGCATTAGTTAGCCCGAAAGACATCACCGGGAACTCGTAATGCCCATATCGCGTCCTGAACGCTGTCTTCATAATGTTCGAGTCCCTGATCTTCAACTGATGATAGCCGATCGAAGATCAATCTTAGAAAATACACTAGCTCCCTGTGGAGCTGATCAAATAGGTCCTCGATACGAGGCAATGGGTATTTATTCTTCACTGTTACCTTTGTTCAGCTGCCTGTAATCAATGCACGTTCTCATTGTGCCATCTTTCTTCTTCACGAACAACACGGTGCACCCCGAGGTGACACACTCGGACGAATGAAACCCTTATCTAAGAGTTCCTGGAGTTGTTCTTTCAATTCTTTTAACTCCGCTGGTGCCGTGCGATAGGGAGGAATAGAAATGGGCTGAGTGCCCGGCACCAAGTCAATACCAAAGTCAATATCTCTGTCGGGCGGCATGCCCGGCAGGTCTGCTGGAAATACATCCGGAAACTCCCTCACAATGGGGACCGAATCAAGATTGGGTGTCTCAGCCTCAACATTTCTAATGAAGGCCAAATAAGATAAACAACCCTTGCCAATCATTCGTTGGGCCTTTATATAAGAAATCACCCTGTCGGACACATAATCGGTCAAGCCACGCCACTCGATCCTCGGATTACCTGGAATAGCTAGTGTGACTGTCTTGGCATGACAGTCCAGAATCGCATGGTAAGGAGATAGCCAATCCATGCCTAGAATTACATCGAAATCCACCATGCCCGGTAGTAATAAATCAACTCGGGTCTCCAGACCCCCAATAGTAATAATACAGGATCGATATACCTGATCCACAACAACAGTATCCCCCACTGGGGTAGACACATGTACGGGCAAAGCAAGAATACCACGGGTCATACCCAAATGATGTGAAAAATAAGTAGAGACATAAGAATAGGTGGATCCGGGATCAAATAAGACAGAAGCATCCCTGTGGCAGACTGAGATAATACCTGAAATGACCGCATCTGAAGCACTAGCATCCTTCCTATCCGGAAGAGCATAGAAACGAGCACGGCCTCCACCAGTACGATCCTCACCCCTAGGGCGACCTCTGGATACCTGGCCACCAGTCCTAGCCGACTGTGCTGGTGCTGAAGAAACAGGAGTAGAAGACGAAGGCTGATCCCTCTGCTGAGACCGCTTACGAAGCCACTGAGGACACTCTCTCCTGATATGGCCCAAATCACTGCACTCAAAACAACGACCTGAAGATGGAAGAAGGGGCTGCTGAGGACCCCTCGCTACAGATGAACCCTGTGCTGAGGAAACAGGAGCAGAGCTCTGAGCTGGAAGAGCACTCAGTGCAGGCTGACTCTGCTGACGGCTCTGCTGACCCTGATAACCCTGATGGCCCTGCCGACCACGATCTGATGAAACCCCACTGGACTCTGCACGTCCAGACTGATGAGACTTGAAAGAGCGACCTCTGCTATGCTGAAATTGGCCCCTAGATGGAGCACCACTGTAACTGCCAGTACCACGAGGCTTCTTAGCCCCTCTCTCCTCCCACTCTCTGCGGCGATCTGTCTCAATATGACGGGCAGCATCAACCACCTCCTCAAAGGTAACTGCCGAAACTCTCTCCCTGGTTATCAATATGCGGATGGGATAAATAAGGCCATCAATAAATCTCCGAATCCTCTCTCTGTCTGTAGGAACCATCCACATGGCATGACGGGCCAACTGTGTGAATCTCATCTCGTATTGATTAACCGTCATATCTCCCTGCTTCAACCACTCGAACTGACGTCGCAGCTCCTCTCTCTGAGACTGAGGCACGTACTTCTCCAAAAATACCGTGGAGAACTGCTGCCAAGTGAGGGGCACTGCCCCAGGCGGGCCTACGCCTCTCGAAATCCTCCCACCACTGAAATGCTGCACCTGTGAACTGAAAAGTGGTGAATGAAACACCACTAGACTCTAGAATACCCGCAGTGCGAAGCATGCGTTGACATCTGTCAAGAAAACCCTGGGCGTCCTCGCCCTCCGCACTACTGAATGTCGGAGGATGTAGCCTCTCAAATCTCTCCAAATGACGCTGCTCATCGTCGGGCATAACTGGAACCATATATGCAGGAGCTGGTGCAACGGGCGCAACTGGCTGAACTGGCTCGGGTGTGTGAGCCATAGGGGACTGATTTCCTCCCCCTGCCTGTGAAGAAGATACTGCAGCAGTAGCTGCAACTACCTGTGCCAAGCTCGTGCACACCGATAAGATCTGAGCCAAGGTCTCCTGAAGACCTGGTATGACAATGGGCACTGTCGGTGCCTGAACCTGAGTTGCCGGAGCGTCTGCCGCTGGAATCTGGTCCTGAGTTTGGGCCACTGGTGTAGGAATCTGACCTTGAGTCTGGTCAGCTGGTGGGTCAGCAGGCACTGGCACTGCTGCCCTACCTCTACCACGACCACGGCCTCCGGGTGCCAATGGTGGTCGTCCGCCACGTCCGTTAGCTCGTGTTCTCGCCATCTGCAAGAGAATAGAATATGGAAAGATTTAATTTCATGATAATACAAATCGCACGATATGAATTCAAGAAAATGAGGTTTTTCGTAAAGTTTCTGTAGCCCTCCGAGGATAGATACGGACGTCTACGTACCGATCCGCGAAAGCCTACCAAACCGGCTCATGACTCGCGAGTCCTAATAACCTAGAGCTGTGATAACATGATGTCACGACCCAAATCCGGTCGTGATGGCGCCCAACAATCAAGCTAGGCCAGCCAGACCAACAATTTAATTATCACAAAATACCGGTCCCCAAATGGACAACCCAAGAAGAATATATGAGTTTAAGAACTCCAATAATAATAATACTGAACAAAAGTACTGACACTCCCAAAGATCCGGAGTCACAAGTCTAGAGCCTCTAACAAACCCAACAGGAATAGAGAGTACTGTATAGAAATACTCAAGTCTGAATACAAAATACAAATAACAACCGGAAAGGAGAGGAGAAGCTAGGTTCTGCGAACGTAGGCAGCTACCTCAGCAACTCGATATGACACTGCAAACGCTGGAAATGCCTGTCTACTGCTCCTGAGTACCTGAATCTGCACACAAAGGTGCAGGGAGTAGGGGTGAGTACTAAGTACTCGGTGAGTAACAAATATATATAAGTAGCTGACAGTAAGAAATCCACAAAATACCACAATATGAATCTACACTACAGTCCGAATCTCCTACAAACTAGCAGCAACAATACAATACAGCTACCACAGAGTAATTCAACAAATACAGATGCAATGCAATGCACATAACCGCTACGGCGTGTAGCCCGATCCAATTTAACGTCGACGGCGCTCACTGGGGGTGTGTACAGACTCCGGAGGGGCTCCTACGGCCCAAGCGCAATACTGCTGCGGCGTGCAGCCCGATCCACATATCAACCACTGCGGCGTGCAGCCCGATCCCATACTCAGTCCACAATAAGCAATTAAGTCACAAAACAATTCATTTTCCTTAATTCCGGTTCTCAATTCATAATTTATGAAAAATACTTTAACTTTATTAAATTTGTAAAAGCCGGTGACTTAACATTTCAAGAGTGTGATTTCAATTTCCAGGACTGAGATCAGTGATTTAAGCAATTATAGCTATCACATAAATATTGTCCTCTAAGGACGCTACAGATCGGCACAAGGCCCCAAACAAGGCTTACAGCCCACAAATATATCAAATATAGTGTATTTCCAACACTAACAACATATTATTCACATCCGGGATGGACCAAGTCTCAATCCCTAGTCACAATCAATCCCGCACCTGCCACGGTGTGCGAGCCATGCCCTACTAGCGTCACAATGTGCTAAGTCGGGGTTTCGAACCCTCAGGCTACCATATACACAAACTACTCACCTCTAGTCGGTCGTAGACTCGTCCGCGATGCCTTTTCCTTTGAATTTCGCTGCTTCGTGTGTAGAATCTAGTCAAATAACAATAATTATATCAAATACGGGTCAAAGAACCATAACCCATTTCAATTTACATGAAATTCACATAAATACACCAAGTTGGTAAAACCCGACCCGGGCCCACTGCTCGGAAAAATCCGAAATTAGTACCAACGCGATCCTTATCTCGCCACGAGTCCGTGCATATAAATTTTATCGAAATCGGAGTTCAAATGGCCTTCCAAATCCAAAAATCCCGTTTTCAATATTTAGGCCACATTTCTTCAAGATTTCAACCCAATTTCATGAAGATTGATGTTAATTCTACAATAAAATGATGTTTTTGAGTCAAGAAGCTTACCTCCGACGAATACCCGATGACTTCTCAGTGATTTCCTCGAGTTTTCTTCTCTCTAGGGCTCAAAATTGTGTTTTGGGGGTGTAAACCCGTAAGCTCTCTGTTCTGCAATTTAATTCACTGCCAGAACATTTAACCTTACGCGATCGCGATGTTCAAAATTCCGGACTCACGCGATCGTGACTCGCCTCACGCGATCGCAATGTTCAAACATCCAGCTTCACGCGATCGCGTCCCTTTTCCTGCGATCGCGTATCACATTTTTCCCTGGACCCCATTTCTCTTCTACGCGATCGCGTAGATGCTCATGCGATCGCGATGGCCACCCGGTTAACTGTACGCGATCGCGTCCGTGCCCCTGCGATCGCGTTGCTTCTGCTCTTGACCTTATGCGATCGCGTCCCTATCTCTGCAATCGCGAAGGGTAAAATTCTCCCCCTTCACCATTACTCTACGCGATCGCATGCTCACTAGTGCGATCGCGAGAGTAAATTTCTGTTGCACTTATGACAGCAAACCAGCTCTCTTCTTTGGCCAAGAATGGTCCGTTTGGACCCCCGGATTCATCCCGAGACCCCCGGGACCCCAACGAAAACCACCAACATACTCCAAAATATGATACGAACATGTTCCAATCATAAAAACACCATACTAAACATCAAAATCACCATTTCTGCACGAATTCAAGCCTAAGTTTCTTCAAAACTTTCAAAACTAACATTCAATCCAAAACCCGATCAAACGATGTCCGAATGACCTGAAAATTTGCAAACATATCCAAAATCACTTAACGAAGCTACAGAAATTGTCGGAATTCCATTCCAACTCCCGGATCAAAATCTCACCTACCGTTCGGATTTCGTCAAAATTCATCCTTAGCCAATTCAAGCCTATTTCTACACCGGACCTCCGAATTCAATTCCGATTGTTCTCCTAAGTCATAAATGATCCCCCGGAACTAGTCGATTCATCAGAATCCGGTTCCGAGCACTCTAACTCAATAGTCAACTCTTGGTTGACTTCTCATATTCAAGCTTTCTTCAAACAAGCTATTTGTTTCATTTTCAATCCAAATCACTCCTAACTCACCTGATATACTCTAATACTGTTATAAAAACATAAGATATGTAAATGCAAGGTAACGGGGTGGTAATTCCCGTAACGACGGGCCGGGTCGTTACAACGCCATAGTCCCCAAATCACAATCGACCCCGCACTCACAAGAGAGTACGTGTCTCGCCGCTATACAGCGTCACAAAGTGGTATACCGGGGTTTCGAACCCGCTGGTCATCACCCACATCTATTACTCACCTCAATACGGCTCAACGATTAGTCCGCAATGCCCTTGCCACGAGAATCAAGCTCCGCACAAGTATAATTTGATCAAATATTGTAGAAACACATCAAATTAGGTCAATGGAATGATACCCAGTCAAAACAACTCAATTTACACAAAAAATGACAAAGTTGCCAAGACCCGACTTTCGGTACGCTTCTCCAAAAATTACGAAAGTCACATATTCGGAACCCTCGTCTTAACACTAGTCTAGGCATATAAAATTTACTAAATTCGGACTCCAATTGCCCATTCAAATCCTTGATTTCTATATTTTAAGCCTAGGGCTAAAACCTCCATAAAATACCCCAAATTCCTCCAATTTCATGAGATAATTGCATAATATTATCAATACTAATCATAATTTGAGTCCATAGTTGATTACCTGATGAATCCCCTTGAATTTCTCTTCAAAATCTCCCAAATCGCCTCTTAAGCCGAGCCCCAAATGTTTTGAAATATTTCTGAAATTTCTAACTTCTGATAGAATTAACCCTGTGCGATTTTCGCCTCTGCAGAACCGCTTCCGCGACTAACTGGTCGCTTCTGCGAACACAGGCCTAACTGGCCATTTCCGTTCCTGCAAGCCATAGACCACTTCTGCACGTCCGCTCATGCAGAACTTTCCGCTTCCGCGCCTCAGAGTCCGCTTCTGCGGACTCGCTTAAGCGGCCAAAATTCCGCTTCTGCGGATCCTTCACCCCTCGACCCAATTCCGCTTCTGCGACCATATTCCGCACCCGCGACACCGTTTCTGCAGACAAAGGTCCGCTTCAACGAAGACCTGCGCTTCTGCGCCCCATCGTCCGCTCCTGCGGACTCGCTCCTGCGCTCCCATTTCTGCAGGAGCGAAAACAACAGAACCAGCAAACAAAACCTGCAATTTCCATGTTTCTCTTCCGTTTAACCACCCGAAAACACCCCGAGGCCCTCGGGACCTCATCCAAACACACCAACACATCATAATACCTTATTCGAACTTGTTCCAAATCCTCAAAACATGTCTAACAACATCAAAACCCATAATTCACATCGAATTCAAGCCTAAATTCCTTAACACTTTCCGAATTACACATTCGATCAAAAAATCGACCAAACGACGTCCGAATGACCTAAAAATTCACAGACTTATCCAAAATCACATGACGAAGCTACAGAATTTGTCGGAATTCAATTCCGACCCCCGGATCAAAATATCACCTACCGTTCGGATTTCGCCAAAATTCAACCTTAGCCAATTCAAGCCTATTTCTACACCGTACCTCCAAATTCAATTCCGATTGCTCCCCTAAGTCACAAATCACCTCCCGGAACTAACCGAATTACCAGAACCCTATTCCGACCACTCTAACTAAATAGTCAACTCCAGGTTGACTTTCCATATTCAAGTTTCCTTCGAAAAGGCTATTTGCCTCATTTTCAATCCAAATCACTCCTAACTCACCCGATAGACTCTAACACTGATATAAAGGCATATAACACATAAATGCAAGATAACGGGGTGGTAATTCCCATGACGACGGGCCGGGTCGTCACACTTTCCCCAACTTATGCAAACGCTCGTCCTCGAGCGGACCCAGAGTTGTACTAGAAGCAACCCAATAGTTGAATGACCTTATCAAGCATATATTCGGGCGATCACATGTCACCCTATCTCA
>JASVEL010009070.1:0-36066 GCA_032618575.1 Nicotiana noctiflora | reverse complement strand
CATACCGAGATAATACCTTGATTGTGATACTAATTGTTGCGGAAGTCAAATGTATATAGTGTGAATGAGTCACAACTACTATACCAAAATTATGGCAGCCACCAAATAATAAATAAGACAATAAAGCAACAATAAAAGGAACACCAGAATTTACGAGGTTCGGCTAATTTTGCCTACTCCTCGGACACAACTAATATTTTATTCCACTCCAAAATACAAGTGAAATAATACTAAAGAGAGAAGATACAAATGCCTTAAGAAGATGAGAAGGTAAATGAGAGGTGTATTTAAATCCTAAACATTAGGCCTTCTTTTATAGGAAAAAATCCTACCCACTACATGTTCCCCACCGATGTGGGATGAAGATTTTTGACAAATTCAACAGCTTTCTTAACTAGTTTCCACATTGACCAATTCAACATCTCCGAAGTTTCTTATGTCTTTAAGTCAGAACGAAATACTCCTAGTGTTCTAAAAGATCCCTTATTTTAGTTTTAAGGAAAAAAGACGCTCTGTTATCAGATCTTAATTTAGAAACAGACTCGGTGATACCTCACTCAGTATATTATCGAAAAGATGGCTTTGCAAATATTCTGCAACCTCACGTCCTGAATGACCATCAAATATTGCGTAGAGCCCCAGATTATGTCCATCCACTTTCCTATTTTCTGCCACCAGATAATCTTCCATTCCATGTTTCATCTTGCCTTCAACTAAATAATATCCGCAGCTGACACGCCTCTGCTGCTTTTGATCTCCATTGCTGACTTCTACATCCCCACCGTCTTCTTCGGGGTCATCAACAACTTCGCTATTATCCTCATCTTTGGCTCCAATATAATCACCATCATAGTCTTCATTTTCTGCATCATCCTCCTCTCGTTCCGCGGTGCTGTTAACGTCTCTACCTGCTCCATACACTCCTTGCCTTTCTCTCTCCTGAAACACACAACGAAATTAGAAATCAAGTTACTAACATCACAATTGCTTAACAAGAAAGCACTTGTCCCATCACCCAGTTGCTGCACTGATTCCTATTCTTCATCAAGAAATTCAAGGAAAGTGGTTGATAGCCTAAACAACCAAAAGCAAGCGATATCTGAAACCAGTGTAACTGAGGCCACTGGAATCCGAAAACTTGTTTTGCAACTTAGGTACCATCTTAAAGTTATACAGTCTGATTAATGACTACTTGCTACATATACCCAATCCTGTATATCCCCTTTTACTAGCACAAAGAATAAGAAAGTTTTCAGTTGTTATAAACTTAGGTTGGGTAAAAAACTATTTAAGAGTGAAAACAGGGTCCAATATGTGAAACAGCGGGTTATTGCTAACATTTTTAAATACTATAAATCTAGTGACATCGAAAACTTTCCAATTTATAGTAGAAGAATGTAAAATGTGTAGAATATTTTGTCCATAAGGATTTTCATGGACAAGTTTTGGACAGTCTAACATCATGGAATAAAAAAGAGGGTGGTGAATCGACCCCGATAGGGAATGTTGGAGCTAATCCACGTATGATCGCTGAACTTTACGCACCACAAAACAATATCTGTCACATTGAAGTACCTCAACTTTACCCAATATGACATAAAATCACAAAACTTCAGCCACAAATCTTATAAAAAAAATAAGATACAGTATATTAGCGAACACAACAGACCACCCAACAAATAGGAGACAAATACCAAAGAGAGATACACCCTACACCAAACAAACAACTGAAACAACTAGAGTGAGATCCAGAAAGGAATAGCAAATTTCTAACCTTCAAAAGAACAGATGCCACATCATCTGGAGTCGATGTCCTCTGCAAAGAAAAGCAAAACAATGTTAAACAATTGAGCACACACAGTGGCTGATGCAGGATTTGACCTTACTTTGCAATAGTTCCATCATTAAGCACCACGCTCGATGATTTTAATAACCGAAATCGGACTACAAACAAAAAGGAAGGTTGCATACCTTTATCTTAATGATATCTGCATCACCTGATTTTCCCCACTGCAAGTAAGATATGAATATTCCTCAACAAAGTAAACGAAACAAACTGAACAATACCATACTATCAAATTAGGAGACCTAAGACCAGAAACGAATCAATAATTAGGCCAAGAGTTTGCAAGGAAATCCCTACAACATTTCTAGCTTAATGATCTAACCATTTTTTCATATTTACTACCCTCCGTTCCATCCATTATTTATGTGAATCTATTTACTTTTTCGTCCGTTCCAAAAAGAATCGTCCCTTCCTAAATTTGGAAACAATTTAGCTGAACACCAAATTCTACCCTCGGTTTTATAAATACACAAATACGCACAAATTCCAAAAATCTTCAATTTTTTCTTAAATTCGTGCCCAGTCAAATATGTTACATAAATTAGAACGGAGGGAGTACATATTTCCATAGAAAATGATGTGGCCGAACAAACACGGTTTCAGAAATATGTTACGTCTAACAGTAGCTAGTTTACATGCTTTTGGGAATAAAGACACATACATCACTATCTCCTCTCCTTACTTGTTTGATTGAACTTAATTAACAAATAAATAAGCAAGCAGTAAGCTATATAATACCATAAAATCCGTAAAACATGAATATTAAAAGTAGTATACGAGATAACAAGCCTGGCTAAAGGCGAATAAAAGTGAAGCAGGAAAATGGATGGTCGGCTTCACTGAAGCTGCAGTTCTTCTAACAGCAATGGTTCTTAAAAAACCTAACATAATACTGAAGTGTTTCTTAACAATTCTTACCTTAATTCTAACAAAATCAGAACCTTCCATTGTAGAATTAAGTTTGTTCTTTTGCTTGAATTGCTTATGACAGCAGATATTTACACCAGTGAAAGAGAAAGCCAATAAGTGGCGGGAAGAGTGAACAAGTGTCCATTAATTCGAAGTGATGTATAGGAGGAGATAGCGGTGGAAGTACACGTGGCATGGCCTGAGAAGTAGGTGGTTTGCTTGGCCTCTTGCTATGGTGTCTACCGCCGTTTCACACAACGGTGACTTATTTTAATTATATTACTTCTGTGTTGCATCTCTTTTCTTTGCTTTTTTTAGGAAAAATAATAATTGGAATATAGCTATAAAACACCTTCGTCAAATCAATTACTACTACTTTTTATTTTATAAATCAAACTCATTGAAAACTTCATTAGTTGGTTCGTTTTAACATAAGATTTTTTCGGCTGATTACGTATTCTTGGTTTGATCAATTTCCCATAAATATCTTGAACAAATCCTCGAGTCTTTCTCCATTAATCCATTTCATTCATGTCATTACTATGTTGCGGAAGTCAAATGTATACAGTGTGAATGAATCACAACTATTATACCAAAAATTATGCCAGCCACCAAATAATAAATAGGACAATAAAGCAATAATAAAAGGAACACCAGAATTTACGAGGTTCGGCTAATTTTTGCCTATTTATCGAACATAACCAATATTTTATTCCACTCTAAAATACAAGTGAAATAATACTAAATAGAGAAGATATAAATGCCTTACGAAGATAAGAAGGCAAATGAGAAGTATTTTTAAATCCTAAACATTAGGCCTTCTTTTATAGGGAGAAATCCTCCCCAATACTAGTTCCCCACTGATGTGGGATGAGAAATTTTGACAAATTCAACAAATCTCCACCTTGTCAAAAATTCCACATCTTTAATTTTCTCTCTATAACAAATTTTGGTTGTGTCTTCATCTTCAATCGTCAGTGTTCAACAATGTTGATCAAATCCAAACAATGTTGAAACTTGATCGCAGTCACCACCTTTGTTAACATATCAGCACGATTCTCCGTAGTATGAATTTTCTTCACCGTGACTCCACCTTTTTCTATGATTTCTCGTACAAAGTGATACCGAACATCAATGTGCTTCGTCCTTGCATGATAAACCTGGTTCTTCGCTAATTGAATAGCACTTTGACTATCACAAAAAATTGTAATACCTTTTTGTTCAACACCAAGCTCCTTTAGCAATCCTTGAAGCCAAATTGCCTCCTTCACAGCCTCTGTAATAGCCATGTACTCTGCCTCTGTTGTAGACAAAGCAACTGTTGACTGCAAAGTAGACTTCCAACTAACTGGTGCCTTTGCAAAAGTAAACACATAACCAGTAGTTGATCTTCGTTTGTCGAGATCACCCGCAAAATCCGAGTCACAATATCCAACTACAGACTGATTGCCTTCCTGCTCAAAAACTAACCCGACATCTACAGTATTATGAATATACCGCAGAATCCACTTCACAGCTTGCCAATGTTCCTTTCCCGGATTGTGCATATATCTGCTAATAACTCCAACAACTTGTGAAATGTCAGGTCTCGTGCAGACCATTGCATACATCAAGCTACCAAAAGCATTTGCGTATGGTACCTTTGACATATACTCTTGTTCAGCTTCATCCAATGGCGACATAGTAGTACTTAGCTTAAAATGGGGAGCAAGTGGAGTACTAACTGGCTTAGTCTTGTCATCTATGCCAAAACGTTGTTGTACTCTCTTCAAATATTCTTTTTGAGATAAACAGAGTTTCTTCGAACGTCTATCCCTTATTATCTCCATGCCAAGAATTTTCTTCGCTCACCCAGATCCTTCATCTCGAACTCCTTCTTCAGTTGAATCTTCAACTTATCAATTTCTTCCGAATTCTTGGAAGCTATCAACATATCATCAACATATAGGAGAAGATATATAAAGGAACCATCTTTAAGCTTGCGCAAATACACACAATGATCGTATTTGCTTCTCTTGTACCCTTGCTGCAACATAAACTTGTCAAATCGCTTGTACCATTGTCTAGAAGATTGTTTCAATCCGTACAATGAATTTTCAAGTTTGCACACCATGTTTTCCTTTCCAGCAACTTTGAATCCTTCTGGATGAGTCATGTAGATTTCTGCCTCCAAGTTTCTATGTAAAAACGTAGTTTTTACATCCATCTAAACTAGTTCCAAATCCAACTGTGCTACCAAAGCCAACATAATTCTAATGGAGGAATGTTTTACAACTGGAGAAAACACTTCATTGTAATCAATTCCCTCCTTTTGAGCATATCATTTGGCCACCAACCTTGCTTTGTAGTGAACATCTACTTGGTTAGGAAATCCTTCCTTCTTTGCAAATACCCATTTGCACCCAATTTCTTTCTTTCCCTTCGGGAGATTGGCCAATCTCCATGTATGATTCTCATAAAGGGACTGTATTTCATCATTCATGGCAATCCTCCACTTATCTTCTTCTGAACTTTGGACTACGTCATTATAAGTGGTGGGAACATCATCAGCTGCAATTGCGGTTGCACAAGCAACTGTCTCTATGGGACGAACAGGTTTCATTACTTTCCTTTTTGGCCTGCTGGTTGCTATTGATTCAAGTTGTTGTTGAGGTTCCTAAGTTGGAATCTCCTCTACTGGCTCTCCTTCCAGAGGATAATCTTCATTTGTTTCCTCCTCTACTTCTTGTGTAGGAAAAATAAATTTTCCCTCAAACTCCACCTGCTTAGAAGCACCATCATCTTGTTTGGTATCTACATTTGTTACCTTGTTTACCATAGCAGATTCATCGAAGGTAACATCCCTGCTGAATATTACTTTCTTTGTCATAGGACACCATAAGCGGTATCCTTTGACTCCAGAAGTAATCCCCATAAAAATAGCCTTCTTTGCCCTTGGATCCAATTTTGACTATGTCACATGATAATATGCAGTTGAGCCAAATACGTGCAAAGAGCCGTAATCTATAACAGGCTTTCCATACCATTTTTCAAATGGTGTCTTGCCATTAATAGCAGTAGATGGCAAGCGATTAATGAGGTGGCATGCATATGTAATTGCCTCAGCCCAAAATTCTTTGCCAAGCCAGTATTGGACAACATACACCGTACCTTCTCTAGCAAGGTCCGGTTCATGCGTTCTGCCACTCCATTCTGTTGTGGTGTATGTCTGACAGTGAAGTGTCGGACGATGCCATCGTTTTCACATACCTTATTGAAATGATCATTTTTGTATTCACCTCCATTGTCTGTGCGAATACACTTGATCCTCCTGCCTGTTTGATTCTCCACCATCGTCTTCCATTTGAGAAAAATTCCCAACACTTCATCTTTGTTCTTCATTGTATACACCCATACTCTTCGGGAAAAATCATCAACAAAGGTCACAAAATAGTGCTTCCCACCCAATGAAGGTGTTTTGGAAGGATCCCAAACATCAGAATGTACATAATCCAAAATGCCTTTAGTATTATGGATTGATGTACCAAATTTCACCCTTGTCTGTTTCCCTTTGACACAATGCTCGCAAAACTCCAAATTGCAAGCCTTTACCCCTTTCAACAATCCTTGATCTAATAGAGTTTTCAAGGATTTTCCTCCAGCATGTCCCTAGCGCATGTGCCATAGCCTGGTTGCTTCTGCCTCTTTGTTGTCACTGGACGTTACTGTCGCTGTCCCAATAACTGTACTACCGAGATAACGGTACATGTTATTGTTTTTCCGATTGGCCTTCATTACCACTAGTGCACCGGAGCATATTCTCATCACTCCATTTTCTGCAATAATTTTGAACCCTTTTGATTCCAGGGCTCCCACAGAGATGAGATTTTTCTTCAAACCCGGTTTATATCGAACATCTGTTAATGTTCTGATCATTCCATCATGGTTCCTTAATCGTATTGAACCAATTCCATATGAGGTAAGAGGGTTGTTATCCACTGTTTGGACAACTCCATATTCTCCTTCTTGAAAGTCCACAAACCAATCTATTGGGACACATATGATAGCTACAAGCCGAGTCCATCAACCATATGTCTGATGACGTTGAGGGCTCCGTTGTAACTAATGAGAAATCTGAATCATCACAATCATCTACATTTGAATCCATAATGTCCTTTCCATTGTTATGTTTGGCCTTATTATTCAACTTCGGACAGTCTTTCTTCCAGTGCCCCTTTTCTCGACAAAAGGCACATTCATCTTTGCTGGGTTTAGATCTTGACTTAGATCTTCCTTTCTTTGTCCTCGTTTGATTTTGAGGACGACCCTCACGAACAATGCTTCTCCTTCTCCGCCCTTCTGTTTTTCTCGCTTTCTTTGTTCATAGCTGTACAAAGCCGAACAAACTTCTCTGAGAGAAACTTAGTCATTTCCATGGAGTAGAGTAGTTTCAAGGTGCTTGTACTCATCAGGAAGTGATGCCAACAACATCAAGGCCAAGTCACCATCATCATAAGTTGTATCCATATTTTGCAAATCTGTGACCAACTTTGTGAAACTGGTGATATGTTCATTCATCGTGGTACGAGGAACATAAGTGAAGTGAAACAGTCTCTTCTTCATGTACAATTTATTTTGACTATTTTTCTTCAAAAATTTATTCTCTAGTGCTTTCCATAATTTACTTGCAGAAGTTTCCTTTGTGTATGGATATTTCTGCTCTCTAGCAAGGTAGGATCGAATGGTACCGCAAGCAACACGGTTGATAATTCTCCAATCTTCTTCTCCAATACCATCCGGTCTCTTTTCTTCAATAGCAAGATCTAGCCCTTGTTGAAAAAGGACATCTAGAACCTCGCCTTGCCACATCCCAAAATGTCCGGACCCGTCAAAAATTTCTACCGCAAATTTCGCATTTGACACAATTCTTGTCATAAGCGAAGATGCCAATGATGACGTATTGCTCACACTTGATGTAGATTCTTCTTGTTTATTATCTCTCATATTTGACATAAATATTATTTAATAGCTGACGACACAAATCAAGATTATTTTCTTTCTGATGTGGAAGATCAGACTAAGCTGCAACCACAGAGCATACTGAGGCAGAACCTTGACTCAGTTACCAAGATAAATCTTTTCTGATGTGGAAGATCAGACTACGCTGCAACCACAGAGCATACCGAGATAATACTTTGGCTCTGATACCAATTGTTGCGGAAGCCAAATGTATATAGTGTGAATGAGTCACAACTACTATACCAAAAATTATGGCAGCCACCAAATAATAAATAGGATAATAAAGCAATAATAAAAGGAACACCAGAATTTACTAGGTTCGGCTAACTTTTGCCTACTCCTCAGACACAACCAATATTTTATTCCACTCCAAAATACAAGTGAAATAATACTAAAGAGAGAAGATACAAATGCCTTAAGAAGATAAGAAGGCAAATGAGAGGTGTTTTTAAATCCTAAACATTAGGCCTTCTTTTATAGGGAGAAATCCTCCCCAATACTAATTCCCCACCGATGTGGGATGGGAAATTTTGACAAATTCAACATCCCCCTTGAAACTTATTAATTTATATTTTTTCTAAGAAGTTCTACGGATATTTTAACCAAAAAAAACATGTGTTTTAAGCACAAAACTATTTTTATTAAGAGAAATCATCTAGTCTTTCAATTCGTCAAGTCGAGCAGGCTGTTAAAATACTCAAACTTACTTGGAAAGAATAGGAGGAAATGATGATTGTTGTGATAAAATGTCCATGCAACACTAGTATTTATGAGTCATATACAACAACAACGACTTAGTATAATATCACAAGTGGGGTCTGGGAAGAATAATATGTACGCAGACCTTAATTATCATATATTTAAATTTTATGTACATGAATCTTCATTTAACTTTAGACTTCTCCTTTATTCGAGTACATGGACAAAACTAAATATTGCTATGTGCATCTTTTAAACCAATACATTTAATTATATTTTAGTTCATGCACTACAACATTAAGATGTATGAAAGACGTTTAATATCTTAACACCTTCTTCTTTTTATAATTGATTCATCACACCAAGAGACATTTGTAATTTTGTTTCTTATGAAGCGATCTCTAATGAAATGGTATTTTTTTTTCAATGCGCTTATCCCTTTCATGTAATGCTAGATTCTTGGACAATGCAATAACAAATTTGTTATCAACACTTTAATGCATCTTCTTTCAAATTTGAGGTTGATTAAGTTCTTTCAAAAACGTTTTAAGCCAAATTGCAGGTTGCTTACTAGATATACACAAGTAGTTTTTTATATTTTATATATCATAGTAATCGATAGGGATGTACAAATCGAACCGAAAAATCGCACCAAATCGAAAAGTCAAACCAAAATAATTGAAAAACCCGACTCGGTTTGGTTTGTTTTGATTTGGTATTGAATAAAAATCCCGAACTAACCCGACATATAAATATATAATTTTTATATATATTATTTAAGATTTTGTATAAATTTTCTTTAAAAAATGTCTAGAAATATTTGGGATTCTCTTGCGGGATATAAATTTTAATAGAATATGAAGTGCTCCATATTTATTGACCTTAAATAGTGGGTTGTATGATCAATTTTTATCAAGTGTTACTGAAATACGTCCATCTCTTTGTTCTTATATTCATATCACATGTTAAGATGTATTAAATTCTTATATCTTTTTCGAATGTGAAGTGGTTATTAATATTTAGGTATCATATTAATTTTTATGTTTAATTACTAAATTCGGATAACTTGAAAGTGTATATCAACGAAAAATTATTGTCAGACAAATAAAAAGATAATTATTATGTGTTAACTAATGGAATTCTCGCATAAGTATATTTTAATTGATAATATGTTAGTCAACTTTTTGTATTTTTATTAAATAGATGTATACGTATTACAAAGTAAGATTGAAATAATATGTAAGGAACAAAAAACCCGAAAAACCGAACCAATTTAAACCGATTTTGTTGGTTTGGTTTGGTTTTGATAAAAAATCGAACCAACCCGGCCCATGTACACCCCTAGTAATTGATATTTAGGAAGGTGGACTTTGGAGCAATGCTAAAGTTGTTCGCATGACCTATAGATCATGAGTTCGGTCTGTAAAAGCTATCATTAATGCTTGCATTACGATAGAATGTCTACATCACACCCCTTGAGATGCGGCCATTCCCCCTTGAACCCTATGTGGACACGAGATACGTTGTGTATCGGACTATCCTATTAATCTTAACAACAACAACAACTACCTAGTATAGTCCCACAGGGTAGGGTTTGGGGAGGGTAATATGTACGCAGGCCTTACCCCTGCCCGATAGAGCAAGGAGGTTGTTTCCAATCGACCCTCGGCGCAAAGACAAGAAGAGAAAAGAAAAAAAAAACAAAACAAAACAAAAACAAAAGAAAAAGGACAAGCATTAATGATGTTAACATAAATCACATAAATATATGAGTAAACAAAGACAAAAAATAACCTGACATATAGAAGGACAGGATACACAGGAACAAAACATAGGGCATTAGTAAAACCTTACAATAAGAAAATGGTATGTCATACAATATATCAAGCCTATATGGGTGAACCCCACACCCCGGTCCTACCCCGCGGAAGGAGAGCGTGTAATACTAGATGTCCCTATCCTACAATCCTGATACTAGACCTCCAGGCGTTCCTATCAAGGGTCATGTCCTCGGAAATCCGCATGATAGCCATATCCTGCCTAATCACGTCTCCCCAATACCTCTTGGGCCTCTCTCTACCGCGACACGCGCCAACCACCGTCAGCCGCTCGCAACTCCTCACAGGGGCATCGGAGTTTCTCCTCCGCACATGCCCGAACCACCTTAGTCTCGCTTCTCGCAGCTTCTCATCCACTGGGGCCACCCCACCTTCTCCCGAATAACTTCATTCTTAACCCTATCTAACCTGGTGAGCCCGCACATCCACCTGAGCATCCTCATCTCTGCGACCTTCATTCTCTGAACATGGGAGTTCTTCACCGGCCAGAACTCCGCCCCGTACAGCATGGCTGGTCTTACCACAGCTCTATAAAACCTCCCCTTGAGTTTCTGTGGCACTTTTTTGTCACACAGGACTCCCGAAGCAAGCCTCCATTTCGACCACCCGGCCCCTATACGGTGAGTGACATCCCCGTCAATCTCTCCGTCCCCCTAAATTATCGACCCAAAATATCTCAAACTGTCCTTCTTGACGATGACCTGGGAACCGAGCTTCACTTCCCTTCCAGCTTCATCTTCGCTTCGCTCGGCGCTAAACTTGCACTCCAGGTATTCAGTCTTAGACCTGCTTAGTTTGAAACCCTTTGACTCGAGGGTCCGTCTCCAAACTTCCAACCTATTAATCTTATTTAGTAGAAAAAGCTTTTAGGTTTTTGAACATTAATGTTGATGGAAGAATTTAATTCCTAAAGGCTATAAAAGTTCTCAACATCACATTGTTATATGTGTCTATCAATATGTAACTTTGAGCTTCGTGTTTTCCATATATGTATGTATACGTGTATATGGATACGATATATACATACATAGGTATAAAAGAAAAGAAAAATCACCACAAGTTCACTATGTCCTGTGTCCGCCCTCGAGAAAAGGTGGAAGAAAAAGTGAGAAGCACATGAAACCAGACTAATCATTCTGCACATTTTGCTATAAAACTGAAGTACAGAAAGAAGTAAAACAGGAAAGAAAATAATGCCTTCATTGATGAATTGTAGTTATAACTTATAAAAACCATATATACATAACATAGAATTGATATTTGCCAACCTAAGCTTCAACATATAGAAGTTTCGTCGCCCTATATTTATACAATCTTACGTTCTTTTGAAAATATTCTATACAAAATTCCCTCATTTCCATGAATCTTAGTAACTTTCTCAGATCAAATGGATAGGAAGAACGATACAAGAAAGAAATCAGAATATGCTCCAATGAGCAGACCCCAAAATTGTGCAATCATAAAACTATATTAGCAGTAGAGTGATGCAAAATTTAGACAAAAGTGAGATTCTTCAAGCTTTTGCTACCTCTCAAACTCTTGAACTGATGACATTAACTTCCAGCTGCCTTCAAAAAGTTGTCATATGGACTTGAGGCAGGTAGTGCAAAGAAGTTGGGATGACGCTGGGATTCAGTTGCACATGGCGTTGGAGTGACGTTGATAAAGGGATTCGACAAATTGGAGTCAGAGCCATGTTTGACATGTGTATATTCAACCTGCAATACACATGAGTTTCAGAGTTGAAACTATAGGATAGAAATTAAAGCGTACACATAAATATATTTTGTAGCACGTAAAGCCACTATTTCATGCATGCTTGTAGAGAAGCTACTAGACAAGAAATGTGATCTCCAGTCTGAATACTGTAGTGCACACTTACAAGGAAAACATGAGATCATATTTGTAACGAATCACATTAACCGGCACCAAAAATTGGACACCTGTTTCACATATACCCTTGTTCACCACCAGCATTTTCAAGGCTCTTTTAAATTAACTTCCAGTGAAATTCGACAGCACTAATGATTATCTAATATAAGATGGTGTAGCTCTAGCATGTTACATGGCTGTGATAGGACAAAACACTCTCCTTTCTAAAAAGTATCGATTCCACCTTAATTTTGATGTGAATTTCCTAAGTTTCCTTCTTGCTCAATTGTGCATGGTATGTAAATGCACTTGATTGTGTAGGGGAGGGGAGTAGTTTGAGCTTCCATTGTCTTTAGATTGCAATTTGCGGAAGCAAACCGGGGACCATACTTAATGGTGAGCTTCTCTTCTTTTTCCTTTATCCCTTTAAAACAACATTTATGATATCATGATTCCACCACTTCAATATACTGTTATTACAGAATTTAAAGTGCTTCTAAGTTGTTACTGCTGTATGTGAAGTTGCTTCTTAGTAGCCCTCTAAAATGACACTTTGAAGCCTACCTTACCACCTAAAGGTTCCTTTTTATAATGGTGCAAAATGGAATCTTGTTGAAAGGAAAAATGGGTAAACGCTATTCCCTCCCTGTAATAGCAAAGTAGTATGCTAGCAACACTCTCCATAATATGCAGGGTTTAGAACTACATCTCTTGCAAGTCTCATGCTATGAAAATGATGCTCAAAACTTAAATGCCAAAATGAACACATTTCTTTTATACTTACTGGAGTAGATTTTGTATCAACGCAGTTGTAAGATGGCTTCATATTTGCCTGGATATAATCCTGTCCATAAAAGTCAAAAGGATTTTCACGAGACGCTTGGGCAATCATTAAATGTGACATCTTTTCCTGCTTCCCTGCTTGAAGGGCCTCACAATGGCCTGCCATGTCCTTGTATGTCATATCAGAAGTTGAGACAGAGAGTCTTCCTACTTGCAGTGTTGTATCTGACACCTGCATAAGTTTCAGGTAAATGATTTAGAAAAGTTATAACTATGTCTACGGCAAGAGACTTGCCATACATGATATTATCGCAGTGGTCAGTATTACAACCACATACCCAATCAAAAAATAAATTACAACCATACCCAAAGGCTTTTCCCACATACCCTCAATTATTTATAGGGGCACCCAAAAACCCCTATGAAATAATTATTATTCCGGTCACCATCACTTGAAACCATTGATGTAATTCAAAATTATATGTGGGAAAGAAATGGCAAAAAACCTTTTCCATTACCAGCTGCCCTTTTGCCATTCTATTAATATCACCAGTGCACCAGATGGTTTGGCATTGGACGAAAGCAATGAAATCCTGTATTTCCTGTATCCTTTCCTTATCAAAATTCAAAATTTCCCAATTTCTTCTTTTGAAGAACTCATCATTTGATTCAGTAAATATCAACACTCTTTCAGTTTTACCTAAAGTTCAGATCAAACATGCAATAATCCCTCCACATGTTATGCCTATTTCTCTCTTACCACTTGTTTACCTCCAAGAAGGATCGATCACATTAATTTGCTTCAAGTAGATTTTATAAATTTCACTGCATGAACTAGCTTTTAAGGTTGAGTAGACCCAGTATTTTGTGAGGCCTCTCTACTTTTTTTTGTATACTTCTTGTATATGGGCATTTATGCCCTTCATTATTGAAATATTATTACTTTATCAACAAAAAATGTTGAGTTAGACCCAAAGTTCATTTTCTTAACATGGTATTAGAGTATTAGAGTGTTGAGACAAGAGGGGTTGCTCTGATGGTAAGCAACCCCCACTTCCAACCGAGAGGTTGTGAGTTCGAGTCTCCCCAAGAGCAAGGTGGGAAGTTCTTGGAGGGAAGGATGCCGGGGTCTATTTGGAAACAGCCTCTCTACCCCAGGGTAGGGGTAAGGTCTGCGTACACACTACCCTCCCCAGACCCCACTAAGTGGGATTATACTGGGTTGTTGTTGTTGTTGTTGTTGGTATTAGAGTGTTAGAGAATACACCTGTCCCGCATTGACTGTGTAGAGATTTCCATAGGGGTTTATAATATCTTGTTCATTCCACCCATTGCCTTAAGGCTTTAGGTTGAATGTTCAGATTCTTCACATACCTTGTCTTTCACCCCTACAACCCAACAAATAATATTCCTCATTCAAGAGGTCATGAAGCTTAAAGTTTCAGACCTTTTTTTCTTCCACAGTGAGTGACCAGAAAAAAAAATCTTTTTTAGTGGCTTCGTAGCTTATTTCAGTGAACCTTCACTTCCCCTGTACCACCTTCTTGAGAATGAGTAAAAAGAAAAAAAAGGAGAGTCTACAAAAGAACTGTCAGGAGATCTTTCAGAAGTTCCTAGCAAGAATTATGACAGCCAAACTCTTCCTTACGCAATTCCCAGGCTAATGTGTGCATGACACGAATGGAAGGCATGCAAGCAGAAACTTACCGAATCGAGGAACTGAGTGACAGTTAAGAGGTCTGGAATTTGCAGAGAAAGGTGTGAGTTAGTTATATTCTTATTCTCTGTTGGTACACCATCCTCTAAGATGGGCAGTGTCTGGTCCCCAACCTGCTAATAGAAAACAAGGATATAAGATAATGGTGAGTGTTGGAGAAAAAAAAATAAAGACTTGGAAGCAGTGGCTCCAACTACCTCGTCCAGACTTTTATCATCTTCTGAACCAAATTGGTAGATCTGTCCTGATGCTTCTGAGACTAGCTGAGCTCCCAAAGGACAAACATCATCAGGAAGGAAATCTTTAAGCAACTGATCCTTTATAGCAGCAGTCTTATTCTGCGCATTGGTCAAATGTCAAAATGCATACGCCATTGCATAAGCTATCGTTGAATCACAATGAGAACAGATATGATGTTTACTTTATAAGAATTCCTCAAGCTCTCCACGATTATTGAAGCAAAATATTCTGTAGTTTGGTTACTAGATAGTTGTATTGCTGAAAGTGATTTCAGGGCATCATCGTCATCCTCTTTCGAGCCATAGACTTTGACTGCATGCTCTGTGTTACCCGTTCCAGCTTGCAGTTTACAGTCATCTACCAGCTGAAGGAAAGGATCAACCTGTTGAAGGCATTGAACGTCGAATTAGACTAGACAACTTTGCAGAAAAAGTATTGTGTAAAATATTTGCAAAAGGAGTTCATTGAACAAAACATGACTGATGCTTGTCCTTACTGTTTTATCTGTCAATGCAGCTTTAGCACAAGCAACAACGGGGATAAAGTTGTAGGCTTTAGATAGGAAAATAATCATGGATGTCGCCAACATAAAGAGTGACCTGCGACGTGACGGTGGTAGAGATCCTGCAAACAGAATAAAGATGACAAGAGGCAGTGCAGGTGTTACTAAGGAATAACATATCATGGTTCCGTGAATACAGCATAGATTAGAAGTATATCAGATCATATGCAGGCATTTATAATCTAGATAACATGCTCTTTTATTAAGGATAAATGAGTATAAAGAACTTGTCAAATTCAGATTCAAATCACTGTGTTGTACCTTTCCCTCCTATAGAAATGTTCCTCAAAGAAAATGCTAGCTGGAAACTTCGAATAAGAGCCTCATGGCTGGATTTCTGGAAAACGAGATACAAGCAAGTTATCAACAACAGCCTAGTCAACTTATTAGAAATGTTAATAAGCAAATATGAAGTTTGTCTTTCTGATGCTATTGCAAAGTCAGCATCTAGAGAAAAGTTAAACTTAAGAAGATGAGATTGATTGATAACAAGAGAGATGTCTAGCAATTTAGGAAAAAGGAAGAGACGCTTAGTTTTCCATTCTAGAGCAGATTTCAATTCATTGTAGAGCAGAATCCAACAACATATACTCTTAACTAATACTTCCCGAAATCTTTTATATTGTCGGGTCCTACCACCTTGAATGTGCACTAATTAGATTATAGTAAAAGAAGGTTCCAGGATAGTGAAAAATCTTCTAATGGATATATTTCAGTCAGAACATTTGAGACCTGGATTCAGCTGCTTATGAAAATTCCACAACCACATTCATGTTAAGTTGTCCATCCTTTGGAAGAAGAAAGACAATTAAAGGTTGTATTTGTCAACCTCAATTTTTTTAATATTACACCGTCTTCAATTTTGTAATCCTCGAATTTTGTGTTTATTTTCTAGAAATCTATTTTTGTACTGGTTCCATCAAAGTTACCGGTCAAAATTTTGTGATTTGTCTCATCAAACAAACATTAACAACATTATATCACCAAAAAGAAACCTATCCTCTAAGGTACGAAACTTTGGCTCTGCATGATGGGAACACATACGAAGCAAAACAGGGCTTCAAACATTGCCCTCAGGGTTTGAAATTAATTTATTCTGCAGAAAATAGAAGCTTTAAGGCACGACATCCTCAATTCCACACTACCCCCCCCCCCCCCCACAAAAAAAAAACATTCCTACCTTAAAATACAGGCCCTCTATATCTGTAATAGATGTTAGGATTTGCCACTACATAATGTGTGACTAACTTCTTACTTCTAAAAAGTTGACTATCTAGAGTTGACACCAGCAGGAAAAGTCAATAGTACCAAGAGTATTTCTTTGATAATTCAGGATGGTATTACTGAAAAATATCTCTCAAGAATTTAGCATAAGGGGTTGAAAGAACTTACATATCAGGAATACAAAGTTTATAGATACATAACCACCTCACGCTCAAGTTCTAATAGATTTAAAGAAAAACAAAAGAGCAAAGATAAAGATTGCAGATTAAGATGGATGTTGGAAAATATATCAGTGATACAGATTAATATCTACTACAAAGAAAAGCATCACCACCTTTGTTTGTGAAAATAATACCACCAAGCTGTAAGTATGAGCAATTGCTTCATAATTCTCTGGAGTATTTCCAGGAGAGATTGCCTGAACCCACAGTGAAGACAGCAAGAGGCTGATCTGTCGAATTTTCAGCTTGAGAAAAATTCCATCCTGAAATGAAGTGAACTGTGGTAAGGGGCAATCAAGAAAGCATAATCTTGTGGGCATTAGTTTCTCCAACCAGAGGTAAAAGCTGTTTGAAGTGAAATACATACCTGCTCCTCTTCTGTGTTACCAATCTCTTTTCCTTCGTCAGCTCCAGGTAACGAATTTCTTTTCACAGTATAAGCTCGACTATAGCTTGATGTTAATCTTTTCAGCATTGATTGGTTTTTCACCATTGATTTAGCATTGAATGTTTTTTCCTTTCCAGCAACATTGTCATGAGAGGGAGATTGTTCTTTTTTTAATTTATCAAAAAGCGCTGCTGAAGAAGAAAACACTGAAACGGTTCTAGATAGGGTCCTCTGAATACCAGAAGCCTTTGTTGACCGTGGATGGACAGAGGCTGGACGGGGGCAAACTGAAGATGGGACAAGTACAACAGAAAAGACACGATGTGCCACAAGTCTTGTTTCATGGTCTGGGGAGACCATAGCTAAAAGAATTTGATGGAATAATGCCTCAGGGAAAGCCTGAAAGGTAAAAGGAAAAAATGAGAACAAGAAAGTTGACAATCAACCAGTCGAGAGCATCACTAAGAGAAAATAAAGATGCCACGAATAGAGTCCTCCTTGCCTTGTTTTTATATGACAGATTTGGTAAGGATGCAATTATCTGAGCAGTTCGATAAACAGCAGCCATCGTATTTCTCACCATCACTGTTACATTTGAAATTGTTTCCAGCATCACTGCCATCACATCAAGAATAGGACCAGCATCTCCTACCTGTTTTTCAAAGGGATCAGAGTTTACATTGTCTACACTCATGTAAAATTAGGCACTATATTGGAATGTTCATCTCCCTTCTTGTCAAGCGATGTTGTCTCATCTAGGACGATGTTTCTGAGAATCTCACCAAACAAAATCCTCAAAACTGACGACCTCATTTAGAACAAAAGTAAATAGGGCATAGTGCATATTTTGGTGACCTTGAGAAGTGAAATTACATATATTTAAGACTTTAAAGGATAAAAGCATGAACTTCACCTTCTGGGACATCTGTACAAGGCATTCATCAACTGCTGCGTAAAACTTTCTGTTCCATTGAATTACTTCTTCCCCAAGTTCCGAGTCATCAACAGAACAGAGTATGCTCTTGCGGAGGTGTCTCATCATATCACTAAACGCACCAACTATTGTAAGAGATGGCTGAGACTTTGTTGCCTTAGAAAGGGAGCTGGCAACTTCAACAATTTCTATCTGCATATTTGGATTTTTAAGGACATTCTTGTGATCAAGGTGCTTGATCAAAGTAGATAGCAAGAAGTGTGTGTTCTGCCCTGCATTTTAAGTAAAGGAATGGAGTGAGTCCAAGGCGTTAAGGTGGCATATATGCTGCTTAACCCCCCAAGAATTAAAATAAAAAAGGGTAATCACTGAGGATAAAGAAAGATCAAACACCAGAATTTTCCATAATAGATTGCATGTCAAGCAAAACAACAAGGGCAACTCCATGTTCACGAGACCAAAGATCAGCATTATCAAAATAACGGAACAGGGACTCCAGAACACGCCGTACAGTTGTTGCCTCCTTAGCTAACTTTGCCATGTTATGTAAGCACACCTTTGACCAAAAATTGGGGTTTCTCGAATCTTCCCTGTTCACAAAAGAATTGTAATTGGAGATGAGACGATCTACAAAGGTAAAAATAATTAACATACATAAAGACTATGGAAAGAGGAAATACCCAGTTACACTAAGGCCTCTGTCTGTTACTATATTCCTCCAAGAAGTAGCCCTTCTCAATTCATCGGAGGATGATGACATCTGGTGTTCATCAGAAGAAGCCAATTGGACTCCCTGATTCTGCTTATCTTGATTATCATTATTAGGATCCAGCTTCTCCTTAGGGCCTTCACAATTTTCTAAAACTGCAGCCGCCACCTGGTAAGATAAATGAAATTAAAACCGAAATACTCTCTATCACCTGACAGAACTTCCCAATACTTCCCTAACAAAATCCAAGTGTTAGTACTAGAATGTTAGAATTTAAACAAGTGTTCATGTCCTGCATTAGACAATGTAATATGCATATTATTTTTTACACCTATAATAGGTATCTTGTTCAATAGAAAACCAAGCTACATTGAAATAGACTGTCACTTTATCCAACAAAATACCACTTATCACTTCGTCAATTCAAATGGGGCACTTAGCAGATATAAAATCATTTGGAACTTCTAGGATCAATTTTACATTTGCTACGAGTTAGGATTTGTAAACATAAAAAGGATCCCTTATCCTATAGTTATATAATTTAGCAAGATTATAGGGCTGACAATAGAGCTGTAATTTCTTGTAAACACCATCTAGTTCGCAGCAACTTGAGAGAGATCAAATCCAATCTCAGAATATTCTTCTCTCTTTCTTCACACATAGTATTAGCTAAATCAAAATTTTGTTGTAAAAATATATAAAGCTTTTCAACTACCGAAGACAAATGTGATCCAATTTAAAAGAATAATCCTAGACATGTAAGATGGTATTTTGAACTAGGTGCAGCAGAAAATCTTTGTGAAAGATAAGAGATTTGTCCTAAACAACAGAATAGTTCTAAATTTGAGTATAAGAAGACCTCGCAATACCAATTATATCAAAAGCCGATTAACCAGAGAAGCATAGAAATGTCTGCAATAACTTACACTATCGAATTCCGCTGGCATGTGACAAAACTCACCCATAAACCATATCTGTACATGAAAAGATGAAGAAAGAAACAGAATTGCTCAGACTGTCCGTTACAAATGAAATCAGACTTTACCAAAAGAATCCAGGGAAAATGACAAAGTAAATGGAAAAGACAAACATCAAAATTAAACAATATCTGAATCCTCATAAGGACCAAGCAGAAGCGGCATGTTATTGTTGCTTCTTTCCAACTTTCAGAATCAGTAACAGGACCTTTTGTTAATAAGAATAGAAGGTTTGGACAGAATAGCAAAGGGAAAAAGTCCTACAAAGCAAAGAAGCTGAAGATGGGAAGCAACGATTGCTATCTGAACATGGATCAGTCAAGACAAGTTGATATTAAAAGCAATGGCCTTACATGATATAATCAGCTCTTTTTACAGAAATTCTACGATTTGTATTGATATTAAAAGTCCTTCCATTATATTCTAGCCAAATACAGAACACCACTGCCAGTATAACATATTCTTAGATTCTATCCATCTGGCCCACAGTGATTGATAGCAAAATGTCCAATACATCTAGACTGAAAAGACAAATGTTTCACCCAACATGCCAAACGGTCTTTCCAACATGTTCATGGCAAATGCACTATCCTTACAGGCCAAATAATCCTTCCTACATTTTCTTAGCAAACACCAGAAATGACTTATCCAGAAGAATATTTTCCATTATACCAAACACACCAGTAAAGTTTACTTTAAGTAATTTAAGTTTTAAAGCTTAGTTACAAATTAGTTTCAAATTCAAAAGTCACTTTCTAACTTAGATTTGAACTACGGAACTTAAAATTTTCAGAAATCCACCGCTCATGTGGGGTATCAACCCCCACTATTATCTACATCAATCTTATATACTTCGAAATTACATTGCGCGGACTCTCCAAAATGATGTCGCACCCATGTCGGATCCTCCAAAAATGCACTACTTTTGGAGGAAAATAATTTTCGAGAGTTAGAGCAACATAGTTTCCAAATTAAGGATTTATTTACTTAGAGAAACCACATCACCATCAGATAGCCCACGCATTAAAGTGAAACTCACCACGAAAGAACTCATAAGCAACTTACTTATCAAAGCAATATATATAATCAACATACGAAGCAGTAGCAAATGATGAAGTTGTGCTTCAATAGGACACTTCTTGTAAACTTCATTTCCTAGTTTATGGGGCACAAATATAGAACAAATGCGGAATGTTGACAAATCTATAATCGTCAAAGATCTATATCAATGTCCTAGCACATGCTTTCCTAAGAAACCTCAGTGTTCATGAGTGTATCTCCACAAACGTGGTTTTAATCAAACAAAGCTCATACCTCAGAAAGAGCATAATGAAATAACAGAAAATTTATTTGGCAGTTTACCATAGCAGACAGGGCTTGAAGACCAGCGCAGCGCAATTTAAGCACTCTTTCATCCTCGCCCATCTCTTGAGCAAGAAGACAGATTTTAGGAATCAGGCCTTCAAAGTTAAACATATACGTAGAGTCCCTCTGCACAATGCACAGTCAAATTAGAATATCAGCTTTAACTGTTAAGGAAAACTTGCAGATCTTTATCTTCAAGATAACTATCACCACTATAGGGTAAAGCCAAAAGAAGGATCTATTGACCTGGTTAATGATGAAGTCAAAAAGAGCTTGGCATCCAACTATGCGCATTTCATCGTGCCTCGTCTGATCCAGCAAAATGTGTATTATACTGAGAAAGCTCCCAGCAAATAGTGGCCTGCAGTGCGTATATAATAGTTCAGGACTCGTTGTACAAGAAACGATAAGAAAACCAGCAAACACCATTGTTTAGCAAGAAAGCAATAATCTCCCGTCGATTGAAAAGCTAATGGAAAACAGTGAAAAAACAAATATGTCATGGAACTGTGTAGACCGCCCTCATTTCCTTAAATTTTGTTGACATCCCAGTGGAAAAAGCATTAATGCATCTTTTCCCACAGTAGCAGAAGAGGAATATATTCAAATTTAAGCCTCTTTTTCCTCACTTTCCCTCAGTAAAATGCAGAAGTTGCCATTTGATAATGTTCTTCTAACAAAGATTAGAACATATTCACGACTTTATCCTTTTCTTGATCAGAAACCTTCCCCCATCAATGTAATAAGAGCAAGGGACTTACATTTGTTGCTTACAGGATGTAAGCAACTTCCGGTAGATACACATGACTACCTTTACAGACCCAATATTCTCGTTTCTTAATTCCCGGTAGCACCTTTGCTCAAGAACACTTGTTATCTGTCCAAAGTTTAAGGTTCATCAGCTCTTCAAGCTTTAAATAAAGTAAATATATAATCTTAGCGCATAGCTGTTTATCAAAAACCTTAACAATCTTTGAGAATTCAATTATGACAGCATACCATCTATATGATTTTAAGGTGAAAAAGGAACAATATTCGAATAAAAATTTTTGTATAAAAATCAGAAAGTAGAACTCAGAAGCAGAATAAGTCCATCTTATCAAGCTTGTTCAGTATCTCAGTAACACAACCTTTGGTATCCGAAGTGGATTTTTCGAAGCATATTCACACAATTTGTTGATCATGCGATCATTAGGCTCTCCATCCTGTCAAAAACAAAAGAAACTTAGTTCTTGAAAAAACTTAGTCCTTTCAAACCAATAACAGATCAAACTTATAATGCGGCAAGTGAGTAAAGGAAGCATAGTAAATGTTAAGGAGGTTATATCCTACCTCAAATCACTCAAAAAACTCAAATGTAAATTTCAAAAGTACATCTCACTGCTACCATTGATGGAATAAAATCCTAAGAGATTCATACTCTAAAATGAACAACATAAACACCTATTTGTGCTAAAGTTTCTTCATCTCTCTAGTCGAACTGGGGACAAGTTTTGTTATCCACACCAGCTTAAATTTAATTCCAACTAAGCCAGAACTAAAACTGTTAGGCGGTGGTATTCTTCAAAGCTCATTTCAGCAAGTAATGACCTTTCACATATTTTACCAAGTAATAGGCACCACACTTTGGATGAATATATAAGAGAGAAAATTGTGTATAATTAAAAAGCACGAACATTATTAGCTAGCCATGGAGGCAGCTTATAAAAGTGCAAAATGCTAGAACTCAGGAACTTTGACAGGTGGAACAACTTTTGGATCCAAGGAAATAAAATTTAATGTTGCCATCAGAATCGGGAAGGAGCTCCAAGGTTCAGAGGTACAAAATCAATGAACTGTTTATGCTAGCAAAGAAACGGCTAGATTAGCGAGCAGCGACAACATTTAAGAAATGCTCATGCTGCAAAAATCTTTGATGAAAAAGGTGTTAACGCCAAAGGAGAAGAAAAAGAAGAGTCTTTTCTTTCAGGAAGAATCCTACACCTGCAGCAGGGTTCTGGCCGATTTCTATTTTATTGATACTCATAGATATAGAGACAATAGCTGATTTGGCTAATAGATTGTGATTTGTACTAAATATCAAATTTCTTAATGTGAAAATGATATTTCTACGGGGCCACTACCAACAACAACAAGTGGGGTCCGGAGAGTGTCGGAGGGAAGACATTACCGCTAAGACAAAGAGGTTGTATGTGCGGGCACTACCAATTCAGGTATAAGAAAAACTCTCAAACTTCAAAACACTCATTTCAAGATAAACAAATTAACATAATTGGAGACAAACAAATTCAATTCAATCAAAAAAAAAATGAAAAATTGATGGAATGTTAAACAAGACTAACCGGAGATCGAGGAAAGCTATCAGAGATCAACTTCTTATAACGCTTAACAGGTTGGCGGGACCTTGTCCGCATTGCCGGACAACACACACAAAGTTGATCACAGGCTGGCATTATTCTATGAGAAATACCCATTTTTTCAATTTTTCAACAAATTCCCACAAAAAAAAAATCTCCCTTTTTTTTCTCCAAAATCAAAGAAAACACGATATGGGTTTTCCTGTTCTTGATTCCAATTCCAATCAAAGAAGCTTGGGCCAATTGAAGATTGGTAAAAATGAGAGATTAAAGAACTGGGTGTGGTAAAAGAGAAGAAATTATGAATATGTATGACATATAAGAGAAGGGAATTGATTGCCAGAGGAAAGAGGGAGATCGGGAGAATTCTCACAGATCTCCAACTTCCCTCAAATGGCAACAAGAATGAGAGAGAGAAAATAAATGGGTATTTTCTTTCCCCTATTTCAACATGAACGAACTGATCTCCCTAACTTTTGCATGGGACTCACGTTCGTTCTCTAGTTTAGCAAAATTATGTAACGGCTACGTTGTGTGGGACGACACAAGACCACAAAAAAAAAAGAATAATATTTCAATTTTTGAATTTAACAAATTTGAATAATATACTGCATCGGATAATATGGTTGGTGGTACGATTAAAACTTTTTTATCATTTTTTTAAATATTGTGATGAGTTGTTGCCTTGCCTCTTGGTGATGCGTTACATATAGGCGTGGGCCGACAAATTTTGTGGCCTAAAGCTAAATTTTATGAAGTCCTTCATTTTAAATTTTATTTATTTATTTATTTAAAATCTATTTTTAGATACAAAGTTATTAATAAATAATAGTTCTCTTATAATCAATAACTCCTAATAATATTTCTCAATTGACAATATAGCTAACTCATTTAACTTTTCTTGTGACATTATTGCTCTTAGGTAAGGTTTTATCAATTTTAATTTGAAAAACTTCTTTCTGCTGAAGTAACGTAAATATGAGTTATGAACATTATTCCATAAGCAATTTAGGCATTTGAAAAAGAATTAATTTTTTTATTTCATTAAGTACATAAATTAAATTGTAATGTTCTAATTATATTGTTTTCTTAATACTTTTAATTCAGAAAATAAATCTAAAAAATGAATATCTAATTGATTATTATGCTTTAAGGAACATTCAAGATTAAGGTAATATTTTTTCAAATTTCAAACATCTAGTGATCTTAGTTTTTACTGTCAAATAGAAAACCAAAAATATTTTCATATGTTAGTGAATTATCCAGGTCTATTTTGAAGTGAAAAAATAGCATTTGTCTATTATGTACTATAAAAGTAATCAACTCTAAATTACTCTTCCAAAGATTTTGAGATTTCATTATCAACGCTCGCACCAATTTTTTACTTCTTATATATCATACGTTTCTAAGAAAGTCGGGCTCAATATTCATTTCAATTGAAATTTTCTTGGTACAAATCATAGCAGTTGCAAATCTTTCTTACATAAGAAAATCAAATTTTTTCACTTTACAAAACTTTTTTTAAAAGTTATACATAGTTTATTAGGTGTAACAAAAAATTGGGGCCCCCAAAAATATGGGGCCTAAAGCGGTCGTTTTACTTGCCTTATGGAAGGGGCGCCCCGGTATAGGAAATGATTAGGTAAATTTCTTGCTTCTTTTTTATTTGTTATGTGGTAATGAGGTTAATATGAATAATGCACATATTATACTTGTATGGGATCAAATTTGGCCATATACGCCTCCACGCCAAAGGGTACGCCCAGCAGGTGTATACTTGCTATAGTAAAGGCACGTCTTGGACGTAAGGGTGAAGGCGACGCCAGTTAAAACCCCGACGTCCTCGCTAGGAGGACGTCGACCACTTCTTGTATTTTCATTATTGTTTTAAGGGAGGCAAACCTCTATATAAAGGGGACCTTCCCATTGTAAAAGGCATCAGTATTATTCTTGAATAATATAAGTCTCTCATTTTCTCCTATTCTCTCTATCTCTCTCTCTAACGAACAACTTCTCTTGAGTTCATAATATCATATTACAATATTATATCTACAACAATAACATCATTCTTACATCTCTAGGTCTATTGTATTTGATTACGATTTACCCTTTCATATTTTTGACTATTTTCTAGCTTACAAAGTATATTCTTAACTTTTGAGCCAAACAATTTGGCGCCATCTGTGGGGATTTCGAGAATCAAAAGTATAGTATCCACCTAGAGATCAACCAACTACCTTTCTCTACACCACACAAAATAAAAGATGGCTGAAACTAACACTCGATCGAAAGCTATACTAGGTGTCACAGCCAATCTTTTTGGTCCTCTCAACGAGGCCAGTAACGATGTCATAACCAATGCAACCCCCAGCATTACACCAGTGCAGAGATCTCATCTTCCCCATCCGAAGATCTAACGATCTTGCATGAAAAAAGAGTTTCCACGTCTGCTGTTAAAGAAGAACCCTCGGTGGTTAAAAAGCTACTAGAATAGTAGCTAACAAGCACCCTAGTGGCTTGGTTGAGAAATCACCGCAAGACAATATTAGGTCTGTCCCAATGGTAAAAATCACTGCTGCCATGGGCAAACCTGAGGATACACGAGTAAATAACCAACCCATCGAGGCACAGACCAAATATGGTAAGCTAATTGCCATCCTAAGGAAGATGGAAGAAATGGAAAATGAAAATAAAGCACTCCGTGACCAGATGAATGAACACTAGGAGAGGGTCAACAAGATCCCCGGAGCTCCCAAGTTGCTACCCAAATCAAAGACTGCATAAGCCTACGACAAGAAGTGGTAAAAATGTTGAACCAGGGATACCTGAGGGAATTACTCAGCGACAAAGGGAAAATCAACTTTACATGCGGGCAGGAACAACCCCGCGGGCCACCAAAGCTGCCTTCCCCAACACGAACGCTAAACATGATCGTTGGTGACGGTGAAGACTCGGTGATCAATCACGTCAAATTTGCCATCACACATGGACTGAAGCGAACCATCGCCTATGAATGGCATGATGACTTCGAAGATAGTATCACCTTCGATAAGTCTGATGTCGACGGTTTGTCTTTCCCTCACTATGATGCCTTAGTTATTACTTTACATATCGCTGATATGGATGTTAAAAGAGTCATGATCGATGACGGAAATGGCGCCTATATTATCCACCCAAGGGTCCTTGCACAAATAGGACTCGAGGGCAGATTAATACCGCGCTGAATAACAGTAACTGGTTTCAATAATGTAGTGGAACGGACATTCGGAGAAATAACATTGCCCGTCTTAGCGGGAAGATTCACACCGGAAACGAATTTCCACGTGATGAACTAAGAAACGGCGTACAACGTCATCATAGGACGCCCGCGAATACATTCCATGCGAGCGATTCCTTCAAACCTTTACCAAGTGATCAAATTCTCTACCCATGAGGAGTATTCAGCATTAGGGGAGAGCTACGCACCGCGCAGGAATGCTACAAAATAGCTCAAGATTGCGCCCATACCCAACAACTGAAGGGAGCGGGTGTGGAAGCATAGAAATTAGCTATGTGGGGGAAAGTCGACCCGACAACGGACGCCATCAGAGATCGCGACGTCGTGGAAGCCTGTAAAGCAACAGTCGAATATCTTGACCCAGTCTCATTGGACGTTATCGACCTAATGAAGAAAGTCTACATCGGCCACGGCCTCGCCAACCCAAGTAAGTATCGTGAATTCCTAACAAACCATGCAGATCTATTTGCTTTTTCCCATTCAGATATGCTAGGGATTCCGTGAGACATCACCACCCATAAGCTGAACATCGATCCATTACATCTGCCCGTGCAGCAAATGAGAAGGAAATTCAATACCACAATCAATGAAGCGGTCAGCGAGGAAGTGGACAAACTACTTGCCAACGGCTCCATCAAGGAATTAAAGTACCCCCAATGGGTCGCCAACGTCATCATGGTAAAAAAACGGGAAGTGGAGAATATGCGTAGATTTCACCGATCAGAACAAAGCAAGCCCGAAGGATTCTTTCCTACTAACTCACATCGACCAACTAATCGACACCACCGCACATGAGCTGTTGAGCTTCCTAGATGCCTACTCCGACTACAATCTAATCATGATAGCCGAGGAATATCAGGAGAAGACGGCTTTCATCACCCATTAATGGACTTACTGCAACAAAGTAATGCCTTTCGGGCTAAAAAGGCAGGGGCTATGTACTAGAGACTGGTCACCAATATGTTCAAAGAGCAGCTCGGTAAGACTATGGAAGTCTATGTTGACGATATGCTGGTGAAGTTGACAAGAAAAGAGGATCACATTGACCACCTGAAGGAAGCCTTCGGAATATCGAGGAGGTACGGGATGAAACCGAGCCCCGAAAAATGTGCCTTCAGCGTAGCCTCGGGGAAATTCTTAGGATTTCTCGTATCACACGAGGTATTGAGGTCAACCCAGATCAGATCAAGGTGATAAACGCAATACCTGAAGCGCTGAACAGCAAAAAACAAGTGCAAAAACCGACGGGGCGAATAGCCGCCCTATCTAGATTCATCTCGCGATCCTCCGACAGATGCCACATATTTTTCAATGAGCTGAGAAAGAACAATGGGTTACAGTGGAATGAGGAATAAGCCTTGAGAAAACTGAAGGCGTACTTATCTTTGCCACCACTATTGGCTAAAGCAAATTGGGGCGAGCCCCTGCTGGTGTACTCAGCTGTATCTGAGGTTCCTGTCAGCACAATATTGGTTCACAAGACCAAAGGTACACAATCCCCTATTTACTATATTAGAAAAACCTTAGTGGACGCCAAAACACGGTATCCACACCTGCAAAAATTATCTTTGGCATTGGCCGTTGCTTCACGGAAGCTCATACCATATTTTCAATGCTACCCCATAAAAGTAGTGACAACCTTCACCTTGAGAAGCATCCTACATAAGCCTGAGTTATCAGGAAGTCTCGCCATATGGGCCATAGATTCAGTGAGTACGATATCTCGTATCTCATGAGAACCGCCATCAAGTCGCAAGTACTCACCGATTTTGTAGCTAACTTCAGCGCAGAGATACTTCCAGAGACGGAACAAGAGGCACATCGTGCCCCCTACAACATCGACCTATGGGCTCTTTACATTGATTGTGCTGCTAATGCCTCGGGATCGAGACTAGGACTTATTCTCGAGGTCCCCACGGGCGAAATAATTTGCCAGTCCATAGGATGCCGCGAGAAGACTAACAACGAGGCTGAGTACGATGCTATTATTGCAGGTATAAAACTAGCCTTCAAGTATGGAGCTCGACGACTCATTCTCCATTGCGACTCCCAGCTCATGGTGAACCAGGTCACTAAGATTTACTAAATCAAGGAGCACAGATTGCAAAAGTACCAGTCAAAAATCCACAGCTTAATGACTAAGCTCGACAAGTGCCGCTTCGAACAGGTTCCAAGGGTGCGGAACGCTGAGGCAGACGGCCTAGCATAACTGGCCGTAGCCACTAAAAACTTCAACAAAGAAAGCGTGGTCACCCTCCTTCATTAATCCATTGATCATATTGAGGTATTCTCCTTAAATTTGACTTGGGAATGGCGCAACCAGTTTGTTTCCTATTTGCAGGATGGAACACTCCCACCTGGAAAAAAAAAAGCCAAGAAGCTCCGCATACAAGCCGCCCGATACTTCCTGATAAACCACGAGCTCTACAAAAGGACGTTTGGCGTACCCCTGTCCAAGTGCCTAAGGGTGCACCAAACGATGCCAGTACTCGAAAAAGTACACGAAGGTCACTGCGGTGCCCACATAGGTAATCGCGCCCTCATGCGCTGCTTAATACGGGCCGGCCACTATTGGCCAACTATGAAAAAAGATGCGCCGGAATATGTCCGCCGATGTGAACAATGCCAAAAGTACGCCCCTATGATACACCAACCAGGAGAGCCTCTTCACTCAATCACTTCCCCATGACCTTTTATCAAATGGGGAATGGATACGATTTCTATTAGTTTTAAATGACTATTTTTCCAAGTGGGTAGAAGAAGGTGCGTACGCCCAAATACGCGAACAAGAAGTCATCGCTTTCATATGGAAGACTATTATCTGCCATTTCGGCATCCCCAAAGAAATCACCCGCGACAACGGACTGCAGTTCATCGGCCAGAAGACAAAAATGTTCTTCGACAAATGGCATATTAAGTGAATAGTCTCCATGCCACACCTCCCCTTGCGCGACATATACTTTCAGTACATGTGATATTCATCAGCAATAATATCTTTTGAGTTGTGCCACGTTCCCATTATTGGGCAACTTTTCTCCAACTTGACTCTCCAATTCATACAAACCTTTCCTGGTTACAACTGAAACTCGATATGGGTCTTCCAATATTGGACCTAGCTTCCCTATGTTGAGCTCCCGTGTGTTTTCATTTGCTTTTCTTAGTACCAAGTATCCTGCTTTGAAATAATGGAGGTTGGCTCTTTGATTATAGTATCGTTCACATCTCTCATTTTGGCCTGTCATTTTTATATGCGCCAAGTCCATGCGCTCATCGAGTAGCTCCAAGTTAACTAATATTGCTTTGTTGTTTGGATTTTTATTTGCTTGGAAATATCTTAAGGTGGGTTTCCCTACTTCTACCGGGATTAAGGCTTCTGCTCCGTACACAAGGGAAAAAGGAGTTTCACATGTGCTTGATTTGGTTGTTGTTTGGGATGCCCATAAAACTTCGGTTGGGGTAGTTCTTTAGGCCATTTAGCTTAGTCGCTTCATACCTTTTCATGAGATTTTGTACATTCACTTTGTTCTTTGACTCCGCTTGGCCATTTGCACTTGGATAGTAGGATGAAGATATGATCCTCTTTATTTTCAAATCTTCGAGGAACTTTGTGATTTTTTACGGCCCATTATTGCATGCTATCTCTTTTGGTATTTTGAACCTACAAACTATGTTTCCCCATAAGAAACCCACCACTTCGTGTTCATCGATCTTCTGATTGGGACCTGTTTCCATCCACTTAAAAATTGTCAGTTAAAATAAAAATAAATCTTACCTTACCGTGAGCCGGCATCACTGGTTTGACGATGTCCATCCCCCATTTTGTGAATGGCCATGGAGACAGAACCAAGTGTAGTGTTTATGTTGGTTGATATACTAACGGTGCGTAGCATTGGCATATATTGCATTTTTGTACGGAAGTTTTGGCATCTTGTTCCATTCGAGGCCAATAATATCCTACCTTTACCAGTTTTAGCACTAACAAATCTGTGCTTGACTGGTTTTCGTGTATCCCTTTGTGGACTTCTCGCACAACATAATTAGCTTTAGATACCCCCAAGCATCGGGCCAGCGGGCCTTGGAAATATTTTTTGTATTATTGGCCTCCTTTGAAGCTATATCGTGCTGCTTTGATGCGTAGTGCTCGAGATTCCTTAAAGTCTCCGGGAAACTTCCCGTGCTCGAGATAATTTATGATCTCATTTCTCCAATCCTAGACGAAATTAGTAGTATTTACCTTGTAGTAACTATCTACATCCAGTCGTTATCTTATCTTGCACGAGCATCGTCGTCCCCATCACTTCCTCATCCTCAACCTCTAGAGGAGTGGAAGAGACTTCTTTGTCCTTCTTGTTTTGACTTTTGTTGTGCATTAGTTGTACTACCGTTCCGAACTCTGATCCCTTCATTTTCGTTGATGAACCGAGGTTAGCTAGTGTATCTACTTTTGCATTTTCTTCCTTTGGGATATGAGTAATCAACCACTCCAGAAATCGAGCCAACAGAGCATGGACATTTATCACGTATTGTTGCATGAACTCCATTTTGGTTTCAAAGATCCCATTGACCTAATTTATCACCAATTGTGAGTCGCACTTGATAACTATGACCTCGGGATCTGGTCCGTTGACCAATTCGAGTTCAGCAATCAAAGCCTCATATTCTCCTTCAATGTTAGTTATCGGTACCATTCTGACGACTTGCCTTAGGTAGAGATGTAAATGTGGCTGGGTAGGGTAGAGCAGGATATGGAAAACTTTTGCCCGTTGAGATTTTGACCCACTCTGACATGCCCCATGTAGATTTTTTTTTTTAAATCCATGCCCTGCCCTATCAAGCCCTGCCTCGCCCCGGCCCATTTAGTTTTTTTTTTCCTTTGATCTTTCATTTTGCAGTATGTTACTTAATTATTTTTTACTTTTTCAAATTTTATTGAAACATTTAAAATTAACATGTTAATAAGAGTTACTGTGTATATTGGGTGAATAAAATATGATTTTTATTAATTTTATATAGTTTATCAATAAATTTCCCTATCACAAATGCTTCAATCCAAGTAAATGGTGAACTGTTTAATTCACTTTTGGGACTGTTTATTTAAAATGTGAAAATCGTGTATTAAATTTCTTCTTATTTGAACTAGGTAATATAACAAATATGTAAAATAAATTAATCTTTTCCAACCCAACAATAGAGTTCCAAATAATTATTAATACCTCTAGCAAGTGCGTTTACAGAGAAGCCAAACAATAATAGATCACCCTCTCAGTTGGCCCTAAGAAATTTTCAAGTTTTATAACTTACATGTCCATCTTTTTTATACTGTGTTCATATATGATCTTGTGGTGATGAAGGACGATGAAATATAATTTATTCTTTTTTTCCTTATTCTTAATTACATATCTAAAATAGGTTAATTATTAAAACTAATTAATTCTATATAATTTGATTATCATTGTAATAAAAATAGAGAAATTCTTTTTATGAAAAATTATGTATGATTCTCTAGATATACAATAGTATGTTCGTTACCCTTTAACCAAACACATTTATGTACAAAATATGAATACACATTCTAATAAATAATATAATTATATATAAATTATCCCAATATGCATAACTGTAATATTCTTGAATTAAACATAAAATTTTAAAATACTTTCAAAATGACACTAAATTCATATTTGCACGTAAAGACATTTAAAAAAAATTATACCTATTTATAAAAGTAGCAAAATGAGAATTTCATGTACCTTTTCTGTTTGCAGTAAGTATGTAAGTTGTTCTCCAAGTAAAGTTTTATACATGTAATAAGAGTATGCATTATTCAAATTTTGAATTGGACCTTAGGCTATACAATGGCCCACTATTAGAACTATAAGCCCACGTGTTACCTGCCCTGCCACATTGAATTATTTTAAAAATCAAGTTTTGCCCCGCTCTGCCCTATTTATTTCATACCCTGCTTTATTAAGTGTCTGCCCTGCCCTATCTCAATTGTCATTCCTAGCCTTAGGGTTTCTCCCGAAGGTGTGATTAATACTATGTCAAGCTCAGACCCTTTTACGTTGGAGGCTCCATCCACAAATAAGGCCTAAACTCTCAATATCGATTCTGACACCATTACTGCCTCTTTGGTTGCTAAAAGTAGTACTATCGGGCTAAAGTTGGCCACAAAGTCAGCAAAGACTCGTGACTTAATCGCTATCCTTGGTTTATATTCTATGGTGAATTCCTTCGTTTCGATGGCCCATTTGACCAACCTACCTGAAAGTTATGGTTTGTGGAGGATAATCCGTAAAGGAAAAGTGGTCGCCATGGCTACCAGGTAATATTGGAAGTAGGGCCTCAGCTTCCGAGCGGCGACTATGAGAGATAAGGATACCTTCTCCAAATGCGGGTAGCGAGTTTCTGCTCCCATTAAAATTTACTAACGTAATATATGGGAGATTGCGCCCCTTCGTCCTAATTGAAGACATTAGTAATTGGACGAGAGTCTTTTAAAAAGCAATATATACAAGTTGTCAGAAAAACCTAGATATTTATTTAAAAAAACGCAAAACATAAAGAACATAAACAAATAAATATCCAATATAGCGTAACTAAGTAAAAATTCCTAATAAGAATAGGCTATATATAGAGTCACAACCATGAGCTTGAGTGTGAGAAAGTATGTTATTTTATTAATTACTCAAGCACTCACAGAAAAGTATTACTCAAGCTCGGGCCTAAATATGCAGTATAAAACATGTCACAATATTTTTTATTTCTCCCCTTTTTACTACTCCTAAAAAAAATTATCCTAAAAATAAAATAAAATTTACCGATTCAAGTTATATCCTCTAGAAAAGAACTTATGCACAAAGAAAAATTAAGGGGGATTATTACCTAACTAAAACTAAGTAGAATAAAAAGAATTTTTTTTTGAATTTTTTTGACTTTTTTTTATTGGACTTTAATCCCTCAAGAAAGGTGCCTACAAAATCCATCGTCCGGACAAGTTCATTTTTTTATTTTTTATTTTTATTTTTATTTTTTTTGTTTACACCTTTTTTTAAAACAAAAACTACTAAACTAAGAAAGAATACTATAACTAAGCTAAGATATCACAAAAATATCACCTCAATAATCTTCTCACCTTATATTTAAAATTGTGCAATATCCTCATTGCATTCAATAAATAATAAGAGGGTAAAAGGGACTCTATTGTAGGCTAGAGGCCAAAGCATTAACACCTCACGAGATACTCAAACTTCTCCCAAAGTATTCTCCTTTGTGCTTGCACCCTACATTTAGTTCCAACCATTCGCTCGATTTTTCACACGCATATTGACTTTGACTCTATACTCCTACTCTTGTAAAAATACAAAAACAATAATATGGAAATAATACTATAAAAGAATTAAAAAAAATAAAACGAAAAGAAACAATAGAATTTGATTGCCTCCCAACAAGTTCTTGATTTAACATCATGGTACGGTGCCATCACTTTCAACAGTTTTCCTTCCACTTTAAGGATACAAATTAAGCCCCCAATTTTACATTAATTTTTCTATCACGCTCCTAGGCGGTGAAGTGAAAATAAAGGAACCAAGCAATATATATCGCATCTTATCGCATCTTTCACTTCCTGGCGTTTAAGCGAGGGATGTTATTTTGACTCTTTGACATCACAAATTTCAGAATATCACTTTATTCCTTATCTATTGACTCCTCCGTATGCTCAAGTGGACCAATTCTCGTGTCACCAACCATACATAATAATAATAAAAAATTAAAACAAGGTCCAATGCGTTCCAACTCTAGGATCGCTTCACTTTTAACATCCTCACCTTTACACACTTCGTCAACCTTGCCATCATTAACAATTTTTTTGTCGAATAATTGGAACTCCTTTTTTGCACTATAAGTTGGACAATATCAATAATAATTGGTTGCAGGACATTAGACGCCTCAATATTTTTATTCAATTGAGCATGCAAGTCATGGAGATGTGAACCAAATTGATCTATCACTTGCCCGAGCTCAGTTCTTCCATGTATTAGATGTTCTGCCATATTTGAAAGACTATATTGGAGAAACTCATGAAAATTTTCTTGAGCTTGTTCCTCTAGCCAAGGTTGGCTTACTTTATCTGCTTTTTCAAAGCTATCTCCTTCTAGGAACTCAGTCTCTTCGTCGAGTTGAGGTTCTTTTGAAAATTGGCCATTAATCTTCCATTCTAGCCTGCGGTACTTTGATTTCTAAGGCAGTCTTTTTTACATACGTAGTACATTTTTTTGTGCAATTTTACCATCGCCTGGGCAATGTATTCATGCCTACATGTTCAGGTATCCAGTTTGGTGGGCTCTTATCATAGACGGAGTTGATATCCAACTGAGGTTCGGCAAGGCTCCATTTCATCTAGAGTATAGCCGAGTCTAGATGTTATTAGATTGTCCTATGTATATACTTTTGGCAGGTTGAAGTTGTGCCCTGACCATATTTTGATGTCAAATACTTTTAGAAGCTTTGTAAACAAAGATTCATTAAGTGCATCATGTCAGAGGCCTTGACAGCCGTGAGTATTCATGTTTTGAGTACCATGGTTTGCTAATACAATGTTTACCCACTTGTAGTTATACCTTACGAGTTGTTGTTGACCCATGATAGTTATAGGAAGAATAACTTCAACCAAATTGGTCTACTTATGTTCTAGTTTTCATATAATGATCATGAGTTACAGAATGATTTGCTCAGGCCAGTAAGACACCATGTATCAGCTAAATTGTAAGGTCATACGACTCAAATACAATCAATCAATATATATGTGTCGAAATTTGAAACTCAAGTAGGCTAAGCAATTGTGTAGTTTTAAGGATTGCACGAAGTATTTATGTTTACTACTTAGATATATATATATATATATATATATGACGGATATCCTTTTTAATTTCATCACTATATTTATTGAGCGACAAATTTGTATTACTAATTATTTAAACAACCGCACAAAGCTTATTCTTAAACAATATGCATTTTATTGGTATTTTTAGATTTTTAGTATCTAATTTTAACAATTTGAATAAATGTAATGTATTCAATTTAAAATTGATAATGTAAATGGTAAATAAGTTTAATATGAGCTCGACCATGAGCAATAGCTATTTTGCA
>JASVEL010009069.1:0-258093 GCA_032618575.1 Nicotiana noctiflora | reverse complement strand
GAGTCCCCTAAGTTAAATGCAACATGATGTAAATAAATGTTCCTACTATGGATCCGGCATGAAGCTTTGTTATTCTAGGTTCAAAAACCTGGGTTTATTGTTCTACACCTGGCTTACCCGAGCGGACAGCTCGAGCCGAGGGGGAGGCAGCAACCCGGGAATACAGAAGCTTCACCGGTTTTGCAACTTATCCAAACCTCGTTCTAAAGTGAGAATTTGACACTATACAGAAAAGAAGTCACACGAAGTGCACCCTTCTTCATGATTTAGAAGACTCAGAGAGGAGATTGGTTTCGGCACAGTTTATATGTACAATTCACGAAATATCAAAGCGGTAAAAAGCAACATTTAACACATTAAATACAAAAATATAATAAAATCAGATAATAATAAGCCAAATATAACAATTATTCAAAGCTCGAATTCTTAAACCCTGAACCATTGGTTCTGGGTTTCAGTCCCCAGTGGAGTCGCCAGAGCTGTCACACCTCCTTTTTTCCGCCAACCCGCGATGGCGCGAGATATAAAAGAGAGTTTTTCCAATTAAAGGACAACCAAAACGGGGTTCATTTATTGAGAGATTCGGAGTCGCCACTTGGAAGATTTATGGTGTCCCAAGTCACCGGTTTGAAACCCGAATTGAGGAAAGGTTTGACTCTATTTAATGGTCCGCGAACCAGAAATCCGGATAAGGAATTCTGTTAACCCGGGAGAAGGTGTTAGGCATTCCCGAATTCCGTGGTTCTAGCACGGTCGCTTAACCGTCATATTCGGCTTATTTATCTGATTTTTTACAGTTATGTACTTAATGCAAATTAATATCCTTTTACCGCTTTTATTACTATTATTATTTACGAAAGAGAATGTTGCCTAAAAATATGTTTCGAATCACGTCACATGAAATGCACCCGGATCCTCGACACATTCTTATTCAACATTTTGGGATTTGGATCTGGGCCGCATGAAATGCACACCCATATTTAAGAAGGTGAAATTATTAAAATACGCGCCTAGAACGATTACTTATTTACACTTTTGAGAAGGCCATGAAATTCGCTAAGAAACGGCACATCTCGAAATCTAAATATTTTTTTTACATATATATTTATGAGGGCTCCGCGATTTGTATAACTTGTTAGGCGAGGCACACCTCTAATTCTAATTTAAAGCGAACTACATCCCGCTATATTTATTTAAGAGTTGATTCAAAATTATTTAAAACATGTTGCAAGCCACACTACATGAAATGCACCTGTGGTTCCTGACACGCTTTATTTAACCTTGTTCAAAATTGGAGTCGGGTCACATGAAATGCACCCCCGATTACTTTAATCTAATTACGTCGTTCAGTTGAAGAATAACGAACCAATTTTTTACAATGTGACAAAGTCCTACTCAATTATAACCGATTCGAGTAAACATACGACTAGCTAACTAAGTGAGCAAATTCAAGACTATGGTGGACAATTATATGAAAAAAAAAACTTACTTTGAATTCAAAGAATCCTCAAAGAGCCACTGTCACATATTTTACAAGTTCAAGATATCATTCCTCACGGGTGTTCAAATCACCTTAAACTTTCTACTTAAACAGATGGTTAATCTCGATTTTAACATAAGATCTAGTATTAACAGATTTGGAAATCGCGCACCATGAATAGAGAAGATTTAAGCATAGATACAGCAGGAATAACTCAAGTTTCTATACATGTTCAATGACAGTGTATTTTGGATCTAAATGCATTTTTCACAACCCAAACCAGTATGACAGATTTAAATACATGTACTCATACAAACCTAAGGAACATTGGACAACTATATGTGTTAAACAGATTTAAAAAGAGAGCTTCAGGCTTCATTTCCTTTTCGAATCAAGAAGCTACAATGATAGGGATGTGTACCTGGAATATGGAAATAGGAAGAAGAGTGAGCAATGACAACAGTATGGCAATCAGCAGTACATCAGCAATCACAGCAACCAAAATAGTCCCAGCAAACAGACCCCAAAAAGTGAAATCAATGACAAAAGGCTCGACTACTTCAAAGAAACCAAAAGCAAAGAATTCCCAATCAAACCAACCCCTACACTTCTGAAATGCCCCAGGAAACTTGTGTACCCAACTGATTGAACCACAATTAACTTCAAACAACAATCCAAATACCCAAAGTTCAGCCTATTGTCAAGATCCAAGTATATAACAGAAACAAAGAAGGCCAGCTCTCTTTTAGTTTTAGAATCAACTCAAAATAGAACTCAAGCTGGAAACTCTCCTGTATGTATTCTATATCCTCTGCTCTCTGTATTTCAGAATGCTCTACTTAAAAGAACTCTCACTCTAATGTCTGCTGCCTCAAAAAAAGATCCCTCTATTCTGTTCAAACCTTATACTTATAGTTGAAAAAACAATGAAACTCTAAAGATACAATAATCAGAAGACCCACTCTGCCCATCCTCTTCTCTGCCAGCCCATTATCTTCTCTGTTTTAACCACTAAACCTTGTTTTAAGTGTGGGCTTTAATTAATTTAAATGTTAAGTGCAAGCCTGGTTGAGTGCCCTGCTGTAACAGCAGGTTCCACTAGGCTGTGCAGGACATTTAATCCTAAAATATTAAGCTCTTGATTCAAATCATCTTGCAGCTATATCCAAACAATCCCTAATCACAAATAGGCACAATCCAACAGTGGTTCCGTGTATAATCAATTTCTGCCATAAAAATGCTAATAAACAAGACCTACGAAACTAATCGACCACATTGATTAGTCGATGACAACACACATAATCGATAACAAATGATCGACCTACGAATTCGTGATTCGTGGTTTACGGGCAAACTCAGGGTATATCAAATTTTAATTAACGACGCTAATCGAATTTAACACATAAGATGGTCACAACAACTAACAACTGATTAAAAATGAGTAAGAACAGAAATTGACCAAATAAAGGGTCCTGGGATAGAAAGAAAGAATGCTAGAAAATTTATAAACAAACATGAACCAAACAACACACAGAGAAATCAATGCGGAGCAAAGAAAGCGGAGGAATACCTCTGAAATCAACAAAGACCCAGGCTTGACCTCAGACTTGAATCGTTGAAGCCAAATGGGCCTTAATCGGGGTGTTCTCGGTCGAGAACACCTAGATTAAGGTCCATTAGACCTCAACCTCTTATCAATTTCGGACGAAGACCCCATTTTGGATTTTTAGGGTTTATGTGGCCATTTTTGGGGCTCGACCAGTTCTGGCAAGATTCGAGCCAAACCAGGGCTAGTAGGGGTATGAGGGAGGTCATGGGAGGGCTTGGGGTGAGTTTGGGGTGGTTTGGGATAGAATTTCAAATCCCGGCGACCTTTGATTCAATATTCGACGCGTTTGAGACAGATTCGAGACCAACGAAGGCCGGATTCGAGGAGAGGGAAGTGAGGAGAAGGGCTGGTGTAAATTTGGGGTGGTTTGGCCTACCGGAACCGCCGTGAGGCGATTTTCGGCAGGCGGAGTACGGTGGTGGACGGCGGAAGCTTAATTCGTCTCTAAGAGAGACGATGAAGGTGAGGGGGGGGTCTAGCTTGGGGGGGCTGGGTAGGTCTTTTAGTATCTATAGTGGGGCTGGGATTTAATCCTGGCCGTTTAATCAAATGAGATCAACGGCCTGGATCTTCTCACTTATCCAAACGATGTCGTTTGTGTGTCTGTGAGGGGCTGGGTTGGTCCGGACCTGGATCGGGTTACCTGGAACGGGTGAGGGTGAAGCGATCTCCACCGTTGGATTAGAGATGGCTCTACGAGCTTCAATGCCCTGCTACGTCGTTTCATGAGTCTTAGAGACTCATTGAACGGACCGGGCGGAACACATCATTTGGGCCTGGAGAGCTTGCATTTTTAGCCTCTTGCTTCATCAATACTCACTTTAAATAAAAGCCACTTCGAAAACAAAATTGAGTTGTAAAAATATGCTTCATTAATTCAATGTAAAATCAACCAATTGACAAAGAACACAAATGCACATATATATTTTTTTTCTTTTTGTGATTAATTATTTACTTAGACAAATAAGTATGAGCCCTCGAATGCAAAAATTCACAAAAATACACAAAAATGCACACAGTAAAACAAACCATTTTGTTTTGATTTCATTTGGGAGTAGCTCGCGTGGGGCAAAAAATTACGTGCTCACAGTTTTGATGCCATGAAGAAATGAATACCTGTTAGACTCATGCTTCAACTGAATTTAATCAATTTGAATGGGAAGTGTAAATTGTTCTGGGTTTAGATCTGCAAATTGAAACAAAGGATTTGAACTGTGTAGGTAATTAATGGCACGCAAAGGATTGAGGGAAAATTAAGAATATTAGTTGTTCTGCCTATTTTTATATAAAATGTAGAGTCACCTATGAGTATAAAGCATAAAATAATGCCACCACCATCTACCAACCCGAAATTTGCAGGCATTTGTTTCAATAACAGAGGAAATTCAAGTCCTACCTCTTTGCTTCCAACTTTCTTTAAAGGTTCTAATGTGACTTCTTAAGTTGTGTTAGATTCTGGTACTAGATTAATGTCAATTTCGTGTATTCTATTGAATTGGTAGGAGCACCCTGTCACGATCCTAGTTCACCAATCGTGAACATGTCGTGATGGCACCAGTCCCCACGACTAGGTAAGCCTAACACGTTGCGGAATATACCAGTTTATGAACATTTAATAAGAATTAGCGGAAAATAAGATGAAAGGAATGTAATCCGTGCCGCTTGGCACATACACCAATCAAATACGCTGTTTAAAACACTACCAAGACCCGGAATCCCACGGGTAACACAGACTAAAAGAGATCATACAATTGTAGCTCTATATAAAAGGAGTATCTAACAACGGAATGAAGGAAAGACATCTACTAACACTAGAATAGAAGGAAGGCCTCCAGATCCGCGGACGTAGCAGATCATACCTCGAGGTCTCCCACAGCGCTGCCGAATCACCTGGTGTGAGCCTGTCCTGATGTACCTGGATCTGCACAACAAAAGTGTGCAGAAGAGTAGCATGAGTACACCACGGCGGTACTCGGTAAGTGCCAAGCCTAACCTCGATGGAGTAGTGACGAGGAAGGTCAGGGCCCTACTGAGAAACAATAATACAATGGTAATAACAATAATAAGCAGTTAAATGAATAATAATTTCCGAAATAACAACAATAAGATGATTACTGCGATCGTCTACAATTTAAACTAACAACAAATGACCAACTCGGTAAAACAAGTCCAGGACCTATGGGAATCGAACCCACAGTCCCCTTGACAGTACCTCTGGGTCTCCGGGAATCGAACCCGCAGCCCATGTCTCAATAAATAATCAATAACTCAGGATCTCGGGAATCGAACCCGTAGTCCCTACCAATAACTCAGGATCTCGGGAATCGAACCCGTAGTCCCTACCAATAACTCAGGATCTCGGGAATCGAACCCGTAGTCCCTACCAATAACTCAGGATCTCGGGAATCGAACCCGTAGTCCCTACCAATAACTCAGGATCTCGGGAATCGAACCCGTAGTCCCTACCAATATCACGCCGGGTCTCCGGGAATCGAACCCACAGCCCTGGGTCTCCGGGAATCGAACCCGCAGTCCACAAGCACAACCAATAAAGGAATCCACAAAGAGAATAATTATGCTTAACTATAACTTCACCGAAAATAGTGCCAATAATTATCAAGGAGTTCAAATAAGGCAATTAGGCAACTAAACAGTTAAGTGCTACCTAATCATGCTTTTCTAACCACTACCGGTAAAAATATCAAATTAACAGCCAAAGACAGGAATAACGCTCATCAAACATTTTAAATAAAGTACGTGTTCAACAACCAGCGCATGTACACGCCCGTCACCTCGCGTACAAGGCATTTAAACTATCACATAATATCCTAGGGGTGAAAATTCCCCCACACGAGGTTAGACAAGCCACTTACCTCGACGCCGGTACAAAACCGCTATGAAACAACTCTCTTGCCACGAATGTCGGCCACCACAGGGGTAGTATCTGATAAAAATCAATAGAATCATATCAAAATAGGTCAATTGGGCATTACCCAATCAAAACAACTCAAAATACGCTAAAACCCACAAGTTGCCAAAACCCGACTTTCGGTACGCTTATCGAAAAATCACGAAAATTATATATTCGGGTTCCTTATCTCAATACGAGTCTAGGCATATAAAATTTACCAAAATCGGACTCCATTTGCCCACTCAAATCAGAGATTTTCTAACATTTAGGCCTAGGGCTCAAACCCACCTTTAATCTTCCAATTTCGGTGAAATAATCACGGATTTCATGATAAACCAACGAATTAAGGTCAAGAAACTTACCCCGATGATTTCCCGATGATATCCCAGCGTTTCCCCTTCAAAATCCTCTCTTGGAGCTCAACAATGGCGGTTTTGGTGTGTTAGGTCGCGACTGAAATGTTCTGGACTTAAAGTCACTGCCAGGCCATTTTACTCTACGCGATCGCAGCACTGGGCTTGCGATCACGATGCACAAAATATGGGCGGCCTAATTTTCCTCTACGCGATCGCGTGACCCTGGACGCGATCGCAGTGAACAACTCAGCAACCCTACGCGATCGCAAACGTACTAACGCGATCGCGAAGAACAAACTCGTCCGGCTCCCTAAACTACCCTACGTGATCGCATACTCCCTCACGCGATCGCACTGCTTCCGACCAATACCCTACGCGATCGCATGAAACCTCATGCGATCGCACTGGTTCAACCTCCAGACTTACGCGATCGCAGGCTTTACTTCGCGATCGCAGAGCTCAAGATTTCTCCCTTACGCGATCGCAAGGCCATCTCCGCGATCGCGGAGAGCAAAATTGCTCTGCAATTATTGCAGCAGAACAGCAGTGCCTTTTGGCACAAATTGGTCCGTTTGGACCCCCAAATTCATCCCGAGGCTCCCGGGACCCCAACGAAAACCACCAACATACTCCAAAACACGATATGAACTCGTTCAAATCATAAAAACACGTCTAACAACATCAAAACCCATAATTCACATCGAATTCAAGCCTAAATTTCTTAAAACTTTCCGAATTGCACATTCGATCTAAAACCCGACCAAACGACGTCCGAATGACCTGAAAATTTGCGGACATATCCAAATTCACATAACGAAGCTACAGAAATTGTCGGAATTCCATTCCGACCCCCGGATCAAAATATCACCTATCGTTCGGATTCGCCAAAATTTCAACCTTCGGCATTTCAAGCCTAATTGAGCTACGGACCTCCAAAATACATTCTAAACGCGCTCCTAACCCCGAAATTACCTAACGAAGCTAATGGAACCATCGGATTTCCGTTCCGAGATCGTCTTAACACTATTCCGGCTACGGACCATTTTCTAGCTTTAAAGCTCTCATTCAGGGACTAAGTGTCCCAAAATGCTCCAAATTTCAGAACCGACTCTCCCGGCAACCCACAATAGCAGAAATGAACTTAGGGGAACAGTTAAATTAGGGATTGGGGCGTAATTTTCTAAAACGACCGGTCGGGTCGTTACATCTTCCCACACTTAAAGATTCGTTCGTCCTCGAACGAGCATAGAAAACATACATGGAGTAGTGAAAAGATGAGGGTACTGGCTGCGCATATCCTGCTCGGTCTCCCAAGTCGCCTCCTCGACCGGCTGGCCCCGCCACTGAACCTTTACCGAAGCGATGTTCTTCGACCTTAGCTTTCTGACCTGCCTGTCTAGAATGGCTACTGGCTCCTCAACATAAGACAGATCCTTGTCTAGCTGAACAGAAGTGAAATCCAGCACATGCGACGGGTCACCAAGGTATCTCCGGAGCATGGAGACATGAAATACGGGATGAACTCCGGCTAGACTGGGAGGTAAGGCCAACTCATAAGCAACTTCCCCAACACACCTCAAAATCTCAAAAGGGCCAATAAACCTAGGACTCAGCTTTCCTTTCTTCCCAAACCTCATAACGCCCTTCATGGGCGAGACTCGAAGTAGATCCCGCTCGCCAACCATAAAAGCCACATCGCGAACCTTCTTGTCCGCATAACTCTTCTGTCTAGACTGGGCTGCACGAAGTCTGTCCTGAATCACCTTGACCTTGTCCATAGCATCCTGAACCATATCAGTACCTAGCAACCTGGCCTCGCCCGGCTCAAACCAACCCACGGGAGACCTGCACCTCCTACCATATAGGGCCTCGTACGGTGCCATCTGAATACTAGACTGGTAGCTGTTGTTATAAGCAAACTCCGCCAGCGGCAAGAAGTGATCCCATGAACCTCCAAACTCAATCACGCACGCACGGAGCATATCCTCCAAAATCCGAATAGTGCGCTCGGACTGACCATCAGTCTGGGGATGAAACGCTGTGCTCAGCTCCACCCGAGTACCTAACTCCTGCTGCACGGCTCTCCAGAACCGTGAAGTGAACTGAGTGCCTCTATCTGAAATGATGGAAACTGGAATACCATGCAGCCGAACTATCTCCCCGATATAGATCTCCGCCAGTCGTTCCGATGAATAAGCAGTGCTCACCGATATGAAATGGGCGGACTTGGTCAGCCGATTCACAATAACCCAAATGGAATCAAACTTCCTAACCGTCCGTGGAAGTCCGGATACAAAGTCCATGGTAATGCGCTCCCATTTCCACTCGGGAATCTCAATCTGCTGCATCAATCCACCCGGACGCCGATGCTCATACTTCACCTGCTGGCAGTTGAGGCATCTAGAAACATAATCAGCTATATCCCTCTTCATCCGCCTCCACCAGTAATGTTGTTTCAAGTCCTGATACATCTTCGCGGCACCCGGATGGATGGAATACCGCGAACTATGGGCCTCTGCTAGAATCCGCTCTCGAAGATCATCTACATTGGGCACACAGATACGCCCCTGCATCCTCATGACTCCATCATCCCCGATGGTAACATCTCGAGCATCACCACGCCGAACTCTATCCCGAAGGACAAGCAAATGAGGGTCGTCGAACTGACGCTCCCTGATGCGGTCAAATAGAGAAGACCGAGAAACCACACAGGCTAGAACCCGGCTGGGCTCCGAAAGATCCAGTCTAACAAACTGCCTGGCCAAAGCCTGAACATCCATCGCCATAGGCCTCTCCGAAGCCGGTAGATATGCTAAACTCCCCAAACTCTCTGCCCGACGACTCAAGGCATCAGCAACCACATTAGCCTTGCCCGGATGATAGAGAATAGTAATATCATAGTCCTTCGGTAACTCCAACCATCTCCTCTGACGCATATTCAGGTCCTTCTGCTTAACAAGTGCTGCAAGCTCCGGTGATCAGTGTAGATCTCACAAGGAACCCCATATAAATAATGACGCCAAATTTTCAAGGCGTGAATAATGGCAGCTAGCTCCAAATCATGAACAGAGTAATTCTTCTCATGCACTTTCAGCTGTCTCGACGCGTAGGCAATCACCCTACCGTCCTGCATCAATACCGCACCGAGTCCAACTCGTGAGGCATCACAATATACAGTATAGGACCCCGAACCTATAGGCAACATCAATATAGGGGCCGAAGTCAACGCTGTCTTGAGCTTCTGAAAGCTCGCCTCACACTCGTCTGTCCACTGAAAAGGGGCACCCTTTTGGGTCAATCTAGTCATAGGTGCTGCAATCGAAGAGAACCCCTCTACAAAACGACGGTAATAGCCCGCCAAACCAAGGAAACTGCGAATCTCGGTAGCGGAGGAGGGTCTGGGCCAACTCTGCACGGCCTCCACCTTCCTCGGATCTACTTGAATACCATCACTCGACACCACATGGCCCAAAAATGCTACTGAACTCAACCAAAATTCACATTTAGAGAACTTGGCATAAAGCTGCTTCTCCCTCAGTATCTGAACCACTATCCTCAAATGCTGCTCATGCTCTTCCCGGCTCCGAGAATATACTAGAATATCATCAATGAAGACAATCACGAACGAGTCCAGATAAGGCCTGAACACACTGTGCATCAAATGCATAAAGGCTGATGGGGCATTAGTCAGCCCAAAAGACATCACGAGTAACTCATAGTGACCATACCGGGTCCTGAAGGCAGTCTTCGGGATATCTGGCTCCCGAATCTTCAGCTGGTGATACCCAGAGCGCAAATCAATCTTAGAAAACACATGTGCGCCCTGTAGCTGGTCAAATAAATCATCAATACGTGGCAAAGGATACCGGTTCTTCACTGTAACCTTGTTCAACTGACGATAGTCAATACACATACGCATAGATCCGTCCTTTTTCTTCACAAACAATACAGGAGCACCCCAAGGCGAAACACTGGGTCGAATAAAACCCTTGCCCAATAACTCCTGTAACTGATCCTTCAACTCATTTAACTCAGGAGGAGCCATACGGTACGGTGGAATAGAAATGGGCTGAGTGCCCCGCAACAAGTCAATAGCAAAGTCAATATCTCTGTCGGGCGGCATGCCCGGAAGATCAGCTGGAAATACATCAGCAAAGTCACGTACCACATGAACAGAATCAATAGAGGGAGTGTCAATACTGATGTCCCGCACATAGGCTAGATAAGCAGCACACCCCTTCTCAACCATACGCTGAGCTCTGAGAAAAGAAATAACACGGCTAGGGGTGTGATCTAGAGTACCACTCCACTCAATACGTGGAATGCCTGGCATAGCCAACGTCACGGTCTTGGCGTGACAATCAAGAATAGCATAATGTGGCAACAACCAGTCCATGCCCAGAATAATATCAAAATCGACCATCCCGAGCAACAATAGATCCGCTCTGGTCTCAAAATCACAAATGGTAACCAAACACGACCGATATACACGGTCCACGACCAAAGAATCACCCACCGGAGTGGAAACATAAATGGGGGCACTCAAAGAATCCCGAGGCACACCCGGATGAGAAGCAAAGTAAGAAGACACATATGAAAAAGTGGAACCAGGGTCGAATAGAACCGATGCCTCCCTGTGACTAACCAGAATAATACCTGTGATAACAGAGTCAGATGCAACAGCCGCAGCGCGATCAAGAATAGCATAGAATCTGGCCTGTCCCCCCTCTCGAGGGCGGCCTCATAGAGCTCTGACCCCCGCCCCTGGCTGGCTGGGCAAGTGGAGTGGCAGCTGGAGCTGGAATGATAGCCTGCTGGCCCTGAGAACTACGTTGAGGCTGCGAAGATTGATGAGGGGCTCCCCTCCTACGCCTAGGGCACTCCCTGACCAGATGGCGAGTATCCCCGCACCCAAAGCAAGCTCTGGGAGGACACGGTGACTGTGACTGACCGGCCTCACCCCCACTAGTCCGACCTCTGGAAGGACCCCGCGCAGGAGGTGCACTGGAAACTGGGGGAGCATAATAGGGCTCCTGAGGTGCTGGAAGAGATGGAGTACTACCGGCTGCGAGCAATGCTGAGTGAACTGGTCGGCCGGAATAACCCCTGCCAAAACGTCCGGCTGCTGAAGTGCGGGCACCAGAGAAATGGCCCGACTCACGAGACCTCTTGGCCTCCCTCTCTCCCCGCTCTCTAGGGAGCATACTCTCGATCCTCCTGGCGATGCTCACCGCCTGCCGATAAGATATATCTGTCTCCAACTCTCTGGCCATGCTGGATCGGATCGGCGGAATCAGGCCCTCAATAAATCTCCGCACTCTCTCCCGAACCGTGGCTACTAAGGCCGGTGCATGCTTGGCTAGACGGGTGAAACTGATAGCATACTCCGATACTGACAAGGAACCCTGTCGCAACCGCTCAAACTCTGAGCGCCAAGAATCCCTAAGGCTCTGAGGGACAAACTCTCTCAAAAATAGATCTGAAAACTGCGTCCAAGTCAATGAAGCAGACTCTTCTGGACTATCCAACTCATACGTGCGCCACCGGTCATAAGCGGCCCCACGAAACTGAAAAGCAGTAAAGGAAACCCCGCTGGTCTCCACAATCCCCATAGTACGAAGAATACGATGACACTCCTCTAGAAAACCCAATGCATCATCTGAAGCCAAACCACTAAACACTGGAGGGTCATATTTCTCGAACCTCTCCAATCTACGCTGCTCGTCCTCAGAGGCAGCTGGTCCACCTCCGGGCTGTGCTGGGGCGGCAGGAGGCATAACCAAAACATCTGGAACCTGTCCCACTGGCACACGCTGCTCCGGTGTAACGGCTGCGAGAGTCTGGGCCCCTCCCCCGGCCTGAGATGTAGCTGCGGCGAGAGGAAGCAGTCCTGCCTGAGCTAAAGTGGTATACATACTTATGAACTGGGCCAGGGTCTCCTGTAGTGCTGGAGTAGTAGCAGTTGTAGTCGGTGTACCAGGTGCCTGCGCTCCAACCTGGTCTACCTGTGGCACCTCAGCGGCAGCGCGCGCGGGTGCCGTGGCTGCACCTCGGGCGCGTCCTCATCCTCTACCTTGGCCCTGGCCTCTGACGGCGGCAACAGGGGGCGCGGGTACCTGATCGTCGCGAGTAGCTCGTGTCCTCACCATCTGTGAGAGAATAGAAATCAATAGTTTAGATTTTTGATGCCAAAAATGTCGCACGACAAGGAATACAAAGAAATGAAGAGTTTCCTAAATAGTTACATAGCCCCTCGTAGATAAATACAGACGTCTCCGTATCGATCAACGAGACTCTAAGTAACCGGTCTGTGTCCCGTGACTCCTATGAACCTAGAGCTTTGATACCAACTTGTCACGATCCTAGTTCACCAATCGTGAACATGTCGTGATGGCACCAGTCCCCATGACTAGGTAAGCCTAACACGTTGCGGAATATACCAGTTTATGAACATTTAATAAAAATTAGCGGAAAATAAGATGAAAGAAATGTAATCCGTGCCGCTTGGCACATACACCAGTCAAATACACTGTTTAAAACACTACCAAGACCCGGAATCCCACGGGTAACACAGACTAAAAGAGATCATACAATTGTAGCTCTATGTAAAAGGAGTATCTAACAACGGAATGAAGGAAAGACATCTACTAGCACTAGAATAGAAGGAAGGCCTCCGGATCCGCGGACGTAGCAGGATCATACCTCGAGGTCTCCCACAGCGCTGCCGAATCACCTGGTGTGAGCCTGTCCTGATGTACCTGGATCTGCACAACAAAATGTGCAGAAGAGTAGCATGAGTACACCACGGCGGTACTCAGTAAGTGCCAAGCCTAACCTCGATGGAGTAGTGACGAGGAAGGTCAGGGCCCTACTGAGAAACAATAATACAATGGTAATAACAATAATAAGCAGTTAAATGAATAATAATTTCCGAAATAATAACAATAAGATGATTACTACGATCGTCTACAATTTAAACTAACAACAAATGACCAACTCGGTAAAACAAGTCCAGGACCTATGGGAATCGAACCCACAGTCCCCTTGACAGTACCTCTGGGTCTCCGGGAATCGAACCCGCAGCCCATGTCTCAATAAATAATCAATAACTCGGGATCTCCGGGAATCGAACCCGTAGTCCCTACCAATAACTCAGGATCTCGGGAATCGAACCCGTAGTCCCTACCAATAACTCGGGATCTCGGGAATCGAACCCGTAGTCCCTACCAATAACTCAGGATCTCGGGAATCGAACCCGTAGTCCCTACCAATAACTCAGGATCTCGGGAATCGAACCCGTAGTCCCTACCAATAACTCGGGATCTCGGGAATCGAACCCGTAGTCCCTACCAATATCACGCCGGGTCTCTGGGAATCGAACCCACAGCCCTGGGTCTCCGGGAATCGAACCCGCAGGTCCACAAGCACAACCAATAAAGGAATCCACAAAGAGAATAATTATGCTTAACTATAACTTCACCGAAAATAGTGCCAATAATTATCAAGGAGTTCAAATAAGGCAATTAGGCAACTAAACAGTTAAGTGCTACCTAATCATGCTTTTCTAACCACTACCGGTAAAAATATCAAATTAACAGCCAAAGACAGGAATAACGCTCATCGAACATTTTAAATAAAGTACGTGTTCAACAACCAGCGCATGTACACGCCCGTCACCTCGCGTACAAGGCATTTAAACTATCACATAATATCCTAGGGGTGAAAATTCCCCCACACGAGGTTAGACAAGCCACTTACCTCGACTCCGGTACAAAACCGCTATGAAACAACTCTCTTGCCGCGAATGTCGGCCTCCACGAGTGTAAAATCTGATAAAAATCAATAGAATCATATCAAAATAGGTCAATTGGGCATTACCCAATCAAAACAACTCAAAATACGCCAAAACCCACAAGTTGCCAAAACCCGACTTTCGGTACGCTTATCGAAAAATCACGAAAATTATATATTCGGGTTCTTTATCTCAATACGAGTCTAGGCATATAAAATTTACCAAAATCGGACTCCATTTGCCCACTCAAATCAGAGATTTTCTAACATTTAGGCCTAGGGCTCAAACCCACCTTTAATCTTCCAATTTCGGTGAAATAATCACGGATTTCATGATAAACCAACGAATTAAGGTCAAGAAACTTACCCCCGATGATTTCCCGATGATATCCTAGCGTTTCCCCTTCAAAATCCTCTCTTGGAGCTCAACAATGGCGGTTTTGGTGTGTTAGGCCGCGACTGAAATGTTCTGGACTTAAAGTCACTGCCAGGCCATTTTACTCTACGCGATCGCAGCACCGGGCTTGCGATCGCGATGCACAAAATATGGGCGGCCTAATTTTCCTCTACGCGATCGCGTGACCCTGGACGCGATCGCAGTGAACAACTCAGCAACCCTACGCGATCGAAAACGTACTAACGCGATCGCTAAGAACAAACTCGTCCGCCTCCCCAAACTACCCCACGCGATCGCATACTCCCTCACGCGATCGCACTGCTTCCGACCAATACCCTACGCGATCGCATGAAACCTCACGCGATCGCACTGGTTCAACCTCCAGACTTACGCGATCGCAGGCTTTACTTCGCGATCGCAGAGCTCAAGATTTCTCCCTTACGCGATCGCATGGCCATCTCCGCGATCGCGGAGAGCAAAATTGCTCTACAGATATTGCAGCAGAACAGCAGTGCCTTTTGGCACAAATTGGTCCGTTTGGACCCCCGAATTCATCCCGAGGCTCCCGGGACCCCAACGAAAACCACCAACATACTCCAAAACACGATATGAACTCGTTTAAATCATAAAAACACGTCTAACAACATCAAAACCCATAATTCACATCGAATTCAAGCCTAAATTTCTTAAAACTTTCCGAATTGCACATTCGATCTAAAACTCGACCAAACGACGTCCGAATGACCTGAAAATTTGTGGACATATCCAAATTCACATAACGAAGCTACAGAAATTGTCGGAATTCCATTCCGACCCCCGGATCAAAATCTCACCTATCGTTCGGATTCGCCAAAATTTCAACCTTCGGCATTTCAAGCCTAATTGAGCTACGGACCTCCAAAATACATTCCGAACGCGCTCCTAACCCCGAAATCACCTAACGGAGCTAATGGAACCATTGGATTTCCGTTCCGAGATCGTCTTAACACTGTTCCGGCTACGGACCATTTTCTAGCTTTAAAGCTCTCATTCAGGGACTAAGTGTCCCAAAATGCTCCAAATTTCAGAATCGACTCTCCCGGCAACCCACAATAGCAGAAATGAACTTAGGGGAACAGTTAAATTAGGGAATGGGGCGTAATTTTCTAAAACGACCGGTCGGGTCGTTACATACCCTTAATGAAATACAAGCCTTTTAAAACAACAAATTGAGAGGTGCGCCGTGCCAAACCAAATGACAATTGTGTGGCCTTTGTTTTAATTAACTTTAACTCAACTCTAGAATCCAAGGCGTGCCATTTAGCAAATTGTCATGGTCCTCGCAAAGTCTGAACGCGTAGTTACTTTAGGCGCCTTTAATAATTTTACCTCCCTAAATACGGGTGAACATTTATGTGACCCAAATCCAAATCTCAACGAAGTCGAAATGTGTCGATAATCATGAGTACATTGATTGTGACGTGGTTTGAGATGCATTTTCACGGCGTTGCAATTCTGTTTTAAAATAATAAATAATAAAAGCGGTTAATTAGCCTTTAAATAATAAATGGGATGAGCCTCGCCAAATAACGCGCAAATTACGGGGCCCTCAATAGATGGTTATTTTAAAACGCTTAGATTTCGGAACAGGCCATTTAGCGAATTTCACGGCATTCCCAAAATAATAACGCGTTAGTAGCTTTAGGCGTGTATTTAATAATGTTATCTCCCTAAACTTGGGTGCACATTTATGTGACCCAAATCCAAATCTCAACGGAGTCGAAATGTGTTGATAACCATGGGTACATTGATGTGACGTGGTTCGAGATATGTTTTCACAACATTGTAATTCTTTGTTAAAATAATTTTATAATAATACTAGTAATCAAAAACGGTTGAAAGTTAAAATTTGCACATAAGTTGAAGCATGTTATAAAATCAGATCAATAAGCCAAATATGACAGTTGAGCGACCGTGTTAGAACCACGGAACTCGGGAATGCCTAACACCTTCTTCCGGGTTAATAGAATTCCTTATCCGGATTTCTGGTTCGCGGACTATTAAATAGAGTCAAACCTTTCCTCGATTTGGGATTCAAAGCGGTGACTTGGGACACCATAAATCTCCCAAGTGGCGACTCTAAATCTATTAATAAATAAATCTCATTTCGATTGTCCTTTAATTGGAAAAACTCCCTTTTTATCGCGCCCTAGCGGGTAGCGCAAAAAGGAGGTGTGACAGCTCTGGCGACTCTGCAGGGGAGAATAATCCAGAACCACTGGTTCAGGGTTAGAAATTCGAGCTTAGAATAATTCTTGTGTTTGGATTTGTTTATTATCTGATTTTTTATGAGATATATGCTTAATGTGCAAATTGATGATATTTACCGCTTTGATATTGCATGAACTGTATATATAAAACTGTGCCGAAAACTCTTCTCTTCTTACCTCCGGGGATGTGCTTACTGGTTGAGACTCCCCTTTCTGTTAGTGTCAATACCAAAAATAAGAAAAAGAGGCCGGATAAGTTACAAAGCCGATTGACCCCGCAGGTCACCAGTACGTAGCTCCCTTCTCGATCCGAGTTGTCCACTCGGGTACACGGTCTAGTACCAATGAAAAATCAGGATATTGAGCCTAGATTTAAGACGTTTATTTGCATCATATCTGACTTAGGGACTCAACACAGGGGTTGGGTCCCTCTAGAACAGGTGACCTGGTAATCAAAGACCGAGCATATTATATGTTTATTTATTTGTCTTGAACCTTTGGAAATATTGCAAGGCCATAACCGCAAAATCAAGTTCGGGTTCACACCCTTTTTGCAAAAATAACCAAAAAAATAATGTGTCAAATTTTTGATTTTATAAATCGGGTGATGCTATTCTTGTTTAAAATAAGCCGAATGTTTCCCAAAAGGACGCTAGAAGGCTATTTTTGCAAGAATAGCCACTTTGAGTCTTTGTAAATAATTTTTGGGCACAACCTTGAAATATTCCCTCGTGGAAATATTGAAAGGCCGTATCCGCAAAGTTAAGTTTGAGTCATCACTCAACTTTGCAAAAAAAAAAAATGGTTTTGCTGAAATGGCCACATTTGGAATTTAAACTTTCTCAGTCTTGTGTTGGCCTGTGTCGGTGCTGAACGATGCCCCATAGGCCCTAAGATTTTGAATTTGTAGTCTCTTAAATAAAATTTTGCAAAAATAGCCGCTTTGTCAAATAAGTCATTACATGACCAATTTTGTAAAAATAGTCAATTGACATTAGAAATTTCTCAGTCTTGTGTTGGCTTGTGGCGATGCCGAACGATGCCCCCATGAGCTACAGGAGGAAATTTTTTTCAAGTTTATCTTTTTTCATTAAATAAATTTTGCAAAAATAGCCATTTTTGCCAAATAAGCCATTACATGGCTAATTTTGTAGAAATAGTCATAATTGGCGCTAAAAATATTCTTATTCTTGTATAAATCTCTGGCACAAGGTGTGAAAGTTTTTCATTAGAGTTTGTAGTTGGAGTCGGCTATTACAATTTTTCTTCAAAAAAGAAAAAAAAAATCAAATAAACATCTCTTTATTTCTTGCATTAATTTTCAAGAACTACGCTCGGTCTGATTCAGGCGGGGTCATGATACGTAGGCAATCTCCATAAGATTCGACCACAACTGTATATGTATATATAAAAAAAAAGTAAGCAAAAAAAAAAAATTGATAAGGACTGGCTGAGTCCATTCTAACATGTTTTGTTTTGAATTGTAAAGTAAGTAGAAGGTGGTTGGTTTGTGACAAGCGGACAACACAAGATCCCCAAAAGATGGTACGGGAGGAAATAACCCAAAGATTGAAAAGCTTAGAACATCGGTTGAAAAACACGCACGGGTTGGCAGGTCAAAAGAGTGTTGCTTTCAAAGATCTATGCTTGTTTCCCGATGTCCACTTGCCACCTGGTTTCAAGATTCCCAAATTTGAAAAGTACGATGGACATGGACACCCCATAGTCCATTTGAAAAGGTATTGCAATCAACTAAGGAGTCTGGGAAGAAATGAAAAATTGTTAATAGCTTACTTTGGGGAAAGCCTTACAGGGGTAGCCTCTGAATGGTTTTGGGATCAAGATGCATCTCGCTGGCACGTCTGGAACGACATGGCACAGGCCTTTGTCAAACAATTCCAATACAATATCGACATTGCCCCAGACCGCATTTTTCTTTCAAATCTGAAGAAGAAATCAAGTGAAAGTTTCGGGGAATATGCCCTTAAATGGAGAGAGCAAGCGGCTCGTGCTGAGCCACCCATGGATGACCATGAGTTAATCACTGTCTTCCTTCAGGGCTCAAGAGCCGGATTATTTTCAGAACATGATGTCTGCGGTTGGTCAATCCTTCTTGGATGTAATCAAAATGGGAGAAATGGTAGAGAACGGTCTTAAGACGGGCAGAATTATAAGTCAAGCGGCTCTCAAGGCTGCAGCTCAGGCTTTCCAATTTGAATCTAGTGACACGAATGAGAGGGATGAAGAAGTAATGATGATATCAGGGTCAAGAAAAGGTTCCAGAAGAACACCTCGACGGTATGCGATGTCTCGACAGGTTTTCCATAACTCCCCTGAGCATTACTATCCACCTCCAAACCCACCATACTCAGTTGATCCACCCCAGTATGTTATTCAGCCATCAAATCATCCAAAAAAGCGAGCACGGGCATCACAAAATCTCTACCAGCCTCTGCAAAATTTCCAAATATCTTATAACCCACTTCCATACCAAGGGTATAGAAGGGAACCGAAGTTGAAGGATAATTTCACACCAATAGGAGTTTCCTATGCAAGCTTATTTGAGAAGTTAAAGCAACAGGACATGATTTCACCTATCCCTCCAAATCATGTAGACCCACGTGCAAGGAGCTTTGACCCATCTAAAAGGTGTGAATACCATTCCCATGCCCGGGGGCACAACATGGAAAGTTGTCGGGATTTGAAAAGGGAAATAGAAAGGATGATCCAAGAAAGATTGATTGTGATTCATAACAGTGACACCCAGAATATCGCGCTGAATCCGTTACCTGTACCTGATGATACACACTTTCTGGCGGTGATGCCTGGTGACACGGAATATGAGAATCCACTCGGGAATTTGCCGAGTGAAATGAGAGAAGACCATAGTGGTTTTGATAATCAAATTCATGGCTAAATGTCAGGCTTATCAATTGGAGAGTCATTTGTGGTGGCTTATTTTGTTGTCATTTCTATTTGTTCGAGTTATTTCAGAATGGTAAATCCGAATGTTGTTTTGTGGCTCAAACCTTTTATCCTTGTATTTTTCTTTTGATCATAGTGTCTCATCTAAAGGGGTCTAGGTTCGTTCTAAGGGTTGTAACCCCAGTTTTGTCTTTTGGTTGTTCGAGTAGTTGTTTTATTGGTTAATTCAATGACCTATTTTATATTATTTCAAGACATTTTCTGTTATTTAGTCCTCTCCTTCCTATAGTTCTTTTTCTGCTAGCTCTAGTGACATGACGTGCGCGCATAGTTCTGGCCTGATCTTAAAAGTTAATCACAAAACCATTGGGAGGTGATCAAGATATTTAAATGAAATAAGAACGGTTTGAGATTATTCGAAACCCGAGTCATGAGAAACTGGGGCAAGTAAAAGAAAACCGTTAAAGGCAAGCTGCCAAAATTGACACGGGGTCGTTCATAATAATGAAAATGAGAGTGTTTCCCAACAGTGCTTTAAAGATATGATGAATATTAATTGTGTTGTTTACACTTGGCATGTTTTGAAGATTGGAATGACGAAGGCATTTTGTTCTGCTATCTAAATACTTTATCCATCGTCAACCATTTGAGCCTTATTTTAAATTCTTTCATACCCCTCCTTCGGAATTAGTTGCAAAGACTAGAAACACAAGTTTGAAAGGCAAGAGAAGAAAGGGATAAAGAAAAAAGTAAAGAAAAAGAAAACAACAAAAAGAGATAAAGAAAAGAAAAAGAAAAATGTGTGAAAAAAAGAAACTTGAAAAAGAGGAATTGGGAACTACGTTTGACCTGATTCCTCAAAGAATATACGTAGGCGCTTCACAGCTCGGTCATAGTGTAAATAAAAATAAAAATCCCCAAGCAAAAAACTGGGGCAATAAAAAGTCGTGTTTACAAAGGAAAATGTAGATTTCGAAGGTTGTAATTTTGAACCCACGTTGTTCTGTTTTGAGCCTTTAATACTATCTCATGTTCGCCCTATCCAAATCCACATTACGGTCCAAAGAAAGACCTTTCGACCAATCTTCAAAAGAGGCCAAGTCAGGCAAATGAGAGAAGTCTTATCAGAACATAACACTCTGATTCCTATCAGAAAAGACTCGGATCTGCAGCAGAAGAAATATGAGAGAATCTTAGCGGTAACACACCCAATCCCCAGGTGAAGAGAAACACAAATGAGAGAGTCTTAGCGGTAAAAACCTTCACAGGAACCATAAGGCGATGAAAGCTAATAGAAAAACCGTAATGAGGGGGGCTTGATAGTAAAAACCCTCGGGCACTACAAACCGAACGAAGATTGGAAACCTGATGGGAAAACCCTAGGCGAAGATTACAAAAAGCGGTTTAACGAAGGAAGATATTCTATATGTGCATGTCATGTCCTTTAGAGTGGGTATCCACGTTTGATAGGTTTACTTTATAATTTTTCTTTTTAGAGAGTCATCTTCCTTTTCATCTTTTATTCTGTTTCCTTTTATCTTTCTCCTTTTTATCGAAAATTCCCCAATAGAGTCTGTTTGCAAGAAATGACTGCAAAATTTTCCATCAGCTTTCCAATTACGCAAGACATGATTTTGATTGGTACCCCCAAGTGGTATAAGTCAGGAGGGATCAAGCGCAAGGCCAGTGTCCAGAGGGATATTCCCCACCAATAGGAAAATGACAAGGGGGTGGATTGGTGTCAATGAGGATATCTCAAGGAAGGTTAATGACTTCAAGGCCAAGGTCAAGGGGACTCAAAGGTCGGTAAATGCCCATTCCTTAGATATGCCGCAAAAGAAAAGGAGATATCCCCAGCAGAAAGGTATTCCAGTGACAATGGTTCACCAGTAAAACATGCAAGGTCTTCACGCAAGGTCACTATCATAAGAATTCGGGTGGTCAGGATACCAGTGGAAAACCACGCGGAAAGGCTAGCGAATAAAAGAATCATCAAGGAAGGCGGGGAAGCAAGAAAGGAGAAAACTATCCCAGCATGAATATCATCAAATGATAACATCCCCAGCAGGGTCTGACAATAAAATGCAGAGCAGGGAAAGGAGAGGAGAACCATCCCCAGCAGGAGCACCACATTTTAAAACTAACCAATTTTTCTTTGATTTGAAACAGGAAAAAGAGGGGTTGTTGGCAGAAAAGCATGCCACGAAGAAGATTCTCAAACTGGGCAGAAAATTTTCTCCCGTTGCAAAAATTTTCTCGAAACCAAATACCCGGTTGGGAAAAGAAGCCAGATAACGCGAGGAAATGATCTTTGAACCCGATTATCCCCAGCAGCTTTGAAAGAAAGAAAACTACAAGCTGTGATAGAGGAAATTATACCCCCAACAGACAGGACAAAACGAGGAAGCTTGCGTTCAGAAAGGCAAGAAGCCGGTATCATCCCCAGCAGTTCTCGGAGAAATGAAACACTGATTTCGAGATTTCCCCGGCAGCATTATATCCTACAAGTTTTTCAAGGGAGCAAAGCACAAATCTCGAAGGAGGTTTGGAAAGAGGAAAAAGGAAAAGGGATCCCCCGACAGGACAATCCTCAGCTAATGACATTTCAATCCCCAGCGATCCCGGGAGAGAATAAAAGGTCTTGAAGGAAGTAGAAAAGGAGGAAATAGAGAAGATTTTCCCAGCAGCATTATCCCCAGCAGGTAAGTAAACAATTCCAAAGATATCCCCAGCAGTCAAGGGAAAAATAACACGACCTAGGAGGAAAGCAATTCCGAAACAAGGTAATTCGGAAGAAAGGATGGGATGGAGTTAGTGAGTTGATGTTGAAGTCAGGGAGCCCGCCTGAAGAATAGAGTGGCGATTTAGTTTTGAAGTTATAGTTGAAGTCAGGGAGCCCGCCTGAAGAATGGAGTGGCGAGTTAGTTTTGAAGTTATAGTTGAAGCCAGGGAGCCCGCCTAAAAAATGAAGTGGCGATTTATTTTGAAGTGCAGTTGAAGTCAGGGAGCCCGCCTGAAGAATGGAGTGGCGATTTATTTTGAAGTGGTAGTTGAAGTCAGGGAGCCCGCCTGAAGAATGGAGTGGCGATTTATTTTGAAGTGGTAGTTGAAGTCAGGGAACCCGCCTGAAGAATGGAGCGGTGATTTAGTTTTGAGTTGTAGTTGAAGTCAGGGAGACCGCCTGAAGAATGGAGTGGCGATTTAGTTTTGAGTTGTAGTTGAAGTCAGGGAGCCCGCCTGAAGAATGAAATGGCGATTGAGTTTTTGAGTTGTAGTTGAAGTCAGGGAGCCCACCTGAAGAATGGAGTGGAGATTTAGTTTTTGTGTTGTGGTTGAAGTTAGGGAGCCCGCCTGAAGAATGGAGTGGAGATTTAGTTTTTGAAGCAATAGTTAAAGATAATTTAATAGGAAGTGAAAAACAACAATTAGAGGTTTTAGATGAAAGCAACAAGAAGAATGAAGCAACAATTGAAAGATTTCAAGTAAGGCATCAATTTAGACCTAGTCTGAGGAATTATCTCCTAGCGTCAAAATCTTAGTCTGATGAATCTTTCTCCTAAGATATCAAAATCTCAGTCTGATGAATCTTTCTCCTGAGATCACAACAATTTAGACCTAGTCCGAGGAATTATCTCCTAGCGTCAAAGTCTTAGTCTGATGAATCTTTCTCCTAAGATATCAAAATCTCAGTCTGAGGAATTATCTCCTAGCGTCAAAATCTTAGTCCGATGAATCTTTCTCCTAAGATATCAAAATCTCAGTCCGATGAATCTTTCTCCTGAGATCACAACAATTTAGACCTAGTCGGAGGAATTATCTCCTAGCGTCAAAATCTTAGTCTGATGAATCTTTCTCCTAAGATATCAAAATCTTAGTCTGATGAATCTTTCTCCTAAGATGTCAAAATCTTAGTCTGATGAAATCTTTCTCCTAAGACGTCAAAGTCTTAGCCTGATAAATCTTTCTCCTGAGATCACAACAATTTAGACCTAGTCTGAGGAATTATCTCCTAGCGTCAAAATCTTAGTCTAATGAATCTTTCTCCTAAGATATCAAAATCTTAGTCAGATGAATGTTTTTTTTTCTCCTGAGATAGTAATCATTCGATCTATACATTTCAAGTTTTGGTAATCAGGTGCCCGCCTGAAGAATGGAATGACGATTTATGATTAGAGTTTGTCGTTAAAGTCAAAAGCCCGCCAGAAAAGCAGAACGGCGTCTCAGTTTCCAAGATTTGATAAGGATAGTGAACAATCGAAAAGTGACAGAGTGTAACGGAAATCCCCAGCATGAATCAGAAGGAAGGCAACAAGGATCAGAAAAGATAGATTCAGACTTTGAAGGAGAATAGTTCGAAGATCACAAGTAAGGGAATTCACTTCGGAGTGCAATGCAAGTTAGCAACAAAAGAAGCTTGCGACCAAAATGCGAGTCAACAGTCCGAGATGATCAACAGAAGTTAGTCACAATGAAAAAAGGCAAGAAGTTAATCCAAGTGCAGAAGTTGAGAAAAGATGTGGTGTGCTCAAGACATGGCCGAGGTCACAAGCACTGCATACCTGGTCTTGATCCGAAAAGCAGTACCTGCAACTAGCAAGTATCCAATGTTCAAATTTAGAGTCCGCATGAAGCACCAACCAATACTCAAGATCAAGCTTCAGAAGACTTATAGATAGGAATCTTGTAACTAGTAGCTGATAGGCTTAGTTAGTCTTCCTCATGTTTTGATTTTCGATGTAATAGCAGGACCACGGACCGGAACTTCGATGGAACGGAACCTCGACGGAACGGCACCTCGACTGGCTCTCCACCTCGGTTACTCCATATTCTTACTCACTTCGAACTACACGTGGCCTGATTCCTTTATAGCCAAGGATATGTAGGCAGCTCAGATACAAGGGCTTGGTCACATCCTCTTCTTTTTAGTTTAGTCTCTCTGAATAAGGGTCGGGTCAAAACACTTGTCTAGTCATTCTTTGTCTGAAAACTCTTTGTGTTTTCAGTCAAAGAGGGGCAGCTGTAGATGCGTGATTTTGCCCCTACCCGAGATTTTTTATATTTTTAACGTAAAATATTTAGTTTAGTTTTAATATAGCTATTTTAGTTAATTTTGACTCTTTTACTTTATTTTTACCTTAAAATAAAAAATAACAAAAATATAGTTTTAATAATATTTCGTAGTCATTTTAAACTTGAAAAATACAAAAAAATAGTACTTTATATTTTTATTTTGCATATAAAAATGAAAATTATGAAATAAATAAATAAATAGTTTCATTAACATTTTGGGGTTACTTTAATCTTGAAAAAAAAAGTATAAAAAATAGTTTTGTTTTAATTATGAGTCTTACAGTTATTTTGCTTACGTAGGATTAATTAATAATACCGTATTTTCATTCTCGGTTCCGGGCAAAGAATAATATTCGGGTTCAAACTACTCGATTTTATAATTTTTGGACCTAACCCATAATAATCCGAGCCCACCACACGTGGGGGACACGGACGGAGCACGAGATTAAGCCAATAACTATTGAAACCCACGTGGAGACCCATCACTCTTGATCTCTCACGTGGGCATTTTGAGAATTGCCCAACAGACAAAAGATGGCATGTAATATATTTTAAAAGACAACCAAATGGGGGGTCACGTGTGGAGCTTGGGCTGATTTTTAAAAAACAAAAAAAAAATCTAAAAGGCAAAAGGAAGAGAGACAAAACATATATACAGGAGGGCATTACACGAGAGAGGTTCTACTTTAAAAAAAAGAAAAATAACGGAGAGGGAGAGGGGGACGTTTTTGGGAGGCACTGTGATTGCATTTCTTCAGCAACTCACGTTTTGGAAGAGGTTTTCTTCATTTTCTTTAGACAAAAAAAAATACTACTATTAAAGGATCTTCATCAGAAAACCAAAACACAAAACAAAACCATTGTTGCTTCATCTTCTCAAGATGAAGAACGAGCACAAACCCTAAACCACCTGTAACGTCCAGCAGCAACCATCGACGTCGCTTCTGCGTCGTCGACCGACGTCGTCCAGCTACTCCATCTCCATCATACCAAGCGACCAAACAGTCCCGTTGTCTTGCTGCTCGTCACGTCGCAGACCACTGCCCGTTTCCATCCAGTTGAACATCGAGCGACGACGTTGCCATCATCAGTAACGAATAGAGCCAGCCTTCATTTTTATGAAAAACAACTACAAATATAGTTCGCAAAGCTCCAGCTCTTCAAAGACAAGTTTTCACGTTCAATTTCTGGTCATGGAGATCTCCATTTGAGGTCCTTGCATCTCGCTTTCCATTTTCGCTGAGGTCGTCGTTGTTCGTCGAGGTCCGGTACGTTGAGGTCGAAGAAAGATTTAACTCGCTAGAGTTTGTTGCAACCGAAGACTCTATTTAATTGAAACGATTTGCTCATAGAGGTCTGTTCCTTTCTTATTCTTTGTCCTTGATTTTGTCTTATGTGATGTTTCAGTGATAAAATTGTGATGTTCTGACTCGAAATTGTTTTGATGCCATGAATAAATGAATACCTGTTAGACTCATGCTTCAACTGAATTTAATCAATTTGAATGGGAAGTGTAAATGGTTCTGGGTTTAGATCTGCAAATTGAAACAAAGGATTTGAACTGTGTAGGTAATTAATGGCACACAAAGGATTGAGGGGAAATTAAGAATATTAGTTGTTCTGCCAATTTTTATATAAAGTGTAGAGTCACCTATGAGTATAAAGCATAAAATAATGCCACCACCATCTACCAACCCGAAATTTGCAGGCATTTGTTTCGATAACAAAGGAAATTCAAGTCCTACCTCTTTGCTTCCAACTTTCTTTAAAGGTTCTCATGTGACTTCTTAAGTTATGTTAGATTATGGTACTAGATTAATGTCAATTTCGTGTATTCTATTGAATTGGTAGGAGCACCCTTAATGAAATACAAGCCTTTTAAAATAACGAATTGAGAGGTGCGCCGTGCCAAACCAAATGACAATTGTGCGGCCTTTGTTTTAATTAAATTTAACTCAACTCTAGAATCCGAGGCATGCCATTTAGCAAATTGTCATGGTCCTCGCAAAGTCCGAACGCGTAGTTACTTTAGGCGCCTTTAATAATTTTACCTCCCTAAATACGGGTGAACATTTATGTGACCCAAATTCAAATCTCAACGAAGTCGAAATGTGTCGATAATCATGGGTACATTGATTGTAACGTGGTTTGAGATGCATTTTCACGACGTTGCAATTCTCTTTTAAAATAATAAATAATAAAAGCGGTTAATTAGCCTTTAAATAATAAATGGGATGAGCCTCGCCAAATAACGCGCAAATTACGGGGCCCTCAATAGATAGTTATTTTAAAACACTTAGATTTCGGGACATGCCGTTTAGCGAATTTCATGACATTCCCAAAATAATAACGCGTTAGTAGCTTTAGGCGCGTATTTAATAATATTATCTCCCTAAACTCGGGTGCACATTTATGTGACCCAAATCCAAATCTCAACGTAGTCGAAATGTGTTGATAACCACGGGTACATTGATGTGACGTGGTTCGAGATACGTTTTCACAACGTTGCAATTCTTTGTTAAAATAATTTTATAATAATAATAATAATCAAAAGCGGTTGAAAGTGAACATTTGCACATAAGTTGAAGCATGTTATAAAATCAGATAAATAAGCCAAATATGACAGTTGAGCGACCGTGTTAGAACCACGGAACTCGGGAATGCCTAACACCTTCTTCCGGGTTAACAGAATTCCTTATCCGGATTTCTGGTTCGTGGACTATTAAATAGAGTCAAACCTTTCCTCGATTTGGGATTCAAACCGGTGACTTGGGACACCATAAATCTCCCAAGTGGCGACTCTGAATCTCTTAATAAATAAATCTCATTTCGATTGTCCTTTAATTGGAAAAACTCCCTTTTTATCGCGCCCTCGCGGGTAGCGCAAAAAGGAGGTGTGACAGCTCTTTCTATCATCTCAGCCAGTAGTTTGACCGCACCCGAACAGGGACTAAGGCTAACCGCCGCTATCGCCAAGCAATGACTCCAACTCGCTTACCCCGAGTCAAAGAAGAAAAGTCATCAACAATCAAAAACTAACATGCCTACCAGAGTCAAACTCAAAGGCAAATCACCCCTTCGAACGCATGCAACGAAAAATCCAAGGATGAAAAAGGAGAGGTACAAAACAGATACAAGGCAAATAACGAAAAGGAGATTTCATTTATCTAACAAGTTCATTGCGGGTCATCCCCGCTTACACCCGGCCAAGGCTGATCAATACAAGAAAAAAGATAATAAATACCTAAACGCCAAATGGCGGACAAGACAAGAAAAATGCATAACAACTTTTTACTCGGCGCCATCCACGCCACCATCTGCGCCATTGTCAGCCTCTAGCGTCGCCGCATCAAAACCACAGTCGGTACGGGCCTCATGAGCCTTTTGACGTGCTCCCTCAAAATCTGCTTCGATCACGATGCTGGCCTCCCACAAATTCCTATATACGTCACGTTGGGCCTCAGCAAAGACCCAAAGTTTGCGAGCCTAGCTGGAAGAAACGGCTTGGTCCCATAGGCGCTGATTCTTTTCTTCTAAGGCCGTAATACGGTCCGCCATAACTTGGGTGTCCTGCTCAAAAACACTGATCCGCTACTCGAGACTCGCTTCTCTAAAGGCCGCAACAGCCCTATCCAACGCCAGCCGGGACTCATGCACGCGAATAGCTTCGTTCAACGCCCTAGCCCTCGAAGATGCATCCCTTACCTGAAGCTTCAAAGTTGTGACTTCAACTTCCAACGCAGTCACTTTCCCGCTCCATACCGCTGCGGCCTCCGCCACCTTAGCTTGAGCCTGGCGCTCACATTCAGCTGCAGTCCTCTTCCCTGCCACGAGCTCCTAGTCCTTCCGACGGAGCTACTCTTCAAGAGCACTTATTTTGCCAAGTGCTTGCTGCATCAGAAGCTCCCGCCTCGCCAGTTCCTTGACCAAGGCCCTGCTATGGGGATCATTCCTCAAGCGCATGCACATCTCCCGGCACCGATCTCGACAGCGGCGATATTTCTCCAACGCCCGCAAAATATCTCCGAGTGGATGTTAGCTCGATGGATGCTCTCTACCTCCAACAAATAAGACTGCAAAGCAAAGGCACCAATTAGGATAAAGAGAAAACTAAGGCAGAAAAAGAAGCTAATCGGCATCACATTACACACACTCAAGCCCATTACGGCCACCTCATTCATCAGCCTGATATCTGTGACGTCCCTCAACAACACATTCTCGGCCTCCAAGCATAGCAGCCCAAATTGCGGCACCAAGCTCTCCCCTTGGAGCAATAAGTTCAACTCCATGAGGACCTCGATGAGGCGAGACCTCCCCTCTATGCGCACCACCGAATTTATGAAGCCTTCCCGGAACATACGGACATCATCGGGGTCCAAATAAGATTCGGACTCATACTAATCTCCTACAACATCCCTCCCTCATTCCACCACTTGCGAGGTAGAATCACCCGCCGTAACCACCAAAGGAGCGCTTGACTCACCAACCTTAGTAGCCGATGAGGAACTACCTCCCATCTCAGCGACTGGACTACCAACTGAGTCGCCGAAACAACGTATCATCACGGACTAAGCCAATCGGGCAACCCCCATTGTTTGTTCACCCTCAAGGGCGGTCGTTACAGCCGCACTCTCTTCCGTATCCGCTGGAGGGGAGTCCAAATTAATTACCACAGGAAGAGCTGACATGAACACGACCCTGTGCCTTATCAATGGCCTCTCTTCCTCCTCGTCCGATGGCGATTCCGTACTAGGGTGCACAACCCCCAAACGGACCCTCGTCCCAAAGTGCGGTCCGTGGTGGAGAAGGAGCCACTGAAGATTAAACTAACGCCGCCCTCAGAACGTGGCGTGGCACTGGTGCTGCACTAAGCTGAGTAATTGCACCTGGCTGGCGGAAGGCCAACTTAGGGGCCCTGACACGGCGTAATCTCCATAGTCATAGAAAAGCAAAGTTGATAAATAAAAGTGAATCAAAGTGGAATAGAAGAAGATATCAACGTTTTACCTGTAACATGCCTACAACCATGCCTCTCCCAGAAAGATGCCCATGTGTGTATCCCCTCCGTATGGGGGAGCACGGCCTTGACCCACCCGCATATCCCAGTTAACGGAGCCAGCGGTGACTTTTCGGGTACAAAATTGACACGAGTTAATGCTCACGAGCACAAGACGTAAGGAAAGGTATAAAAGAGAATTCGACAATTAAGGAACTTACGTGCATGATTCCAAGCCTCTGGGAACCCAGTGGGACACGCCACTAAATGTTCAGTTCTAATGTAGAAAAAATGCTGAAAAGGGCAAGGGTCGACCACATCTTCCAGTGTCGCAGTCAGGTCCCTCGACCCACGAGGACACGCCCGAATCATGGTACCACGAACCCTCTGGGGAGTGTAGAGGCTAAGCACATGCTGCAATGTGACGACCCTACCGGCCAATTCTGCATACTTAATAAACATTGCTAGCAATTTGTAGGGAGAGGGAGTGAGGTGACCCGAGCATACCCTGTAATAATGATAGAAATCCACCACCATCATTGGGAGCGGGATCTTAAACCCCAACCTGAAGGGATAGGCGTAAAAAATGCAGTATCCCCTGCGATCGGTGTGGACCCTCTCCTCGCTCCTAGAAAGAACGAGTCTGCATGGCTGGGGATGACCTCATGTTCCTGTAGTCAGGCCATCCCAATATCGCCCACTAACAGGGATTCATCCACCGAATCCTCCCCACCATCAACAGTGAAATCAGTCACCGGACCTCCGAGCCGAGGCACTATCTCGTCAACTGATGGAACTTCATCGGTCTCTACCTGTTCTGCACCTCCCATTGCGGGAGATGGACCTTCAACTAGCGGAGAATTGACCGGAAAATTTGTCGGAATAACATCTTGGGAAGAACTGCCTGCCATTGTTGATTTACTAACAAAAAAAGGAATAAAGTTTGGTGGATAAGACGAAAGTTATAACGATCAAAGGAAAAGATGAAGGTGAGTTAGCAGGAAGAAAAAGCTTCGTCAGAATCACTCTCAGATGAACAATGAAAATATGAGAAGTGAATGCCTCAGCCCATCTTTATAGGCAACATAAATTGCTTTCGTGAAACCCAATAGCCATCATTAACTACATGACCAACCGCAAAACGGTTCGGTTCTACAGAAACGTGCATCATTATGACAAGCTTCACGAAGCAACTTCTCGGTCACCCCCCAGCGTCTCACCATCAAAATGATTGTAACGGCCTATGAACACTGAAAAGATGTTCCGTGCGCCTTCAAAAATTTGGACGTTGCCAAATATGTACTGAGCGTACCCTTACTCCCCTCGGCCGCACCACGTATGGCCCGTCCGTTGTAGTCTATGGTTATGCTCCCAAACAAATGTGAGAATTAGAGCGTCACGAAGCTCGATCTCACTCGAATTAAGTTAAAGTGTCAAGTGCCTTCGCCAAGAAGAAGCATTCAATCTTGATCGAATGACGACTTGATAACACGATAACGAAACACTAACGTCCTACAAGGCTTAGGCCATCGCCAAAGAGAGTTCCACCTCGACCGAAGTAATAATCGACCTCCCTATCCGAGTTTCTCAAACCACAGTTGATGAAGTCCGCTCATCGAGCTCGGCCAAAGCATGATCTCAATAAGTGGAGGGACTAACTGTATGGGTCAGAATCCGACCCCGCGATCGTTAACGGAGTTAATCTCGTCTTGAGTTAGTTCTTAATCAATAAGGGGTATGACCACTTATTAGCAACATTATTTAACTCTTGTTCACTTCGATCGAGGGTACAACCCATCCGCCCCCATGTGGGCGAAGCCCCAACATGGTCACGACCACTTATTGCCAGCTCACGGAGCTCACAACTATAAATATCAAAAGAGTAAACCCTAGAGGTGGGCTTCTTTTTCGCCACTATTCTCCGGAGAGAGGGAGGAGACACAAAAAGACCCATATTATGGGAAAGTGAAACACCATTGTAAGGCTCTGAACCTCTTCATGGAGAGGCAGACCAAACCAATATTATCAATAAAAGCTTTTAATGTTTCTCCTCCTAATTCTAAGCACTTATTTTCGTTTCTTTCATTTGGTCTAATGGATTATTACGGTTTGCTATGATTTTCCTGTGATTTATTTACATTGTTTTACACTCATAAAGTATGCAATAACTTTTGAGCCAAACAAAGGTGAAAAACCTATTGATCATCAGAACCATCGGACCTAATACGAGGAAAAGAATCGAAAGGAAACCAAAGTATATGAATGAAGCTAATCCCTTGCCAACACCAAGAAGATTACACTTTAATTAGGATTGAGGCCTCAAAATTGCCAAAGGGATTATCTTTAAGGGAAACTTTATGACATTCATGCATCAGTTTTGATCCTCAACCAGCCTATTGACAATGTTAGCATGATTACATTACACTCAAATTCTTAGCAGAACTGAACCTACAGCCACAGATGGGAGGCTTCGTACTGATACTAGACATTGTGAGCTTACTCGATCCTGTTGCATAATCATGATAGGACAAATGATTCGCAATACATTGATCTCTATATTTTCTTATTTCTTGAAGGCGACATTAATTTATCTTTACTCCATGAGATCTGAAATGATACGAGTACATTTGATATATAAATGTCAAATTCTAGGAATCTCAAAAGACTACTCTCTAATGTAAGAAAATGATACTTCCACAAAAAGTCGAATCTATTGTAGATTAAAGACAGAGTAAAATGTACATGAGTTGAGGAAATACCATGATATACACGAGTAAACAAATACGATGTAAAAAGACGCCTACCATTGTTTGCACAGCATGTTGAGCAACCACCTAGATTTCACTGGATATTGTTATTGTCTCAATAACATCTCCAGCATTAATCTCAGGATGAGATATAAACGGTCTAGGGGGCATCAGTAGGAGTTGAACATCTCCTTCAAGCATTTCAACAACTTTGTTCATTGCAGGACGATCAACAGGCTTCATCTGTATGCACCAAAATGCTGCGATCATCATTTTTTTTACCATCCTCCTATCTTCCTCGTTCGCGTTCTGCATCTCTATATCATTTCCTTCATTAAATTGGTCGTATACCCACGTAGGAAAGTAAATTTGGCTTAAATGATCCGCGAATGGGTTCACGTTCTTCCTTCTGCCTGCCATTTCCATCAACAACATCCCATAACTATATACATCGGCTTTGTATGACACTCCTCCAATATTTTTATAGAACAACTCTGGAGCCATGTAACCCACTGTCCCTCTAGCTGCAGTTAGACTCACTATACTATCATCTGTTGGGTACAATTTTGCAAGCCCAAAGTCAGATATTCTTGGATTGAAATTTTCATCCAGAAGAATGTTGTGAGGCTTTATATCAAAATGTAAGATCTGCATGTCACACCCCCGATGTAGATAGTCTATCCCACGCGCAACTCCTAGAGATATCTCGAACATTTGTTTGTAACTCAAGGAAACAATTCCTCCTTGCGGAAATATGTACTTGTCCAAGGAACCATTTGGCATGAAGTCGTATACCAAAGCACGTTTTGAGCCCTCAACGCAGAATCCAATGAGCTGCACAACATTAACATGATGAATCCTTCCAATTGTGGAAACTTCACTGATAAATTCTTGGCCACTAGTCATAGATTTGTGTATCATCTTCACTGCAACAAAAGGACCACTACGGAGCTTTCCTTTAAAGACAGTTCCATAGGCTCCTTCGCCAAGTTTTTCCTTGAATTTATTAGTCATCTTCTTAATCTCAGAATAGGAGTACTTAATTGGCACAAGGTTGCTTTGGATTTGCAGGAAGTCTTCAATTGATTGATACATAGATAAGTGTCGTCTTCTCCATTTGTACACAATTAGTGCAATCAGGAAAATGAATCCACATAAAAACCGGAATGACAGAAGTGAAACTGCATAATATCAGAAAAGAAAAAAGGAAACTCAATTCAGAGTGTACCAGGAATGCTTAATCTCGTTGAGTAAGATAAGAAGACTCACTTAGAACTATTCCGCCATACATTATTGTAAGAACTGTCAGAATAGGCAAATCACAAAGGAAAAATTACGTTAGAGGAAACAAATTTGGTAAAGACTTGAAGAAAGAGCTAACAGTTCTTGCACTTTAGTATCTCAAATACGTACCACCATAGTAGTGGATGCTACCTGCATTATCCCAAAAAAAAAACTTGAGTAAAATAGAGATGCTAAATCTTAAATAAGTTGCTGAAGAGGGAAATTGACGAACATAAAAAAGAGTAGAGAATTGAATGCAAAAGAGATAAAGATTTTCTTATAACTTCAAACAACGGAACCACAGGAGAGTGGATATAATGAATGAATGAACATAGACTAATCTTGAGCTGCTTTAATTGAGGACAATCTGTGGTAAGAAATGACACCTCAAATGTGAAACATGAAAGTACAGCTAAATTGCTCAGATTCTCACAAAAGAGATACTTCTGTCCTCAAAATACTTATACTCCATCTATTCCTGTTCATGCGACATTATTTACTCATTAGTCCGTTTTCCAAAAAGGGACACATTTGAAAAAATTTAACATTGCACTCTCGATTTAATCTTAACGGAAGATTTTATAGTCACACAAAAGTTATGGCATGTTTAAAGCTACAATTTCAAAAGTCCTCATTTCTTTATTAATGCATGCCGATTTAAACTATTTGACATAAATTGGAACAAAGTACAAGCAACACTCACTTCCAACTGAGAGGTTGTGAGTTCGAGTCTCCTCAAGAGCAAGGTCGGAAGTGAGGGAAGGACGCCGGGGTCTATTTGGAAACAGTCTCTCTACCCCAGTATAGGGTTAAAGTTTGCGTACACATTACCTTCCTTAGATTCCACTAAGTGGGATTATACTAGATTGTTGTTGTTGTTGGAACAAAGGGAGTAAGTTCAACAGTCATTATTGCTACTAGACTCAGAACAAACCACATATATATATATACAAGTCAGAAACGGAACAAACAAAACATATGGGGAAGGGGAATCCAACAAGTTAAACATGGAATCTTGACTTACAAGGGAGGGGAAGATTCATGCCCGTGTCATCATAGCAGCGGTGGTCGCAACTGTAGCCGTCGCCTTCAGCAAAACAGTTGCCTTGACTCGCTTCACATTCTCTACACAAGAAGGTACGCTTCCAAGAAACCTCAAACCCATAACTCAGGGCATCCTGAATGCTCGATAGAGTAGTATTGTCACCCGAAAGCCCACGAGCCGAGGCCCAGGCCACTATTTCCATGCTGCAATTCTCAGCCAAATCCGTAATCGACATATCCTCTCCTATGGCCACATAACTATGACTTTGTGAAGAATTAAAGAAAAAAGTCTTGTTCTGTGAACCACAGAAAGTAGTCTTCACGTAGCGCGAAGAATCTACGGTTGTGGCTAAACAATTGACATAAATAATGGGAATGTTGGGAGGAAAATATTCAAAAGGTGAGGTGCTAGGAACATATGTGGTGACGTAATTGGGAAAGGAAGTACAGTTCGTGGCCTGATTCATCAAACCAGGGTCAATTGCTCTGATTAAGAATTGATCATAATTAATTTCCAGCACGTAATATTTCCTTGATTCCAAACTTATGACAGTACGATTGTTCTGGCAATCAAGCTGGAACCTTGAATCTCCGCAATTCTGGGGATCAGCTTTTAATCGAAAAGGAAACCTTATATGAATATCACCACAAGAAGAAGCACACCGAGTAGTGTTTTGAGCTTTGACTATATTCGTACAAATTACAAGTAGTAGAAACGTAGCATTCCACAGCCGTCTTCTTGCGAACATCATATCTGCAGATCGACCGTGCTACCTCTGTTGTGTTGTTTGTTCCTTCATCGTACAAGCAAATTGCGCAACTACGACATAATCAAAGTTGTCAACGAGGTTGCTTCCTTGAATCTATAATTGAACAAGCTAATAATGAACAGGTTTGATCTGGTCAGGAAGTAGGATAATATCAAGATAAAAAGTCAAAAGTCAGTTGGATATTTCGCGCAGTGTTATTTCTGTTTTAATTTTATTTGCTAGTGCGCGTTTCAAACTTTAGAGTGCTTTGACTGGGGATTAGGCGTGAGGGAATGGTCAGAAATGTAGCCCTTTATTTTTATGGAAAATACAAAAATCACCTCTGAACTTTGGCCGAATTTCTAATTACACACCTATATTTTTCAGGTGACGTATGATCAGAGGCGGATTTAGGGGCGCAACCCTTCGCCGAAAAATTACACGGTATATATAACATAAAATCTATTTTTTACCTATATATATTAAGTTTTGAACACCCTTAACACTATTCAAAAGTGTAGTTTAGTGGTTAAGGGTGTTCAAAGTTTACATAAGGTTATGAGTTCAATTCACGCAGATATGGTAATCACTCTCTTAAAGAGCGGTAAAAGTAGCAAAACATAGTTTAAAATTTAATGGAACTTATTTTCAACTCTTTTCTCCCTCTCCTCTCGTTCCTACTCTTGATCGGCTTCAAAAATTATCACAGTGCCACCATCTTCTTGGTTACAGACCTTAATGAGAGTACAAGAGGGATGAATTGTTGCCTAATTAAAATTTAATCGACTAAGATAATATTAGTTGACTAATCCACGAGACATAAAAAGTAAAAGCAGTAAAGAGCAATAGTAAGACACACGATTTATACTGGTTCGGTATTATTGTGGTACTTACATCTAGTCCCCTTGGGTCACAAGGGTTCCCTTAAGATCTCTGAATAAATTTACATGATTGATGGTATCTTTGTGTTTACCATCAACATATAGAATCGGCAATTGAGTTCTAATCAAGTGACACAACTTTCTTTTCTAATCTAGACATTTCTATCTTTTGAGACACTGATAATTCAGAATTGCAATGTTTGAATAAGAAGTAGACAGATTTGGAATACTCTTTTTGTAGTTGCGTAATCTTCTTCTTGAGAGAGCAGCCTTTTTATACCAGAGAAAGGAGCCGTTAAATCCTTTTGGAAACGGGAGGCAAAAGATATTTGATTATGGGATTTGACCCAAGAGATGCCTCTTTGAATCTTGCTCTTTTACTGGCCCAGATTCGTATGTGACCTTCCTTGGTCACAACTGAATTCAAGGAGAGATTAATTAGTTAGTGTATTCCTCGAAACCGAAATGATCAACATTTTTAATCTGAGTTCCCTTGATTGAGTAAATATGCTTCTTGATTAACCATATGAATTGTAACTGAATCTTCATTCAATCCTTGATTAGGGACGAGTCAAGTTGTGTCTTAATGATCATTAATGCAGTAACTAATTCTTTCTTCTTCCTTTATTTGAATCCAGTGGCAATTTTGCTAATTATCTTCATTCTTTCCTTTTTGTTTGCCCTGAAAATATAACATAAGATAATATTATCATCATTGAAACTTGAACTTAAAACCTATCACTTAAATCTCGCCATTTTGCTGGGGAAGTTATGATTTTGTTAGGGAAAGAGAGAGGGGTCATGGAATGGCTTAAAGAAAAGAATGCCATGGAAAGCTGGGGTGACATGACACACTTATATTATACCTAAGGGTGAGGCAGGGAATATTTTCATAGGTTGTCCGCAAAGTTTAGGCGTAAAGTTCAGGATTATTGTATGTATGATCCCTTGTTTGCATCTCACACAACACATACCTAGTGTGGGGTTGTCAACGGTTCGATTCGATATAAAATTTGCACCATATCGAGTTTTTAGTTATTCTATTGTGTATAATTAAAATTAGACTTTTTGAAACCGTCTCAATCATCTCGATTTTTCTTCTGTATATAGCATAGCAGTACAATTAAGTTATATTCTTTCTTCGAATATGTGTCTTTTGTAATTACATTTCCCGATGTAATGAAAATGATCTTCCACAATGAATCAGAGAGATTGTAGAACTGGAAAAATACAAAATCTACAAGAGATAGAGGAACTTTATCACAAGAATAAATATAGTATTTTATATATATATATATATATATATATCAACTGCAGCTCAAGTGAAAGAGCCAAGAATATGACCATTGTTTTGCATAGCATGGTGAGTTAGCAACCTATACATCACTGGAAATTCTTATAGTCTCAATCACATCCCCAGCAACCTCACGAGGAGCTACAAAAGGTTTTGGGGGCATCTGCAGGAGTTGAACATCTCCTTCAAGAATTTCAACAACTTTGTTCATTGCAGGACGATCAACAGGCTTCATCTGTATGCACCACAATGCCGCAGTCATCATCTTCTTTATAATAATCCTTTCTTCATCAGTGGTATCCGGTATCTGTACATCATTTCCTGAATTGAATTGGTCGTAAACCCAGGTAGGAAAGTAAATTTAGCTTAAATGGTCTGCGAATGGGTTCATGTTCTTCCTTCTCCCTGCCATTTCCATCAACAACATGCCATAACTATATACATCGGCTTTGTATGACACTCCTCCAATATTTTTGTAAAACAACTCAGGAGCCATGTAACCTATTGTCCCTCTTGCTGCAGTTAGAGTGACAATACTATCATCCGTTGGATACAATTTTGCAAGACCAAAATCAGATAATTTTGGATTAAAATCTTCGTCTAGGAGAATGTTGTGAGGCTTTATATCAAAATGTAAGATCTGCATGTCACAGCCCCGATGTAGGTAGTCTATCCCACGCGCAACTCCTAGAGATATCTCGAACATTTGTTTGTAACTCAAGGAAACAATTCCTTCTTGCAGAAATATGTACTTGTCTAAGGAACCATTGAGCATGAACTCATATACCAAAGCACGTTTTGAGCCCTCAACGCAGAATCCAACGAGCTGCACAACATTAACATGGTGAATCCTCCCAATTGTGGAAACTTCACTGATAAATTCTTGCTCACTAGTCATAGATTTGTGCATCATCTTCACTGCAACAAAAGGACCACTGCGTAGTTTTCCTTTAAAGACACTTCCATAGGCTCCTTCGCCTAGTTTTTCCTTGAATTTATTAGTCATCTTCTTAATCTCAGAATATGAGTACTTAATTGGCACGAGGGTACCCTGGATTTGCAGGAAATCTTCAATTGCTTGATACTCAGATAAGTGTCGTCTTCTCAATTTATACACTACTAATGCAATCAGGAAAATGGATCCACAGAGAAATCGGAATGGTGGAACCAAAACTGCATGAGGACGACATTAGTAAGAAAAACCATTTTTTTTTGCTCCTAGGACAAAAGGGTTTGACTAAAAGCTTTAGAGCTATTGTTAATTTTCAGTGTAACAACAGTCCTAATACTCGTAGAGTAAGATTGAGAACTTACTCATAATTATTCCACCGTGGAATTCTGTATGAAGTAGAACTGTCAAAACAGGCAAATCACAAAGCGAAAATTATATATTTGAGGAAAGAAAAATATCAAATACTTCAAGAAAGACCTTACGACTATGTGGTGCAATGAAGGGTATCATTATTGGCAAACACTTTGCTTTAACAATTTCCTTTCAGCAAAATGCAACAACAATAAAAACCCATTATAATTCTACTTAGTGGGACTTAGTGGGGCCTGGGAGAGTAGTATGTATGCAAAACTTACGCCCACCCTGGGGTAGAGAGACTGTTTCCAAATAGACCTCCAAGAACTTCTCACCTTGCTCTTGGGGAGACTCAAACTCACAACCTCTTGGTTGGAAGTGGGGGTTGCTTACCATCAGAACAACCGCTCTTGTCCAGCAACCGCCCATGTCTTCGGCAAAATGCAGTGTATAAAATATCCTCCAGTATCAGAAATACTTACCAAAGAAGGTGTGGACGCTACCTGCATTGTCCAATTACAAGAATTTCAGTAAAATAAAGAGGTCAAATCTTGAAATAAATTGCTGAATACTTGAAACTTAAGGATTTAAGATTAAGCAACAAAGGAGGTAGTACTCATCACAATGAGTGGAAAATTGAAGGGAAAAAACCAAAATTTCAACCTGAGAGATAGAATTTTATAAAACCGAAATTTTGAAAAGGGATTCCAATTTGAACAAAGTGAACCTCAGAAATGAGTGCTAACTTACAAGGAATTCGGAGTTTAATCCCTGAGTTGTCCTTGCAGCGATGGCAAACAAAGCCGTCGCCTTCAGCATAACAGTAGCCTTCACATTCTCTGCAGAAGAAGGTACTCTTCCAAGAAAGCTCAAACCCATAAGCCAAGGCTGCTTGAATGTTTGATAGAGAATTATTGTCCCCCGAAAGCCCATGGGCCGAGGCCCAGGCCACCATTTCCACGCTGCAATTCTCAGCCAAATCAGAGACCGACATGTCCTGTCCAATGGCGACATAGCTATGACTTTGTGAAGAATTAGAGAAAGAAGTCTTGTTTTTCGAACCGCAGAAAGTAGTCTCCACATAGCGCGAGGAATTTACTGGAGCTAAACAATTGACATAGATAATGGATCATGATGTTGAACATGTATGATAGTACCAGAAGTTGACTTCTGATAATGATATTCAACAGTTAAATCTCTAGCAAAAGTTGAGGTGCTAGGAACAGATGTGTTAAAGTAATCAGGAAAAGAAGTACAGTTCCTCTTGTAATGTTCCAAACCAGGGACAATTGCTCTGATCAAGAATTCGCGATAGTTGATATCTAGCACGTAATATCTTTTCGAATTCAAACTTATGACAGTACGATTTTTCAGGCAATCAAGCTCAAACCTAGAATCTCCACAATTTGGCGGATCTTCTTTCAATCGAAAAGGAAAGCTAATGTCATGAATATCACCACAAGAAGAAGCACACTGGGAAATATTTTGGGCTTTGGCTATGGTTGTGTAAGTTACAAAAATAACAATCCAGAGTCTTGCCAACATCGTATCTAAAAACCGACTGTGATAACACTGTACAATTGACCTTTTAGAATAGAAAGGATGCAATTCACCAAAGTACTCAGCTAAGTTGCTTTTCTTGAATCAATATTTGAATATTATTTCGAAGTTGATGTTCATATGGTCATAACAGTAGGAGGAATGATGAAAGTCAGAAGTCAGTTCTATATAATTAATTGCGCAATTGTCATGCCTTTTTATTTTATTTGCAGTGCACCTTTCCATGGGCTGTATAAATAAAGAGCAAAACAAGGAGGAGAATCAAAAAAAAAAAATAGAAAGACGGAAGATCAAAAAAGAATATGATTGTACTCCCTATGGGGAGGCAAACCACCCTATTATCATCAATAAAGATTATCCATATTTTCCGTTATTGGAAAAACTACTCTTAATTACCGTTTCCCCTACTTGATTCTCGATTTATTACGACTTGATATGATTGACCCTCAACCTACATGTTGTTTTGTGTTCCTAAAGTAACTGGTAATTTTAGAGACAAACAATTTGGCGCCGTCCATGGGGATTTCCTAGCAAGATCGCGTAGCTCTTACTGAAATCAAAAGCAGGGGAACGTCGAAAAAGGGAAAAACAACCCAATCAGAGCAAGCCTGCTCCCCCCCCCCCCCTCACACACACTTGGAAAATCAGGCCATGCGCATTCACCAGCTAATTCAACCACGGTTGAACCCGGACTCGGGCCATGCACCCTCGACTCCAAATAATCAACAAAGGTCAACAATAGTTGAACAGGGACTCAGGACATGCGCCTTCGCTAGCTAATTCAACCACGGTTGAACTCGGACTCGGGCTATACGCCCTCGACTCCAAATAATCAATAAAGTTCAACAATAGTTGAACTGAGACTCAGGCCAGTGCCTTCGCCAACTAATTCAACCACGGTTGAACTCGGACTCAAGCTATGCGCCCTCGACTCCAAATAATCAACAAAGTTCAACAATAGTTGAACTGGGACTCAGGCCATGCGCCTTCGCCAACTAATTCAACCACGGTTGACCTCGAACTCGGGCTATGCGCCATCGACTGCAAATAATCAACAAAGTTCAATAATAGTTGAACTTGGGACTCAGGCCATGCACCTTCGCCAGCTAATTCAACCACGGTTGAACTCGGACTCGAGCTATGCACCCTCGACTCCAAATAACCAACAAATTTCAATAATAGTCGAATTGGGACTCAGGCCATGCGCCTTCGCCAACTAATTCAACCACGGTTGAACTCGGACTCGGCCTATGCGCCCTCGACTCCAAATAATCAAAAAAGTTCAAAAATAGTTGAACTCGAACTCGGGCTATACGCCCTTGACTCCAAATAATCAACAAAGTTCAAAAATAGTTGAACTGGGACTGAGGCCATGCGCCTTCACCAGCTAATTCAACCGCGGTTGAACTCGGAGTCGGGCCATGCGCCCTCGACTCCAAATAATCAACAAAGTTCAACAATAGTTGAACTGGGACTCAGGCCATGCGCCATCGCCAGCTAATTCAACCACGGTTGAACTGGAACTCGGGCTATGCGTCCTCGCCTCCAAATAATCAACAAAGTTCAACAATAGTTGAACTGGGACTCAGGCCATGAGCCTTCGCCAGCTAATCCAACCACGGTCGAACTCGGACTCGGGCTATATGCCCTCGACTCCAAATAATCAACAAAGTTCAACAATAGTTGAACTGGGACTAAGGCCATGCACCTTCGCCGACTAATTCAACCACGGTTGAACTCGGATTCGGGCAATGCACCCTCGCCTCCAAATAATCAACAACGCTCAACAATAGTTGAACTGGGACTCATGCCATGCACCTTCGCCAGCTAATTCAACCATGGTTGAACTCGGACTCGGGCCATGCGCCCTCGACTCCAAATAATCAACAAAGTTCAACAATAGTTGAACTGGGACTTAGGCCATGCGCCTTCGCCAGCTAATTCAACCATGGTTGAACTCGGAATCGGTCCATGCGCCCTCGACTCCAAATAATCAACAAAGTTCAACAATAGTTGAACTGGGACTGAGGCCATGCGCCTTCGCCAGCTAATTCAACCACGGCTGAACTCGGACTCGGGCTATGCGCCCTCGACTCCAAATAATCAACAAAGTTCAATAATAGTTGAACTGGGACTCAGGCCATGTGCCTTCGCCAATTAATTCAACCACGGTTGAACTCGGACTCGGGCTATGCGCCCTCGACTCCAACTAATCAACAAAGTTCAACAATAGTTGAACTGGGACTCGGGACTTGCGCATTCGCCAACTAATTCAACCACGATTGACCTCGGACTCGGGCTATGCGCCCTCAACTCCAAATAATCAACAAAGTTCAACAATAGTTGAACTGGGACTCACGCCATGCGCCTTCGCCAACAAATTGCTAATCAAGTTGAGGCACAGGTCAAGCACCCTTGCCGGCCAAGTAAGTACGTTCAACTCCAACTAAAATTAGTGACACGTAAAATTCATCCCCGGCCAAACCACCAGGTCGCATCTTCATCCACATGGCAAATAGCCCGACCATGCCCGAAATAGGACTAAGGCTAAACCGCACCGACTCCGAAGGGGTGGCTTGACTCGACCACCCAAGTCGCGAGGGGACCGGCCACCAACGTCCAAAAATTGGTACTCCTACCAAAATCGAATATCAAAACCAAATTACCCCCTCAAACGCGGGCAAAACAAACACTAAACAAATGACGAAAGGAGAATTCCCCTTGTTCATAAAACAATCACGGGCCACTCCCGCTTACATCCGGCCAAGTACTGTCCAGGAAAAAGAAAAACAACAACGAACAAAACAAAAAATAGCAGCCACGAAAAAGAGGAAGGAACTACTTTTTTCACTCGGTGCCATTTGCACCACCACTTGTACCATGCGCATCGTCACCAGCACCACGTGCACCGCCACCTGCAGCCTCCATGCTGTTGTCGTCTCCCCCCAAACTCCCGCCAGCACCATCATCAATCCCAGATGTTGCGGCGTCGAAACCATACTCCATACGGGCCTCCCGTGCCCTTTGGCATTCCCCCTCGAAAGTGGCTTCGGATATGATTTCGGCCTCAAACAAGTCCTTATATACATCCCGCTGGGCCTTAGCATAAACCCAAATTTCGCGAGACTGGCCTGAAAAAGCGGACTACTCCAGGAGACGCCTATTCTCTTCTTCCAAGATCGCGATCTGCCCCGCCGCATCTTGAGAACCCCGCTCTAGGACCCCAGTCCGCTCTTCAAGACTACCCTCTCTGAAGGTAGCATCTGCTTTCATATACGATAACTGGGATTCGTTGGCACGGATAATCCCCTGCAACTCATCAACCTGGGCCGAGGCGTCAGCCAACCGACGCTTTAAAGCCGCAACCTCCCCTTCCAGCACGATAACCTTCCCACTCCACTCTGAGGTGACTTCCGTCACCTTAGTCAAACACAAGCGCTCACACTCAATCGAGGCACTCCTTACGGCCCCGAGCTCATCATCTTTCCGATGCAATTGATCCTCTAAAGCCCTTACACGACCAAGCGCGTGTTGCGCTTGAAGTTCCCTCCTCGCCAACTCTTCAACCAAAGCCCGGTTACGGGGGTCATTCCTCATACGCACGCTCATCTACCTGCACTTGTCTCGATAACGAAGACACTTATCAAGCATCCGCAAAAATACCCCCGACCGAACGTTGGCTCGAAGGAAACTCTCCACCTATAACAAAAAAGCCTGCAAAACGAGCGACAAGGGTTCAGGCAAGAAATGAAAACAGGACAAAAGGAAAGCAAATAAGACTCCATCTCTGAGCGCATACCCACATTCCCATCACGGCCACTTCGTTCATGAGACCGATGTATGTAACCTCTCTTAACGACTCATTCTCTATCGCAGAACACATTTGTCAAAACTGCGACACCAGACTCGAGTCCAGCAGCAGCAAATTCTCATCCGCAGGAACCTCAATAAGGCGCGTCCTCCCCTCTAGGTGGACAGCTACACTTGTGACACCCTCACGGAACATGCAGATATCTTCAAATCCAAATTCGAGCCGGATTTAGACCCGTCCCCTACCGCCGCCACCTCCGCCGAAGGGGTACTCGACCCGCCAATATCTACGATCACCCAGGAAGCCTCCCCTATCTCGACCATGTGGGTCGAAGACTGGGCCGTTGGGGCAGCACTTCCTTCTCGATCCGTGCGGACCTGAACATCATTCTCTCTCGACCTGTCCTCAGGAGTACGCGCCATGGCCGTGCCCTCTTCCGCCTCCAAAGGAGGAGAATCCACATTTATTATGACAGGAGGAATAGACACAGCCGCTATAGAAGGAGCCGGAGTGAAAGCAACCCTACGCCTAGTCAAAGGCCTTTCTTCCTCGTCACACGAAGATGAGCCGTCTCGAGGGCGAACGGTCCCCGACGGCCCTTCATCATGAAATAAAGGACGAGAAGGAGAAGGAGCTGCAGAAGATTCAACCGACGCAACCCTCGATACACGGTATGGCACCGGTACCGTAAAAAATCTAGCAATCACGTCGGGTCGCCGAAAGGCTAATTGAGGAGCTCTGCCGCGATTCACTCTCCCTGTAACAGAAAGACGAGGTCAGCCCGAAAAGCTACTAAGCTCTAAACTTAGCGACTCAGAAGAAAAAAACTTCTTACCCATGTTTGCCCCCGGCCATGCTTCTCCTAGAAGGATGCCCATGTGCGAAACCCCTCGATATGAGGAACTACAGCTTCGAGCCATCCATGCAGCCCAGCAAATAAAGCTGGTGGCGACCTCTCGGCTACAAAAGCAATGACAAGACAGTGTTAACTTAAACGCAATAAAAGAGGAAAGAAAGGAATAAAAATTTCCGCTCGATAAAGATAACTCACGTCTATGATTCCAGACCTCCGGGAACACCGATGGGGACGCCACAAAATGCTCGGTCCTGATATAAAAAAATTGCTCTAACGGCTGAGGCTTTACCTCATCGTCCAACGCAGCCCAGCCCCCTCGACATACGTGGGCTCACCCGAAGCATGGTCCCCCGCACTCGTTGAGGAGCGTACAGGGAGAGCACGTGCTGCAGCGTGATCGTCCTGTCGGCCAACTCCCCATATTTCAAAAATATCGCCAGGAGTTTGTAGAGAGAGGGTGATCTGGCCCGGACACACATTGTAGTAATGGTAGAAGTCCACCACCACATTGGGAAGCGGGATATTGAACCCCAGTCTGAAGGGGTACGCGTAAAAAAACACAGTACCTTGCGTGATCAGTATGAACCCTCTCCTCATGACGAGCAAGAACAATACCGCCGTGAGTAGGCACAAACCCCTACTTCCGTAGTTGGGCCATGCCAACCTCCCCCATCAGTGGGGCCTCATCCACGTGGTCCTCCCCTCCATCGATGGTGAAATCTATCACTGGACCCCCAACTAGAGGGAGTATTTCGTTTATCGACGGGACCCCCTCAGCCTCAATCCGCCCCTTTCCTCCCAGCACCGGAGATAGCCCTTCAACCACCGGGGGATTGACCGGCAGACCAACTGGAAGAACTACACGAGAAGGAGAACTGGCCATTGCTCAGTTATTAGGGGAATAGAATATCGGATTTAATAGAAAATGGTAAAGCTTATCGCGAAGGAGAAAGACGATGAATTCACAGAAGATAAGAGCTCCAGAATCTCACAATTAAACAGTAGAATGTCAAGAATCAGATATCCCAAACCACCTTTATAGGCAACATAAATGATTTCGGAAAAATCGATAGATGTCATTAACTGCACATCCAACCGTCAAAAACGGTTCAATTCTACAAAAACGAGCGCCGCCAAGATCAACATCATAAATTGTCCACCCGACCACAGTCGTCATCTCGCCAACCAGAGTAAACAAAGAATCTTATCGATAAGGGCAGAATGAACCCTGCGCCTTTAAAGCTTTGAACAAACCGTGTACATCGTACTTGCACACACTGCATACGGATTACATCCCATCATTGATGACGCCCGTACGACAAAGTAAATTCTCAAAAAAGAATGAGATCGGTCTACCGCCATAAAAAGCACGGCCTCGACCCGAGTAATAGTCATCCGCTCCTCATCCGAAAGCTATCTACATTACGATCAACAAAGTCTGCTCATCAAGCTCGAGTTTGGGACGACCCTGATAAGCGGAAGGACTAACTATACGGGTCGAAATTCGAGGCTTATGAGTTCAGGATTTGACGCTTATGAGTTCTTACCAAAATTTAGATTAGTATGTAATAATATCTGGGTTCACAATCAAATATTTACAAATATTTTATGAATTTCTTAATATACATACAGGGTCTATGCAAAAGTTACCGGGTTCTCAGGAACCCGTATTGGATGCTCTAAGTCTACCCTTGATCATGCCAACGTAACTGCAATTAAATTGTGTGCAGAAGGGGATGCTAATTAGTTTTCTACTAGAAAATTCACGCATGCAGGATACCGAGCCGGCTCCCCTTCTATCTGTTAATAATAATAATAACAATGATAATAATAATTTAGAATTATCTAGATGGTACATGTTCTAGAATTGTCTTGGATAATCTAGCATGTGCAATGTCTAGAATTCTCTTTGTAATTCCTAGGAGATAAATCTTATCTTGTAGAAACTCTAGAATAATCTTTTGTATTTTAGGTGATAAGATTTATCTAGAATGGTTCTAGGGTGCTCCATTAGCACCTATAAATAAGCCCTCTTGTAGTTCCATTTGCATCAAGTTGAATGAAAACAACTCCTCTCCCAAAATACAAAGTGTTCTTCCCTTCCTCTTCTTCTTCACTTAGAATATAACCTCTTCTTCTATATTGTTCTCTTTTCTAACATAGTGGTATCAGAGCCATGGCAAATAATGGCAAGGGCCTACTTGCTTTCCAATTTTCTCGTCTTACACAAGAGAACTACCAAAAATGGTGTATAAGGATGAAAGCCATACTTGGCTCTCAAGATGCATGGAAGATTGTAGAAGAAGGGTTTGAGGAACCCGACAATGAGGAAACTTTGCCTCAAAATGAGAAGGATTCTTTGGCAAAATTAAGGAAGAAGGATCAACAAGCCCTCTCTCTTATCCATCAATGTTTGGATGATACCATATTTGAGAAGGTGGCCGATGCAACCACCTCAAAAGAAGCTTGGGAGATTTTACAAACATCTCTCCAAGGAGTTGACAAAGTGAAGAAGGTGAAGCTTCAATCTCTAAGGGCTGATTTTGAAGCTTTAAAAATGAAGGAATCCGAATCTATTTCGGATTATTGTTCAAGAGTGCGGGCTGTTGTGAACCAATTGAAAAGGTATGGAGAGAAAATTGAAGATGTTCGTGTGTTAGAAAAGATCCTTCGCTCCCTAACACCTAAATTTGATTTTGTGGTATGTTCTATTGAGGAGTCTAAAGATTTAGACTCTATGACGGTGGCGCAACTAGAAGGTTCTTTGCAAGCCCACGAAGAAAAGATCAAGAGGAGGCAAGAAGAGCCGCTAGAGCAACTCCTTAAAACCAAGGCATCATTGAAGGACGATGGAGGCGCAATGAGCTATCGAGGCCGTGGACGAGGAAGAGGACGCGGTGGCGGTCGTGGAATAGGAAGAAGTTATGAAAGGAATTTCAACATTGAAGAGAAAAACAACCAAACATATAAAGGTCGTGGTCGAGGTGGAGGAAGAGGACGTGGCTACCATCAAGAAACAAATCAAAAGAGGTATGATAAATCTGAAGTTGAGTGCTATAATTGTCATAAATTTGGCCATTATTCTTGGGAGTGTCGTACCAATATTGAAGAGAAGACCAACCTTATTGAAGACAAGAAGGAAGATGAAGAGTCAACATTATTGTTAGCACTCAAGGAAGATGACAATGATGATTGTAGCTCATGGTATTTGGACAATGGAGCGAGCAACCACATGTGCGGATACAAAGACACGTTCGTGGAGCTCAACAAAAGGGTGAAAGGCAATGTATCATTTGGAGATACTTCAAAGATCCAAATTAAAGGAATAGGTACGACTCTTATCTCCTCTAAAGATGGTAGTCATAAATTAATCAAAGATGTTTACTATATGCCAAAGTTAAAAAATAATATTTTGAGTTTGGGACAATTTCTTGAAAAGGGGTATGACATTCATATGAAAGACATGAATCTTTGGCTTAGAGATTCAAGTGGCACTCTAATTGCTAAAGTTCATATGTCCAAAAATAGATTGTTTTCTTTGAATCTTAAAACAATTGAAGCAAAGTGTTTGAATGCAAATGTGAAAGAAGAATCATGGTGTTGGCACATGAGATTTGGGCACTTGAATTTTGAGTCACTTAAATCAATGGGAGAAAAGAATATGGTGCACGGGATGCCTTTAATAAATCATCCCAATCAGTTATGTGAAGCTTGTCTTCTTGGAAAACATGCATGGAGGAGTTTTCCAAAGGAGGCCACATCAAGAGCAACCAAGCCACTCCAACTTGTTCATACGGATGTGTGTGGACCAATCACTCCACCTTCTTTTGGTAAGAGTAAATATTTCTTACTCTTTATTGATGACTTTAGTAGAAAGACCTGGGTTTATTTTTTGAAGCAAAAATCGGAAGTATTTGGTGCATTTAAAAATTTTAAAGCAATGGTGGAAAAGGAGATTGGCTTTGAAATTAAAGCCTTAAGGTCCGATAGAGGAGGCGAATTTACTTCGAGAGAATTTAATGAATTTTGTGAATCTCATGGAATTTGTCGCCCTCTAACGGTACCTTATTCACCGCAACAAAATGGAGTTGCAGAAAGGAAAAATAGAACCATTCTTAACATGGCTAGATGGATGTTGAAAGCTAAAAATATGCCCAAGGAATTTTTGGGCCGAGGCTGTTTCTTGTGTTGTTTATTTGAGTAACATGTCTCCTACGAAGAATGTGAAAGATCAAACTCCTCAAGAAGCATGGAGTGGAAGAAAGCCAAGTATCAAGCACTTGAGAATTTTTGGGAGCATAGCCTATGCTCATGTTCCACAACAAGGGAGAGCCAAACTTGATGATCGAAGTGTCAAGCATGTGTTCACTGGCTTTGACACAAGCTCAAAAGGGTACAAGTTGTACAACCCAACGAATGGCAAAGTAGTGGTGAGCCGCGATGTTGAATTTGATGAAGAAACAACTTGGAATTGGGAAGCTCAAGAAGAAAGGACATATGATTTTCTTCCATATTTTGAAGATGAAGAAGAACAAGAGCATGCTTCACCTGTGCAAGATCCAACTCCACCGCCTTCTCCAACTAATGTTGCATCTCCTTCATCTACAGAAAGCTCAAATGGAGAAAGGCCAGAGAAAACGAGAACTTTGGTGAATCTTCTTGAGAATACTGAAAGAATTACTAACTTTGATTATAGTAATTTAGTTTGTCTCTTTGTTGAAAGTGAACCAGTGAACTTTGAAGAAGCTGCCAGGGACAAACGGTGGAGACAAGCTATGGAAGAGGAGATCAAGGCAATAGAGAAGAACAACACATGGGAGCTAACAACTCTTCCCAGAGGACATCAAGCAATTGGAGTGAAATGGGTCTACAAGGCAAAGAAAAATGCACAAGGAGAGGTCGAGAGATACAAAGCAAGACATGTGGCTAAAGACTACAAGCAAAGGCATGGAGTGGACTATGAGGAAGTCTATGCACCTGTTGCCCGCATGGAGACGATTCGCTTGCTTATTTCTTTGGCGGCACAAATGAAGTGGAAGATCTATCAGTTGGATGTCAAGTCGACTTTCTTGAACGACTATCTTGAAGAAGAAGTCTACATTGAGCAACCATTGGGCTTCGTCGTCAGAGGTCATGAAGATAAAGTTTTGAGGTTGAAAAGAGCACTATATGGATTGAAGCAGGCACCACGGGCATGGAACAGCCGCATTGACAAATATTTTCAAAAAAATGGATTTGTTCGTTGCCCTAGTGAATATTCTCTTTATATCAAATATTATAATGGAGATATATTGCTTGTTTGTCTTTATGTTGATGATCTTATTTTCACGGGAAATAACCCAAGTTTGTTTGAAGATTTTAAGAAGGCAATGTCCCATGAGTTCGAGATGACGGACATAGGTCTCATGTCATACTACTTGGGTTTAGAAGTGAAGCAAATGGAGGAAGTCATATTTATCTCTCAAGAAAGCTATGCAAAGGAGGTATTGAAAGAAGTTTAACATGCTTGATTGCAATCCCGTGAATACACCAATGGAGAGTGGATTAAAGTTGTCAAAGTTCGATGATGGAGAAAAGGTGAATCCTACTCTTTTCAAGAGTCTTGTGGGAAGTCTAAGGTACTTGACATGTACAAGGCTAGATATACTATATGCGGTTGGAGTTGTAAGTCGCTTCATGGAAGCTCTTACTTCTACCCACTTAAAGGCTGCTAGAAGAATACTTCGTTATCTAAAAGGTACGATTGATTTTGGGTTATTTTATTCATCTTCTAGTAACTTCAAGCTTGTGGGATTTTGTGATAGCGACTTTGCTGGAGATGTTGACGATAGAAAAAGCACAACCGGATTTTTATTCTTCTTGGGTAATGTGCTATTTGTTGGAGCTCTAAGAAACAGGATATTGTTACTCTGTCAACTTGTGAAGTTGAATATGTGGCAGCAACATCAGGTACATGTCATGGTATTTGGCTAAGGAGATTATTGAAGGAGCTCAATTTGCCACAAGATGAAGCCACAGAGATTTATATTGACAACAAATCCGTTCAAGAACTTGCTAAGAATCCGGTGTACCATGAACGAAGCAAGCATATTGATACAAGATATCACTTTATCCGGGAGAGGATTGCCAATAAAGAAGTGGAGCTCATATATGTGAAGACTCATGATCAAATTGCCGATATCTTCACAAAGCCGCTCAAGTTTGAAAACTTTCGAAGATTGAGATCAAGTCTTGGGGTGCAGAAGATAATTCAAAATTAAGGGGGAGTGTTAATAATAATAATAACAATGATAATAATAATTTAGAATTATCTAGATGGTACTTGTTCTAGAATTGTATTGGATAATCTAGCATGTGCAATGTCTAGAATTCTCTTTGTAATTTCTAGGAGATAAATCTTATCTTGTAGAAACTCTAGAATAATCTTTTGTATTCTAGGTGATAAGATTTATCTAGAATGGTTCTAGGGTGCTCCATTAACACCTATAAATAAGCCCTCTTGTAGTGCCATTTGCATCAAGTTGAATGAAAACAACTCCTCTCCCAAAATACAAAATGTTCTTCCCTTCCTCTTCTTCTTTACTTAGAATATAATCTCTTCTTCTATATTGTTCTCTTTTCTAACACTATCACCCTAGTACTCCCTATGCTGCTGGAAGGAGTACCAGACATCGCAGTTACCTTGATCATTTCACTTGTACACTTATGAACTGAGGCAAGTTAAAATTCAGGCCATCATCTTAAGGGCTTCTTAAATAAGAATTTGCTTCTATCCTGACAAACAAAGGATGTTCTCACTCCATAAAGAATATGTGATGGTGTAATCATTTCCTTGTTTGATGAAACTATGCTTACCTTTCGAAGTGTTTGCGACACCAACATGCAAAGAAACTAATATACACTTCAGTAAAGCGCATCATATTACACTCAAAACTCTTACAATGAAAACCAGGGACGGACTAGTTTCACTAGCATGGGACAGAAATAACTACTTGTGGCCTCATGAGTTTGAACACTCCACAGATATATTGGATGTCGTGAACTAAATCAATCTTGTAGCAGTATCTTGAAAGGATTAATGATTCACAATGCAACAAACATTGCATCATAAAACACTTCAGATAATCCTAGGAACTTAATTAGTTTGATGCAAGAAAATGATACTTGCACAATGAATCAGACTGTATATTGGAGAAAAACAAAAATGTAGAAAGGATAATCACCAGCTCAAGTGAAAGATTTTAATTATAAAGTAAATTATGAGTTTATGACCATGGATTGCACAGCACAGTGAGTGGCCACCTATACCTCCGTGGAAATTTTTATTGTCTCAATAACATCCCCGGCATTCTCACGAGGAGATATAAAAGGTCTGGGCGGCATCAGTAGGAGTTGAGCATCTCCTTCAAGCATTTCAACAACTTTGTTCATTGAAGGACGATCAACAGGCTTCATCTGTATGCACCACAATGCCACAAATATCATCTTCTTTACCATCCTCCTATCTTCCTCGCTGGCATCCTGCATCTCTATATCATTTCCTTCATTAAATTGGTCGTAAACCCATGTAGGAAAGTAAATTTGGCTTAAATGATCCGCAGATGGGTTCATGTTCTTCCTTCTGCCTGCCATTTCCATCAACAGCATGCCATAACTATATACATCGGCTTTGTATGACACTCCTCCAATATTTTTATAGAACAACTCGGGAGCCATGTAACCCATTGTCCCTCTTGCTGCAGTTAGACTCACTATACTATCATCTGTTGGGTAAAGTTTTGCAAGCCCAAAGTCGGATATTTTTGGATTAAAATCTTCGTCCAGAAGAATGTTGTGAGGCTTAATGTCAAAATGTAAGATCTGCATGTCACAGCCCCGATGTAGGTAGTCTATCCCACGGGCAACTCCTAGAGATATATCGAACATTTGTTTGTAACTCAAGGAAACAATTCTTTCTTGTGGAAATATGTACTTGTCTAAGGAACCATTAGGCATGAACTCGTATACCAAAGCACGTTTTGAGCCCTCAACGCAGAACCCAATGAGCTGTACAACATTAACATGGTGAATCCTTCCAATTGTGGAAACTTCACTGATAAATTCTTGCCCACTAGTCATAGATTTGTGCATCATCTTCACTGCAACAAAAGGACCACTACGAAGCTTTCCTTTAAAGACAGTTCCATAGGCTCCTTCGCCAAGTTTTTCCTTGAATTTATTAGTCATCTTCTTAATCTCAGAATAGTGTTAGAAGCTTCCTCCAATTTGCTTATTGATGTAAGCAATGACATCAATAAATGGTAGGTGAGATGGGAATATTGCAAATTGATCCTTCTTGATAGGTGAGATTTGCACTTTTGGTCCCTATCTCAAAACTATAAATACCCCTTCATCTCATTGTTTTAAACACACCAAAAACATTCAATAACTCAAGTATAAGAGTTAGAGAGAAAGAGAGAGTTTGTTTTTCTTTAGGAAGTTTTTCTAAAGGGGAGTGACAAAATAGTGAGTAAAATACTAGTCGGGTATTTTCGGGAAACACTTTTGTGTGCGCCACTATTTTGGGTAGAGCTCGAGAAATTGTTGTACCTCCAAACTATTGGAGAAGTCTCTCTTTGTAAGCCTACTAAAAGTTTTAGTGGAAGTTGGTGCCGGGTTTGTGGACGTAGCCTAAACGTTTTAGGTGAACCACGTTAAATACTTTGTGTCATTTATTTTTCGTTGATCATTTATTTTCCCCGCTGTGAAGAAGTGTTTAGTGCCACCGGGTCCTAACAAGTGGTATCCGAGCTTTGGTTAGAATACTACTCATACGTACGGTACTATTCATACGTACGGGTACTATTCATCCATACGGGCACTATTCATATCTACGGTTACTATTCACCGCCGGAAATATGGAGGCAAGGACAAGCAAGATGGTCAACCTAAACGGCACAAATTACCACTTATGGAGAAACAAGATGAAGGATCTCCTGTTCGTGACGAAGATGCACCTGCCGGTGTTCAGTGCTCAGAAACCTGAAGACAAGTCAGACGAGGACCGGGAATTTGAGCACAACCAAGTGTGCGGCTACATACGACAATTTCTTGAAGATAATGTGTACAACCACATTTCTGGTGTGACACATGCAAGGTCGTTATGGAACAAGCTCGAGGAGTTGTATGCCTCTAAAACGGGTAACAACAAATTATTTTACTTGACAAAATTAATGCAAGTAAAATATGTAGAAGGAACAACTGTGGCAGATCACCTTAATGAAATACAAGGGATTGTCGACCAGTTGTCGGGAATGGGCATAAAGTTCGATGACGAGGTACTTGCTCTTATGGTGCTGGCAACACTCCTAGAGTCATGGGAAACCTTGAAGGTTTCAATCACCAATTCTGCACCCAACGGTGTGGTAAACATGGAGACAGTCAAGAGTGGCATTCTAAATGAAGAAATGAGACGCCGATCACAAGGATCATCTTCTTCATCAGAGGTGTTGGCTGTTACGACCAGGGGGAGAAGTCAAAACAAGGGCCAGAGTAACAGAGATAAGAGCAGAGGTAGATCCAACAAATTTGCACATGTTGAGTGCCATTACTGCAAAAAGAAGGGCCATATCAAAAGATTTTGCCGACAGTTCCAAAATGACCAGAAGAAGAACAAAGGCAAAAAGGAGAAACCCGAAGAAAGCAGTGATGATGAAGCGAACTCCTTTGGTGAGTTTAACATTGTCTACGATGACGACATTATCAATTTGACAACCCAAGAGACGACATGGGTGATTGATAGTGGAGCTACCATTCATGCAATGCCACGGAGAGAACTCTTCTCATCTTACACACCGGGAGACTTCGGTCGTGTAAAGATGGGAAATGCCAATTTCTCAACAGTTGTAGGCAAAGGAGATGTTTTCCTAGAGGCCATGAATGGGATGAAGCTACTTTTAAGAGATGTCAGGCATGTTCCAGATATGCGCCTGAATCTGATCTCCGTAGGCAAGCTTGATGAGGAAGGTTATTGCAATACCTTTCATAATGGCCAATGGAAGCTCACGAAAGGCTCATTGGTGGTGGCGCGGGGCACGAAGCAGTCAAAGTTGTACGTGACCCAAGCAAGCATCTCCCAACAAGTTATAAATGTTGCGGAGAATGATAGCAATACCAAGTTGTGGCATAGACGTCTTGGCCACATGAGTGAAAAGTCAATGGCGCGTTTGGTGAAGAAGAACGTCTTACCAGGTCTAAACCAGATCCAGTTGAAGAAGTGTGCTGACTGTTTAGCCGGGAAACAAAACAGAGTTTCATTCAAAAGATTCCCTCCTTCGAGAAAGCAAGACGTGTTGGATCTGGTACACTCAGATGTATGCGGGCCTTTCAAGAAGTCCCTCGGTGGTGCCCAATATTTCGTGACCTTTATTGATGATCATTCACGAAAGACATGGGTATACACGCTGAAGACCAAGGATCAAGTGTTTCAAGTTTTCAAACAATTTCTGACCTTGGTGGAAAGAGAGACTGGTAAGAAGTTGAAGTGCATCCGGACAGACAATGGCGGTGAATACCAGGGTCAATTTGATGCTTATTGTAAAGAGCATGGTATTCGACATCGGTTCACACCTCCTAAAACTCCACAGTTGAATGGCTTGGCTGAGAGGATGAACAGAACCTTGATCGAGAGAACCGGATGTTTACTCTCTCATTCAAAGTTACCAAAGGCTTTCTGGGGTGAAGCACTAGTTACAGCAGCCTATGTGCTAAACCATTCACCCTGTGTCCCTCTTCAGGTACGAGGCTCCAGAAAAGATTTGGTCAGGAAGAGATATCTCTTATGATCAATTGCGGGTATTTGGTTGCAAAGCCTATGTCCATGTTCCGAAGGATGAAAGGAGCAAACTTGATGTCAAGACAAGGGAGTGTGTATTCATCGGCTATGGTCAAGACATGCTTGGCTATAAGTTCTATGATCCGGTGCAGAAGAAGCTCGTTAGGAGTCGAGATGTTGTGTTCGTTGAGGACCAAACAATTGAAGACATTGACAAAGTAGAGAAGTCCACCGATGATTCTGCTGAGTTTGAGTTGCCTCCAACAATGGTGCCGAGACAAGTTGGAGACGATGTTCAGGGATAATCAACCTGAAGCCCCTGATCTTCCAAATGAAGATGAACCAGCAGATGCTAAAGGTAACGAGGATAATGGTGATGATGATGCAAACGAGGACGATCAACCTCAACCAGCAATCCTCAACAACCCTCCTTATCACACAAGATCTGGAAGAGTTGTGCAACAGTCTACCAGATATTCTCCACATGAGTATGTGTTACTCATTGACGGGGGAGAACCCGACAGTTTTGAAGAAGCTGTTGATGATGAACATAAGGAGAAGTGGATAGAAGCCATGCAAGACGAGATGAAATCCTTGCATGAGAACAAGATGTTTGAGCTGGTGAAGTTGCCGAAAGGCAATAGAGCTTTGAAGAATAAATGGGTGTTCAAGATCAAGCATGATGAAAACAGTTCCCGTCCGAGATTCAAAGCAAGATTGGTCGTCAAAGGTTTCAATCAAAGGAAAGGTATAGACTTTGATGAAATATTCTCACCAGTTGTGAAAATGACCTCAATACGCACGGTGCTGGGATTAGTAGCAAGCCTCAACCTGGAGGTTGAGAAGATGGATGTGAAAACCGCCTTCCTACACGGTGATTTGGAAGAGGAGATATACATGGAGCAACCAGACGGTTTCCAGCAAAAGGGGAAAGAGGACTGCGTTTGTAGATTGAGGAAAAGCCTCTATGGCTTAAAACAGGCACCAAGGCAGTGGTACAAGAAGTTCGAGTCGGTGATGGGGCAACACGGCTACAAGAAGACAACTTCGGACCATTGTGTGTTCGTTCAGAAGTTTTCTGACGATGATTTTATCATCCTATTGCTCTATGTGGATGATATGTTGATTGTTGGCCGGAATGTTTCCAGAATTAATAGCTTGAAAGAGCAGCTAAGCAAGTTCTTCGCCATGAAAGACTTGGGGCCAGCAAAACAGATCCTTGGGATGAGGATTATGCGAGACCGAGAAGCCAAGAAGTTATGGTTGTCTCGGGAGAAGTACATCGAGAAGGTACTTCAACGGTTCAACATGGAGAAAACTAAAGCAGTTAGCTGTCCTCTTGCTAACCACTTTAGATTGAGCACCAAGCAAAGCCCGTCAACAGATGATGAGAGAAAAAAGATGGAGCGGATTCCATATGCTTCAGCAGTAGGAAGTTTGATGTATGCCATGGTTTGTACACGGCCAGATATCGCTCACGTTGTAGGAGTGGTAAGTAGATTTCTTTCTAATCCAGGAAAGGAACATTGGGATGCTGTTAAGTGGATTCTCAGGTATCTTCGAGGAACCTCCAAACTATGCTTGTGTTTTGGAGAAGACAACCCTATGTTGGTTGGCTATACTGATGCAGATATGGCCGGAGATGTTGATTCTAGAAAATCAACTTCAGGATACTTGATTAACTTTTCAGGGGGAGCTGTGTCATGGCAATCAAAGTTGCAAAAATGTGTTGCACTATCAACTACTGAAGTTGAATTCATTGCAGGCAACGGAAGCTTGCAAAGAACTGCTGTGGATGAAGATGTTCTTAACTGAACTTGGATTTTCGCAAGACGGTTACCAGCTATTTTGTGATAGTCAAAGTGCTATCCACCTTGCGAAGAATGCCTCATTCCATTCCAGATCCAAGCATATTGATGTTAGATATAATTGGATCGGGGATGTGTTAGAGAAGAAGATGTTGCGGCTAGAAAAGATCCATACAGATGAAAACGGATCAGACATGTTGACCAAAACTCTACCAAAGGGTAAATTTGAGTTCTGCAGAGAAGCTGCAGGGATAGGAAACTCTCCAAATAGTCGGAAGGGGAAGAATTGTTAGAAGCTTCCTCCAATTTGCTTATTGATGTAAGCAATGACATCAATAAATGGTAGGTGAGATGGGAATATTGCAAATTGATCCTTCTTGATAGGTGAGATTTGCACTTTTGGTCCCTATCTCAAAACTATAAATACCCCTTCATCTCATTGTTTTAAACACACCAAAAACATTCAATAACTCAAGTATAAGAGTTAGAGAGAAAGAGAGAGTTTGTTTTTCTTTAGGAAGTTTTTCTAAAGGGGAGTGACAAAATAGTGAGTAAAATACTAGTCGGGTATTTTCGGGAAACACTTTTGTGTGCGCCACTATTTTGGGTAAAGCTCGGGAAATTGTTGTACCTCCAAACTATTGGAGAAGTCTCTCTTTGTAAGCCTACTAAAAGTTTTAGTGGAAGTTGGTGCCGGGTTTGTGGACGTAGCCTAAACGTTTTAGGTGAACCACGTTAAATTCTTTGTGTCATTTATTTTTCGTTGATCATTTATTTTCCCCGCTGTGAAGAAGTGTTTAGTGCCACCGGGTCCTAACAAATAGGAGTACTTAATTGGCACAAGGTTGCTTTGGATTTGCAGGAAGTCTTCAATTGATTGATACATAGATAAGTGCCGTCCTCTCCATCTGTACACTATTAATGCAACCAGGAAAACCAATCCCAAGAGAAATCGGAATGACAGAATTGCAGCTGCATGATTTTCAAAAACAAAAATGGAAGTCATTGATTAGAAAACCACATCCTTTTTCATAGGGTGAAGGGTTTGACTAAAAGCTTCAAAGCTATTTCATTATTCAGAATTCAGAGTGTACCATCGTTGAGTAAGATAAGAAGACTAACCTATACCAAGTCCGCCAAATATTATAGTAAGAACTGTCCAACAGGCAAATCACAAAGGAAAATTTACGTTAGAAGAAGCAAATTTGGTAAAGATTTGAAGAAAGAGCTTACAGCTGCTATATGGAAAACGTATTGCTTTAACGCTGTAATGGCATAATTGCAGTCCAGTATCTCAAATACGTACCTACATGTATGTGGATGCTACCTGCATTTTCCAAATATAGGAACTTGAGTAAAATACTGGTTGCTATATCTTGAAATAAGTTGCTGAGAATTAGTAAGTTAAGAGGATAACTAACTGCTAAGCATAAAAAAGACTGGAGAATTGAACACCAAAAGAGATCCAAATTTTCTTCATTTCTTGAAACTTCATACAGTGGACCCCATAGAGAGTGGACTGTGGATATAATAGATGAATGAAAGTTGGCTGCTTTAATTGAAGACTTAATCTGTGGTAAAGTTCAATGACACATTAAAATTGCTAGCGTTGAAGCAATAGGGAGATACTTGTATCTTCAAAATATTTGGTTAAAGGAAAAAAGTTAACCACTCGTATTATTCAGTAAAAATGGTGGATAATAATCTTTTGGAAAACTGGTCGAATATGGATAAAGAGCCATATTATTCGTTTAGAAAATAGATAATTAATGGGTTTAACTTTTACATTTGTAAAATCTCAAATTGATGGTTTCTCAAATTTGAGAGTAGGGGCGTTCATAAAAATCCGAAAAACTGAACCAAACCGAAAAACAAACCAAACCGACCAAAAAAACCAATACTTTTTGGTTTGGTTTGGTTTTGGTTTTGAATTATAAAAATCGACCAAATTTGGTTTGGTTATGGTTTTAATCAGAAAAAAAAAACCCGAAAAAAGCGAACCAAATCGACTATAGGAGTAGCTATTTCAAATTCATTATTACACCTATATATATGTATATTACACAAAGTTTCAAAAATTTTATGGTAAATTTTTATAGTTTGCACTTTTAGTATAGTTCTTTATCTTTACATTCTAATTTGATTAGTAGTTTTCTTTGTTAAGCGTAAGAATCAATTTTATGTTAAAAATAATATATTTTTAATTGAGTCCTTAAATTATTCATCACTATTTAATTCAATTATCATAAATATATCTTGATAAATAATAGATTTCTAAAAGTGCAATTGATTTGATAGTGTTACATTGAAAATGTTGTCGCCGAATAGTGTTTGTCGTATATTAAAGAAAAAAATCGACAAATAACCGAAAAAATCGAAAAACCAACAAAATCCGACATAAACCAAATCGAGAAAAAGCTGACATAATTGATTTGGTTTAGTTCTAATATTTGAAAAACCGACTTACTTGGTTTGGTTCTAATATTTGAAAACCCAACTTACTTGGTTTGGTTTCTTTTTCGGAGAAAATCGATCCAAATCGAATCATGAACACCCTTATTTGAGAGACTAGAAATTATCCCAAAAGTGATCATAGTCAAGAAACTATGGATAATATGGGTATCATATTATCCGCTGCATAACCCATTTCTTTAATAGTATTAAATATGGATCGGATCGGGTCGGATAATATATCCATTTTTCATTACTCGTTTTGACCCGTCAAATATTCTACTCGATCCGCCAGTTAGCACCCATAATCGGTACCACCAATCAGGACTCACAAAAAACCACAGATATCGGATTTTGTAAAACAGATAATTCTCGAAAAGGGATTCCAAATTGAATATTGACTTACAAGGAAGGTGAAGATTAAAGGGGGCGCCATCGCCGCAGTGCCAGCTTTTGCTGACGTAGCTGCAATGGTAGCCGTCGCCTTCAGCAGCACAGTAATTACTCGGTTCACATTCTCTACACAAAAAGCTACGCTTCCAAGAAAGCTGAAACCCGTAACTCAGGGCATCCTGAACACTCGATAGAGAAGTGTTATCACGCGAAAGCCCACGAACCGAGGTCCAGGCCACTATTTCCATGCCGCAATTCTCAGCCAAATCCGAAATCGACATGTCCTCTCCAATGGCCACATAACTATGACTATGTGAAGAATTAAAAAAAGAAGTCTTGTTCTGTGAACCACAGAAAGTAGTCTTCACGTAGCGCGAAGAATCTACGGTGGTGGCAAAACAATTGACATATATAATGGGAATGGTGGGAGCAAAATAATCAAAAGATGAGGTGCTAGGAACCTCTGTGGTGAAGAAATTGGGAAAAGAAGTACAGTTCGTGGTCAGATTCAGCAAACCAGGGTCAATTGCTCTGATCAAGAATTTATCATAGTTAATTTCCAACACGTTATATATCCTTGACTCTAAACTTATGACAGTAAGATTATTCTGGCAATCAAGCTGGAACCTAGAATCTCCACAATTCTTGGGATCAGCTTTCAATCGAAATGGAAAAGTGATGTTATGAATATCACCACAAGAAGAAGTGCAGTGAGTATTATTTTGGGCTTTGGATATGGTTGTGCAGATTACAAGTAGCACAAGAGCAGCTAATTGGAGCCGTCTGACTGCCATCATCGATCTTATGTGCAAACCAAGTTTGTTCTGTCGTTTCTTTTTTATCATTTCCTCATAGAAGATTCATCAACAATTGAACGAGCTAATTGATGTTTGATTTGGTCAGGTATTGAAATCAAGTATAAAAGTCAAATTTTGTCTATGATTAGTCATGCCTCGTGCTGTGTTTTTTTTTCTCTTCTCTTTTTCTCTTAATTTATTGTTATCGAATCTCTGCGCGTTATTATGGAAGTTGAGTACTTTGACTGGGAGGGAGTGAGATGTAGGGTGTGTTTGGTACGAAGGAGCAATTTTCCCATGTTTGCTTGGCTTAAAAGTTTTGTAAAATATTTTTCTTATCAATTCATTTTCCTCTTTTCACTAATTGGAGAAAAATGTTCTCCTTATCAAAAGGGAAAATATTTTCTAAAGCTCCTTTTCAACCTTTATTATCCTCACCAATCCACCACACCCACTCTCCAATTTATTTTTTTTTTTTAAATTTAAGTTTCCATCCACCATACTATCCTCCACCACCACCCACCGAAAAAAAAAAATTTATCTTAAATTTATTTTTTTTATAATTTCAAATTTTTATTTTTTCATTTTTCTACACCACGCAGCCCCCACCTCTAGCCCTACCCCACCCCCTTCCCAAAAAAAAAACAATATATTTTTTTTACCTTAATTTTTTTTTTTTTTTGCAATTTCAAATTTCTATTCTTTTATTTTTCTACACCACCCAGCCCCCACCCTACCCCCTACCCCTCCCCCCAAAAATCATTTTTTTACCTCAATTTTTTTTTGCAATTATTTCTTCTTTTTATTTTTCTCCACCACCCATCCCCCCACAACACAAAAAAGTATTTTTTTACCTCAAATTATTTTTTAAAATTTCAAATTTCTATTTTTTTTCATTTTACTGCCCCAGCCCCGCTCCCACCCTCTGCCCCCCCCCTAAAATTAAAATATATTTTTTAGTTTTTAATTTTATTATTTATCGATTTAAAGACTCAAAATTTTACAAGTTCCAAAATTATGAGTTTGGAGGTTTATGTGTTTGAAAGTTTATGGGTTTAAAAATTATAAAGTTAACGGGTTCAAAAATATGCGGTTTTGCGTTAAAAAGTAAAGCATCACCACTAGTTCCTTTAGATTGTGTCAATTTCTATAGACTTAGGGAACATGTGGGGGAGGTGGGAGGGGAGGGGTGATGAGAGTTGCATAAAAAATATTTTTCTAAAAAAAACTATTTTCTACTCTCTAACCAAACAATAGAAAATATTTTCCGGAAATTATTTTCCACTTACCAACCAAACAAGAGAAAATAAATGATAAAACCACTCATTTTTCATGAAAATATTTTCTAGGAAAATATTTTCCATGGAAAACATTTTCCTTCATACCAAACACACCCGTAGTTGATGAGATGAAATGTCTCCTGGCTAGATATCGCATTTCTTGAACTATTTTTAAGCTTAAATTAATTTAATTTCACGTTTTAAATAAGCATATGCATACCCTCAATATTGTCGTGTGCCAACCGATTTGGACTACTCGCCATTCAGTACTAACTACTCGAATAACCTATTAATACAGTCACATCTCTCTATAACAGCATCCTCATATAATAGTCATTTACGATAAAAATCAAGTTTTTCTTGGAACCAAATTTTTATGTAATATTTTACTTCTCTAAAAGCAACTTACATTTTTATAGCAATACGCTCTTTGAAAAGTTATCCCTATATAATATCCATGTAGAATCTCTAATAAGATCACCAATAATAAGTTTAAAGATTTTGATCTTACTGCTACATGGATTGAGATAAAAGATTCAACTGTGAACCTCTTAATTACTTTTTTTTTGTGTTACCCACTCAGTGTCCGGTACCCATATTGGAGTCCGACTATATCCGGATTCACGCCGCGTAGGACCTCTTTGGTTACCCACCCGGTGTCCGACTATATATGGATAAGTGTCGAGCCTAATCTCGGCGAAGTGGTGACGAGGCTAGGACACGACAATCATATAAACCTATACAGTTAAATCATATACGAGTAGAACAATAATAACAAAAGAATAACGTTAACAAATAAAGATGGGAAGAGAAAAATGCTATGTGGAATATCAAGTTCCCACGGTAATTTAACAAAAAAGCATAACAAACACCATATTTGTAGCAACAGAAACAATAAAGTTGTATCACTTGCACGGCATCACCCTTCGTGCATTAACTCTCGTCCTCACCATAAGAAAAAACAGAAACGGCATAGCATCACCCTTCGTGCATTAACTCTCATAATCATGGCACGACATCATCCTTCGTGCATTAACTCTCAAATCATGGCAAGACATCATCCTTCGTACATTAACACACATAATATCGTCCACGACATTACCCTTCTTGCATTTACACTCTCTCACAATATCATGTATGACATCAACCGTCGAGTTTTAGAGATACTATCATGGCGAAATAGCTTTAATATATTTTCTGTCAAAATTTTTCAAATCTAACAGAGATATAACCCACTTGAAAAAATGTTCAAAGTCATTAAGTGAAAGCGTATACAAGAACCATACATATATGTGTGAACGCGCATGTACAAATAAATTCCATAATCAAAACCAAATCATTTATTGACAGGTTTTGTTTTGAGAAAACACCAAACTCTCAGCTTTTAAGCTTACAGCTTAGCAAGTTTACTATCCCTTGTATTCTATTTGTAGATGATACTTTGATGGATGTAATACTAGCTAACTGTTTAATCAAAAAATAGATTTTCAGTTAAATTTGTAAATATGAGAAAATCGGGCTTCTAATAATCGTAAAGGATATAAAGAAAAAGGAATTATTAAATAGATAAATATGAAAGCTTGAAAATTAGAAAAGTATATCTCAATTGTCGTACCATATTTACATGTTTCCTTTCTTTTTATAGGTCTCTTTGAAGGATTGTTTTACTTTCAGACTATGATGAACTCATTATGAATATTTAATGGCCTTTAATGCCATATTTAATGCTACGTTACACAATCTTGACATTTAATATAATTATTCTTTAATGGCTGCTCCGGTACTTGCTTCTCTGATGTGTACCTTCATTCTTTTAAGTGTCCTGGTTCATTGTCTTTTCATATTTCCTTCATTTATTGTATCTTAAATAGGTACGGTTCCTTGAGTATCTTAACTCGTACCTCTTTTCTCCTTTGCTGTTACGTACCTCTTTTACCTACATCTGCGTGACTCTTTGTTTTTGATCTTCTTTAATAGCCCCATGTGTCATGCCACGTAATTTACTCATATATTAAAATTTTCCCAATACAGATAGTCCCCCCACTTTCCATTTATTCATCAATATGAATATTTGGAAAGTGGATTTTCATTAAAGGAGAATTTTTGTCTTCATTAATGTTCTGGGGAGTTTTGACGATCCAACTGTCACTTTCTTTTAATGCACCCAATACGTGTTGCTTCCTCATTGGTTGTTCTGTCCTGCAGCGTTCTTTCAGGATTTCTTTTCGTCTTCCCGCTCCACGAAGTATCAGTTATCATCGTTATAGTGTCTCTCATCATTGTACTCTCCTTTCTTGTTTTCAAAATCTCCCAATACTATAAATAACCCTTCTTCTTGTCGTATTACTCATAAATTGAACTGAACACTTCTTTTTACTTACTTTAATTTCACTTCTGTATCTATGGCTTCTTCGAATCCAAAGAAAACTTCCATACTAGACAAATTTCCTAACGCCCCTACTAGACATAGAAGAGGGGGCAGATTACGCAACTTGGGTTCTACCCGTGGCAATGTTTCTACACCTTCTTCTGGTTCCGGTGCTTCTTCTAGGGCTAGAGGTTCTCATACCCAAAGAAATCCTCCTGGAAGTAGGGATTCTACAGAGCCGCTGCGTGAACCTTTAGTAAATGAAATTATCCCCACCGAATTTTCTTTCCATCACGATAGTGAATCTTTGAAAACCCAAGTAATTGGATTAGATCATGCCGATCCTTATCCCACTAAGATTACAAGTGCTCTGGCCCTAATCGTTAGGAAAGAATGCCACTGGGCTGACGATTTTCCCATTATTATTCCTAACCCAAATCAAAAGATTACTTCCTATATTATAGGATACTCTTTTGTCTATACTTATCCTTTCACTTTAGGTTTTAACCCGGCCATCGACCCGGTTATTCTATACTTCTGTCACTTCTTCAATATTTTTTTGGGGCAAATCGGCCAAATAGTATGGCGAGTTGTTGCTTGTTTAAGACACCTCACTACTAAAGCTAATGTAGAGTTTACTCTCCCTCATTTGCTTCATCTGTACTCCATTAGGCTTCTCCGAAATGGAGTTTTTATCTTGACAGCTCGGAGCAAAAGAGTACTGGTGAGCTCGGAGGACGACAAAGACCGTGGATGGTATGTCTGGTATGTCGCCGCTCCTACCGCAGGTTTAGTTAGTGAAAAATACCTTCGTTTCCCAGAAGAGTGCAATTTTGCACGTAAGTATTCTTTACCGTACATGTTTTATTCTTTCTTTTCATTTACCTTACCTATTTCGTTTCCCTTTTCAGCAACCATGGGTATTGTTACTTCCGTAGCTAATATCTGTGGTTGGGTAGATAAACTTTTGAAAGTTGCTCCAATGGAGGGCAGGACCTGGAAGAGTATTGCTAAACAACATGGTTGGAAACCAAAGACCCACGGTAAGAAGTTTTTCCCTTCTATTTTACCGCTTTGCATTCTTTTTTTCTTTTAAACCTCTTCCCCCTTTTATTCTTTTAGGTTTTGCCACTCGTGGACTTACCCTCGGATGCGTTTTAGCATCGCGTGGCCAAGACATCTTCTTAGGTTCTCTTTCAGATATTCCCATTTCTTCAAGATTTGAGAAAAGGAAATCTGCTCTTGAAGATGATCTTGAAGTTGAAGAGGATGATGATGATAGTGGTGGTGCCTTGGCAACCAGGCCAAGGGTCAGGAGATGAATCGTCACTGATGACGAAATTGAAGCTTCTCCTGACCTTCCTTTATCCGAACCTGTAGTCATCCCTAATGATGACATCTCTGCCCCTTCCGAAATTGTCAACTATGTAGACCAACTTTTTATAAGTGGTTTTAGTAGTAGTTCTTCAGGTCCGGTTTTAGATGAAGTTCCCTTGTCTTCTTCTACCGTTCATGTTATTGTTTCTTTACCTCCTTTTTCTTTTGCTCCACTTCCTGTTTTTGCTATTCCTTCATCAACAACCACTCCCCATTACCCTTGCTCCTTTTACCATATATCATACTGAAATAGGTTCCTCAAGTAGGAGTTTTAACAAGAGGAGTGTCGCCATTGAAGTTCCTCAAGACAGCAGTCTCTTGAGGAAATCCGGACAGGCAGACATGTGGCTTGCACCCTTGATTGGACCCATTGAAAAAGCAAAGCTTGATAGCCACAGCAACACGACACTCTTAAATGATATTGTTCATGCCAGCTTGAAGGTAATTTTTTTTTATTTTGTGAATTATTCCCCATAATTTTAGACTTATACTTACTTTACTATGACTAGATTAACCTTATTGGTACGGAGCTTATGAACCGAGTTCCTCTCTTGGAGAAGTTGGCTCGTGATTTGGAAAAAACTGCTCATGATGCTGAAGTAACTGCCCATGACTCTCAGTTAGAAGCCAATAATTGGAAAGGACAGTACGAAAGCTTACAAATTGAGATGGACATTTTGGAAAAGAGGATGAGTTCTTTAGAGAACCAAGTCCAGAAGCTTATTTGTGAACTAGCAACGGTAAAAGCTACCGCAGACCAATCCAAGAGGGAAAAAGAATCTCTGGCTGAACAATTTTCCACTGTTACTGATGAGAACAAGTCTTTAAAGGCTTTGCTGGCTCAAAAAGAAAAATACGCAGAAGGAACAGCCCAAGAACTTACCCGTGTACAAGAAGATTTACGAGCCTCACAAGACAAAGTTCATGCTTTGGATTCTCATTCCTCATTACAAACATCTCATGATTCTCTTTTGCTAAAGAATGAGGAGCTCAAGAATGAAATCTCGTCCTGGGAAAGGGATTATGAGCTCCTTGAAGAGTCTTCCAATATCGAGATAAGCTGGAATTTCCTTAAGAGTCGTCGTGATGCTTTGGTAGAAATGAGTCAAGAGAACTTTGATCTCGAGGGTGAGTTAGCCAAGGTGAATTAGGCTATTGACAAAGCACAACAACCACCAGAATTTTATCTCCCGAAGCTAATGTTTCCGCGACTGAAACTCCTTTGATTAAAGCTTTCCCCAGTGAATCTGCTGTATCCGAGTCAGTTCCAATTGAGGCTCCCATATGTGATGTTATTGCACCGGATGTTCCCGCTCCTACTGTTGAGCAAGTTTCCATTTCTGCTGATATTGAGGCCATTGGCCAAGTTGAACAAGTTGAGTCTGTTGATGCCCCTTCTTCAGTTCCGTAATTTTAAAAGATTTTTAATTTTTAGACTTTACTTTTTGCAGGTATCTTTTTGGAAATCTCTATTTAAAGTTTTAAGCCTTAACTTAGGATTTCAAGTCCCCAAGTTTTGTATAAGGGGCATGTATGAACAAGTTTTGTACTTGTCAACCTCTTTCTATTTTAAGAAGTTTTATTTCCTTTAACCTTTACTTGTTATGCACTTACCTTCTATTTTTTGAAGGACTTATATTGCATTTATATTAGCTAAAAATGCTTTTGTTATTCTCATACTTAAATAATATAAGATTCATAAAAGAGGGTCCTTTTATATATATTGACATTTAATGAAGAAGACGTCTCAACTTCATAATAATGTTTAATACGATACAAGAAATAGGAATATACACGTTTATCTAGAATAACTTGATCAAATCTTTATTTTTTGAATTTTGACAAGCTATAAATCGTTCCTTACATGTATTTTCATTACATCTATAACTTTCACATAACTGTTTTCCTTGTAATAGATTTACAAAAATAGAACAATAGACACAAGGTTTTCTTTACAACTTGTTTTTTATCCTTAACCGTTTATGTAACACAGTGGATTCCCTTTAACCCTGAAGTATTAGAAAGGGTTTGAGATACGAGTTCCATTGTTATTATGGGAAGAAATTAGCTTCCTTCTGACCTCATGCATTTGTCTTGCAAAATTGTGCTTGATTCTTGATTTTTCTTTAGGCTTTTGATTTGCCTTTTATTTTCACGCACGTGAGCTGTATACCTTGTGTAGTCCCCCAAATGTTTGAGTGCTAAAGTATGAAGCCTCGTACATTTCATAGTCTCTTCCATCTTGTTCTTTTCCTAAAAGAAAGGAAATACGTACGGGACTAGGGGCTGTGGTAATAGATGAAGACTGATATACCCGTATATGTTTCCTTCAGATTTATTATAACCCTAGGCCCGAAATTTTAGCATACTCCATTCCAGAATTTCAGCATATTCCATTTGGCCTTACAGGTCGTGACTCATCACTTAGTTCGGGTAAGCATTTTACCTATCATCTAAAACCGTTAGTAAAAACTTATAATGCTTAAAAAATCAGAATTTAACAAGATAATACCCGGCAAAGATTTTTCCCTTTTAAAAATAATATTTCTTCAAATGAACAGCATTCCAATGTGAAGGAAGTAGTTTCCCATCCATCGTCTCCAATTCATATGCTCATTTACCTGCAATACCACGAACTCTGTATGGTCCCTCCCAAGATGGACTTAACTTACCAGAGTTAATTGCTTTGGTAGATTGAAAAGCCTTTTTGAGCACAAAGCCCCCAATTTTGAAATACCGGAGACGTGTTTTCGTGTTGTAATAGCGTTCAATCATTTGCTTTTGAGCGGTCATCCTTATTAACGCTGCTTCTCTTTTACCTTCCAATAGATCCAAATTTATCCGCATTTCTTCATCATTAGACGTTTGTGCTATTTGTGTTACTCTCATGCTTGGCTCTCCTATTTCAACCGGGATAAGTGCTTCAGTACCGTATACTAAAGAGAAAGGGGTTTCACCTGTGCTTGTTTTCATGGTTGTTCGGTATGCCCATAAGACCCCTGGTAACAGCTCAGGCCAGTTCCCCTTTGACTTTTCCAACCTCTTCTTTAGATTATTGATGATAATCTTATTTGTTGACTCCGCCTGTCCATTTCCTACTGGATGTTAAGGTGTTGATATTATCCTTTTTATTTGCCAGCTTTGAAAGAATTATGTTATCTGAGCTCCAACAAATTGTGGACCATTATCACATACGATTTCCCTTGGTACTCCAAAGTGGCAAATAATATGTTGCCAAATAAAGTCCTTGACTTCTTTTTCTCGTACCTGTTTGAACGCTCCTGCCTCTACCCATTTAGTAAAATAATTAGTAAGTACGAGTAGAAATTTTACCTGTCCTTTAGCTTGAGGTAATGGTCCAACAATGTCCATTCCCCATTTCATGAATGGTCATGGTGCAATGACCGGATGTAATAACTCAGCAGGACGATGTATGTTATTACCGTACCTCTGCATTTGTCACATTTAGCTACAAAGTTTGATGCTTCTTCTTCCATCTTGGGCCAATAATACCCGGCTCTGATCAAGGTTTTAACCAATGATCTTCCACCTGCATGGTTCCCACAATGACCTTCGTGTACTTCTCTCATTACGTATTCAGTTTGAGAAGGACCTAAACACCGAGCTAATGGACCACCGAACATCTTTCGATAAAGATTACCCTGTCTTAAACAGTAACGGGCCGCCTTTTTTTGAAGTGCTTGTGCCTTTGTCTTTTCATCAGGTACGGTACCGTATTGCAAGAATGCTACAATCTCATTTCTCCAATCCCACGTTAAGTTAAAATTTACCTCATTTTTATCAGCTTCAAGAACCGAATAAAATAAATGAACAATTGAATTGCTGGCGTATTTTGCTACATCGACTGTGGATGCAAGATTTGCCAAGGCATCTGCTTCTACATTATCATCTCTTGAGATTTGAATGACTTTCCAAGATTGAAATTATTTTATCAACTCCCTTACCTTTTCCAGATATTGCTGCATCCTTGCTTCCCTAGCTGTGTAAGTCCCATTGCGTTTGATTAACTACGAGTTGATAATCACTTCTGATTACTATCTGGCTTATACCAAGTTTTTGTGCTAACTCCAAACCTGCAACCATAGCTTCATACTCTCCCTCATTATTAGTGATAGAATTGCATTTAATAGCCTGTCTGATGGTTTCCCCCGTGGGTGGTACCAAGACAATTCCTAAACCTGCACTCTTAACATTAGATGATCCATCAACGAACAAAGTCCAAATCCCTGGGTTTGCCCCATTAAGGACTTGAACTTCTTTTTATGCTTTTATTTGTATTCCTTGGCTAAAATCAGCCACAAAATCTGCCAGTACTTGAGATTTTATTGCAGTTCTAGGTCCGTACGTAATTTCATATTCACTTAATTCTATAGCCCAGTTAGCTAACCTCCCTGATAATTCTTGTTTATGAAATATATTACGTAATGGAAACGCAATTACTACAGTAATTGGATGACATTGAAAATAAGGTCTCAATTTCCTAGATGCCATTACTAGTGCTAAAGCCAATTTTTCTAGCTGTGGATACCTTGACTCCGCATCTAAAAATGACTTACTAACATAATAAATAGGAGACTATTTACCTTGTTCTTCACATACCAGACCAGCACTTACCGCCACTTCTGACACTACTAAGTATATAAAGAGCCTTTCTCCTGTTATAGGTTTGGCTAGCAGAGGCGGATTTGCCAGATACTTCTTCAGATTTTTAAGTGCTTGTTGACATTCTTCAGTCCACTCAAAGTTATCCTGCTTTTTAAGGGCGGAGAAAATTTTGAAACACTTTTCTGACTATTTTGATATAAATCTCCCCAAAGCTGCAATCTTTCCAGTGAGTCTTTGAATCTTCTTTTTATTCGAAAGTACATCCGGAATTTCTTCAATAGCTTTGATTTGAGCTGGGTTTACTTTGATTCCACTGTTAGAAATAAGAAAACCTAAATATTTCCCAGATGCTACACCAAATGCACATTTTTCCAGATTCAATTTCATGTTGTATGTGCGGAGAATTTCAAATGTTTTGGATAAGTGTGGGATATGATCTTTTGAATGCAAAGTTTTAACTAACATGTCATCTATATATACTTCCATGGTTCGAGCTAAATTTTCTTGAAACATCTTAGTAACTAACCTTTGGTATGTCGCACCTGCATTTTTAAGACCAAAGAGCATTACCTTATAACAATAAGTTCCCATATCTGTTATAAAAGAAGTTTTTTCTTCATCTTATGGATCCATTTTAATTTGATTATAGCCTGAGTATGCATCTAAAAAGCTTAGCAACTCATGCCCTGCAGTTGCATCAATTAATTGATCTATATGTGGTAAAGGAAAAGAATCTTTTGGACAAGCCTTATTGGGATCTGTATAATCTAAACAAACACGCCATTTACCATTTTTCTTGGGAACCACGACGGTATTAGCTACCAGTTTGGGTACTTTACCACACGTATTGATCCAATTTTGAGCAACTTTTGAACTTTCTCTTGAATTACCTTATTTTTTAAGGTTCCTTGCTTTCATTTCTTTTCTTGAGCTCCTCATTCAGCTTATGAGTCATTACCTCCGGTGGTATCCCTGTCATGTCAGAGTGGGACCAAGCAAAACAATCTACGTTAGTTTTTAAAAATTTAATTAATTCTTGCTTTACCTCTGATCTCAGATTAGCCCCAATATACACCTTCCTGTCAGGTTGGTGCGCAAACAATTCCACAGCTTCGAGCTCTTCTATTGTGGTTTTAATGTTGTCATTTTCCTCTGGTTATTGAATACTATCCGGCCTTGAATCCATATCTATTTTTCTTTCTTCAGTTAAGGTCAGAGCATCTCCTTCCTTGACTGATATCTGTAATTGCTATTTATCTTTGTTTTGAGTAGTCGAATCTATAACAGAATTTATGCTCATGGATGTCTGCTGGTCTCCTTTGATTTGACGAATTCCCCATGGTGAAGGAAATTTGATCACTTGATGCAATGTTAATGGTACAACATCCATATCATGGATCCATGGCCTCCCAAGAATTATATTGTAAGCCATTTCTATATCCACCACCTGAAACTTAGTATCTTTGACGATACCTTCAGCAAAGGTAGTGAGAAATACCTCTCCCTTCGTTATGAAATTGGAATTATCAAAACCTTATAAAGTATGTGCTATTGGAACCATCTTGTCCTCATCTTGCATTTCGCATAAAACTCGTGCTAGAATAATATTCACTGTACTTCCTGGATCAATCAAAACACGTTTTACATTAGTATCATGTACTAGCAGTGATATTACCAATGCATCATTATGCGGGGTTATGAGGCCTTCAAAATCTGCGTCGCTGAATGTGATATCTTCCCCTTCTAGCACATGTCGTAACCTCTTTCCATGCATGATAATCATTTTGGATACTTTATTAGCTGCGGTATATGAGACACCATTAACATCTTCTCCCCCGTTTATAACATTGACCATACGTTTAGGAGAGGGCGGCTTTGGGGGTTGTTGCCTATTTTTCATATACGCATGTTTACCTTTCTCACTAAATAACTCAGTGAGATACCCTTGCTTTAGTAAATGATCCACCTCACTTTGAACAAACATGCACTCAACTGTTTTATGCCCGTGATCGTTATGAAATTCACACCAATGGTGAGGATTTCTTCTACTAGGATTTGACCTCATCTCTTTCGGCCAACGTACTTTATCTCCCATACCTCTCAGAACAGTTATGAGTTCGGAAGTGGTTATGTTAAAATTGTAACCACTAAAACTTGCCTTCAAACTTCCATCATCATCACGATGTCCACGTGTTCCCCGTTCGTTGTTAAATTTTGATGGGGAACCTGTTTCTCTATGTCCGATTTTTTTTATCATACCTCTCTCGTTTTGATCTCTGATATCTTCCCGCGTGTCCCAAATATGGATCGTACCTATTTTTACCGGATCTCCTATTATTGTCTGTATGCCTAGAACTTGCTTTCTCCTCTGCTTTTGGTCGTAAAATAATATCTTCCTCGATCCTCATTTTAGTGTTATACTTGTTGAAGACGTCATTCCACGTTGTTGCTGGGAATTCTCGAAGGCTCTCTTTGAGTCTCCTCGTAGCTTCTGAACTTTTCTCGTTCAAATTGCTAGCAAAGGCAATGGCTGCCCAGTTGTCAGGTACACGTGGCATCATCATTCTTTCTCGTCGGAACCTATCTACAAATTCTCTTAATACTTCTGAACTCCATTGCTTGATTTTAAAGATGTCTTCCATCATTTTCTCAACTTTTTGGGCTCCCGAGTGCGCTTTAATAAATAAATTTGCAAGCTCAGCAAAAGAATTTATATAGTTTTCAGGTAAAAGAGAATACCAGGTTAAAGCTCCTTTGGTAAGTTTTTCGCCAAATTTTTTGACCAGGACTGATTCGATTTCCTGTTTGGTCAAATCATTCCCTTTAACTCTTGTAGTAAAGGATGTGACATGATCTCGTGGATCTGATGTACCATCATACTTGGGAATTTCAGGCATTTTAAAATTTTTTGGAATGAGTAAGAGAGCTGCACTTGGCTTTCGCGGTTGTTGTAAATATTTATCTATATCCACCCCTTTAATCACAGGTGGAACCCCAGGTATCTACTCTATGCGTTTATTTTGTTCTTTAAGCTGTCTCTTCAAGGTTAGTACAAGATTTTGTAAATCAGAACTAGCTTGATTACCTGGGTCTCCTTCTTGCGTCTCACTAGGAGTTCCACCACTGCCTGAATTCACTAGTCCGGAACGTGGATTCTCCAAAGTATTATTGTTTGGAATTGGTGTAAGTAGAGCAGTAGGTAACTGACTAGCAAAAGCTTGAAGGGCTCTATTCACTTGAGAAGCGATTATTTTTTGTAGCGTCTCATTCATACCTTCAACATTGTTGACATGATCCTGATCATTTGCGTGAGATCCATCGGGAGTCCCCTCACGAGGTCGTTGGGGCGAACCTCGTGGAGAACCTTGAGGTGAATCATGAGGAGAGTTTCCTTGAGTTTGCACTTCTGGAAGCTCAATGATGTTGTCGTTATTGTTTGACATGATTAATTAAAACAAAGAAAAGAGAAATAACGTTGATTATCAGATTCCCGTTAACGGAACCAATTTGTTTAACCAAAAAATAGATTTTCATTTAAATTTGTAAATATGAGAAAATCGGGCTTCTGATAATCGTAAAGGAAATAAAGAAAAAGGAATTATTGAATAGATAAATATGAAAGCTTAAAAATTAGAAAAGTATATCTCAATTGTCGTCCCCTGTTTACCTGTTTCCTTCCTTTTTATAGGTCTCTTTGAAGGATTGTTTTACCTTCAAATCATGATGAACTCATTATGAATATTTAATGGCCTTTAATGCCATATTTAATGCTACGTTACACAATCTTGATATTTAATACAATTATTCTTTAACGGCTGCTCCGGTACTTGCTTCTCTGATGTGTACCTTCATTCTTTTATGTGTCCTGGTTCATTGTCTTTTCATATTTCCTTCATTTATTGTATCTTAAATAGGTACGGTTCCTTGAGTCTCTTAACTCGTACCTCTTTTCTCCTTTGCTGCTACGTACCTCTTTTACCTGCGTCTGTGTGACTCTTTGTTTTTTATCTTCTTTAATAGCCCCACGTGTCATGCCACATAATTTACTCATATATTAAAATTTTCCCAATACACTAACATTAACAAAGTTTGAGACTATACATCTGTAATGTACAACTGAAATGAATACCATTACTACAATTAATAACACATTAAAATGATGCTAAGACTGTACAACTCTTTTAATTAAACTACTTAGCACACCAATTCATTTAACTTTTGCAGGTACAAGAATCATAAGAAATGAATCGCCATCTGAGCGAATTTCTGAGAACAATATATTTAAAGTCAAACTTTATTTTTTCACATAAAGCACTCTATTTATGATCAATAATAAATTTAAAGGTACTTTCAAGTGAAGGTATCATACCTTGACCAGCAAATCCAACAACTGTAGTACGATCCATCCATGTAAAAGTGGAAGATAATTGGTAATCCTTAACGAGCAAATATAGTACAATCTGATTACTACCTCATCTTTCTTCTTCTCCCCCTCTATCCAATAATTATTGCAATATACAAATTGTTCTGAGAATTATATAAATCAATTTTAGGCAAAACAATATTAAAAAAAAGGAACGTGTGCGTCTATCAAGAATTTCTACCAAAGAGGCATATACAACAATAACAACAACAACAACAACCTAGTATAATCTCACTAGTGGGGTTTGGAAAATGTAGTGTGTACGTAGACCTTACCCATATCCTGGGGTAGAGAGGATATTTTTGATAGACCCTCGACAAAGCTGGCTCCAAGAACTCCTCACCTTGCTCAAGAACTCCCCATCTTGCTCTTGGGTGACTCGAACTCACAACCTCTTTGTTAGAAGTGAGTGTCGTATTCACCACTAGAACAACCCAGTCTTGTAGATAAATTTCTGTTTTCACTCAGGCAGATATCTCTTTCATGAGATCATCTAATCCTCTATATATTTGTATATATGTGGTCATGCTCCAAAGAGGATTTTACTTTACAAGCACAGCCAAGTAATATTGTCACAATTCTGATGAACGAATGAACAAACATACATATGTTATATTTATATCAAAGCCCTGAACTTTTTTTTCAATAGATAAATATTATTTCATCAGAAACTCTACATTATCACAATACAAAATGAGTATATTATAGCAATAGAAAAATAGAACCAAGAAATCTCGCTCTCAAAGCTAATATGCTTTCTCGCAAGAAAGCCTCACCCATCTTGAAGAACCCGAGGAGTTTTATCATACATAATGTTATGAAATAATAAAATCTGGTTACGGGTAATACATAGTTTTGAACCTAAATGTCTAGTATAGTGAGATATCACAGAAAAACTCCAAATTGTACATGGGATATGTAGATTGAAAATTAGCTTCTTCCATTTCAATAGCTCAGACATCTTATGTGACGGTTCCATTTTCGCTCAACAGAATAAAACCAAAACCAGAACGCATGCATCTTTAAAATTTTCAGACATAGAAGTTATTATTTTTATTTTTCTATATAACTCATTTTTGAGTTAAAATGAGTTTAACTTGAATATTTGGGAAACTTTGATCGAGTATAAACTTGTTTTCTTATTTGAAAATCCATGCTGAATATCCAAAATCTTTTTGGAGATGACCAAAAAAAAAAAGCAATATATTGTTCGCAAATATTAGGTTAGACTTGGAAGAAATTATTTCATGTGTCTCAAATTATTTGTCGTATTTTTCTTTGACATGCCCCTTAAAAATATTAATTAGAACGGGTATTAGACTATTTTACTCTTATTTATGTCTTAAGATATGATGTCTTTTCATTGAATATTTACTCTATTTATATGCTATTTCTACTTTCAAGAACAAATTTCTATCAAGGATAAAATAGAATAAATATAATTTATTTTGTGTTGGACTCCTAAAGTAATAAATAATATGAGACAATCATTTTTAAAAATCACCATAAATAATTTGAGACAGAGACACAAACTAACGAATGGCGTGTCCTATTATTGGACATAAAGTGCAAATATCCATTCGATTACTTACACGAATTAGGAAAATTATAAAATTTAAGAAAAAAATCATACACAATCAAATAGGTAAGAATATCAAAATTGTGATGAAACAATAAAAGAATACGAACAATATTGCAGAGAAAGAGGGAGAGGGAATTCTTATTGAATTTGAGATGAATTACATTGGAATAGAACCCTACATTTACAGGGACACCAAGTAATAAACCCTAGAATCTCTCTAAATATAGACATTCAGCATATATAGAACTTTATTTATACCCCCCCCCCCCCCCCGCCCGAATGTCCATTCAAAAGATAATGTGCCTCGTTAAAACTTTAACTAAAATAAAACCCAATTGGGAAAAAATTCTAGAAAAGGAAGAAAAGTACACATGTTTAGAAATGCGCCTATTGGTTGCCTCGTTAAAAACCTTGCAAGAAAAACTCAGTGGGACAAAACCTTATAAGAGAAAAGGAGTGAAATATGCATTACATCCCCCTGATGAGAGCATCAATTCATATCGTTGAGCCTTTGCATCCCGACTTTGTACACTAGCTTCTTGAATATTGACGTTGGTAGAGATTTTATGAACAAATCAGCCGTATTATCACTTGAACGAATCTGTTACACATCGATATCACCATTCTTTTGAAGATCATGAGTGAAAAATAACTTTGGTAAAATGTGTTTTATCATTTCTTCTTTTATGAATCCTCCCTTCAATTGAGCTATGTATGCTGCATTATCTTCATACAAAATCGTGGGTAGTTTGTCACATTTCACACCATATTTTTCTCGAATAAGATATGTTATAGACCTCGACCACACGCATTCTCGACTTGCTTCATGAATAACAATTATCTCAGCATGATTAGATGAAGTAACCACAATTCATTGCTTAGTCGATCACCAAGATATGGCAGGGCCTCCACATGTAAACACATAACCAATTTGAAATCGATCCTTGTGTGGGTCAAATAAATACCCAGCATCAGCATAACCAACAAGATCAGACTGCAATTATTTGAATAAAATAAACCCATATCGATAGTTCCTTTTAGATACCGCAGTATATGTTTGATTCCATTTCAATGTCTTGTGGGAGAAAAGCTATATCTTGCAAAGACATTAACTGAAAAAGTTATGTCAGGCCTTGTAGTATTGGCAAGATATATTGGTGCACCAATTGCACTAAGATATGGTACTTCAGGACCTCTTCATTCTCTTCTTGAGGTCGGAATGGATCCTTATTCACATTCAAGTGATCGAACAACCATTGAAGTACTTAATGAATGTGCTTCATCCATGTAAAACCATTTCAATACCTTTTCTATGTAGAAAGATTGATGAATAAATATTCAGTTTGTCAAATGTTCAATTTTCAAATCAAGACATAATTTTGTCTTTCCGAGATCTTTTATCTCGAATTTCTTCTTTAAATAATCAATTGTCTTTTGGAGTTCTTAGGAGTTCCAATAAGGTTTATGTCATCAACATATACGGCAAGTACAATAAATTCCGATGTTATTTTCTTTATAAAAATACATCGGTAAATGGCATCATTTGTATAACCTTTCTTTAATAAATACTCACTAAGACGATTATACAACATTCGTCCTGATTGCTTTAGACCATACAAATCTTTGCAATTTGATTAAAAACATTTCTCGAGACTTTGAATTATGTGATCAGAAATTTTCATGTATATCTCATTATCAAGTGAGCCATAAAGGTAGGCAGTAACCATATCCATAAATGCATGTCAAGTTTTTCATGGACAACAAACCTAATGAGATAACAAAACGTTATAACATCTATAACGGGTGAATATGTCTCTTCATAATCGACACCAGGACTTTGTGAAAATCCTTGTGCAACAAGGCCTGCCTTATATCTTTGTACCTTATTTTTCTCATTTCTCTTGCGTACAAAGACCCATTTATAGCCAACAGGCTTAACACCATTAGGTGTTTGGACTACAGGCCCAAAAACTTCACGTTTTGCAAGTGAATTCAACTTTGATTGGATTGCTTCTTGCCATTTTGGCCAATCAAGTCTTTGTCGATATTCTCCAAAAAATTGAGGTTCAAGATCCTCACTTTCTTGCATAATGCTAGATGGAACATATGAAAAGACATAATCCACCACTATACCCACTCGATTCAAATTTGTCTGAATATCGATTGGATTTATTGATAGTTCCTTATTTTCTTGAGCCTCGGGCTCAGTGGATTCCTCGAAAATATCAGAATTTATTATATCGTGGACTTTTTATGAGATTCTTTCGCAGTATCATTTTGATTATTTGTTTTCCTTTTTTTAGGATTTTGATCTTCGGAATCTAATGGTCTTCCACGTTTTAGGAGTGCTTTTGACTCATTAGCTATGACACTAGAAGAATGTCCAATAGGGACATAAAACGGATTGGAACATTCTCTGCAGGGATATATAATTTTTTTATCCTTTTCAAATCCATAAATGCGTCTGCATTTAATTTGTTATTATTTGCAAATGGATAATCTTTTGTACCTCTTTTTCATAAATAGAGGTACGTGGATCAAGATGAGATAATGATGAATTTTTTCACAAAATTTCATGTTTCGTTTCACCAACTTCTCCCCCTAATTTTTGGAAAAGTGTCTTATCGAATCGACAGTGTGCAAATCATGCAGTAAACAAATCCCCTGTCAATATTTTGAGGTAGTGAATAATAGAGGGCAATTCAAACCCAACATATATTCTTAACCTTCTTTGAGGAACCATTTTGTGCGATATGGCGGCGCTACAGGCACATATATTGCGCATCCAAAAATTCTTAAATGGGATATATTAGGTTCATGACCCAAAACTAATTGCAACGGGTAATATTTATGATAATTTGTTGGTCTGAGACGAATTAGCATTGCTGCATGCAAAATGGCGTGACCCCAAACAGAAGTGAGCAGCCTCATTTTCATGAGTAACGGTCTTGCTATCAATTGCAGACGTTTAATTAAAGATTGTGCAAGACCATTTGAGTGTGAACATGAGCTACAAATGTTCCACTTTTATCCCAATTGATAAGCAATAATCATTAAATGCTTGGGATAAAAATTCGGCGGCATTATTAAGTCTAATAGACTTAATTGGATTATCTAAAAATTGTGCCCGTAATCGAATTATTTGTGCCATTAATTTTGCAAATGTGAGGTTGCAAGAGGATAATAGGCACACATGGGACCATCTAGAAGATTCGTCTAGTAAGACCATAAAATATCTCAACGACCCACTAGGTGGGTGAATAGGTCCACAAATGTCCCCTTGTATATGTTTCAAAAATGTAGTGGACACAATTCCAACCTTTGTTGGTGATGGTATAATAATTAACTTGCCTTGATAACAAGAAGTGCAAGAAAATTTATTATTTAAAAGAATCTTTAAATTCTTTAATGAATGCCCTTTTGAGTTTTCAATAATTCGTCTCATCATAATTGATCCAGGGTGTCCTAATCGATCATGCCAAAGTACAAAAGTATTGGAATCGTGCCTCAATTGCACTAATTCGTGCCCAATACATGCCACAAGACCAAGATGGGAACTTCTCAATAGCTCTTTTCTGACCAGAGATATTTTTGGTAATGATGAGATAATCAAGATTATTCTCATCTATTGTCTCAATATGATATCCATTTCGGCGGATATCTTTAAAATTCAGTAAGTTCCTCTTGGACTTGGAAGAAAACATTGCATTCTCTATGATAAGTATTATTCCATTAGGCAGAGTTATAGTAGCTCTTCTAGAGCCTTCAATTAATTTACTACTACCAGAAATTATAGTAACATCTCCCTTACGCATACTTAAATGGGAGAAATATTTTTTCTCTTTGAATATTGTATGTGTCGTACATGAATCAACTAAACAAATATTTTTACAATTGAACTTTGATCCAAGTTTGCTTTGTGAGATATCCATGTCTTATCTTCTCAAAGAGCTTCTTGAAACGGTAGAGTCTCGTGCTGATAACATGTTATGAAACAGTAAACGAACAAGAACAATATTGCAGGAGAAAGAGGCAGAGGGAATTCCTATTGAATTTGAGATGAGTTACAATGGAATAGAACCCTCTATTTATAGGGAGATGGTGACTTAGCCACAAAGTAATAAACCCTAGAATCTCTCTAAATATAGACATTCACCATAAATAAAACTCTATTTATAACAAAAATATACAATACTAAACTGGAAAAGAAAAATCCTAGTAGTAATTAATCGCCAGCACAGGCTGACATTGGGCTAGATTTTTTTCAAAAAAATACACATATTAAACTTCTGTTGCAATAGCATAACTTCTGTTACAATAGCATTGCATGTGGTCAGTTATGTGAAATCAGCTCTGAGGCTTGGAACTTTGCTAAGTATTGATCTTATCAACAACATGTATGTTTATTGTGTTTCTTAATAGGCCTTGTGCCCAAATACTACGAGATCAGTCACAGGATACATCATAAAATTGGGTGATTCTCTATTTTTCTGAAAATCCAAGAAACAACAAATTGTGAGTTGAAGTTCTGTAGAGGTTGAGTACAGGAGTCTAGCAGCAGCAGAAATCACATGGTTTCTAGGACTGTTGAAGGAGCTTCAAGTTCATCTCCATCAACCAGTTCCTCAACATTGTGACAGTAATGTTGCTTTGCAAATAGCAGCCAATTCCATATTTCATGAAAGAACCAAACACATTGAAATAGATTATCATTTTGTTCAAAAAAAAATAATAATAATGCTGGACAATCTGCACCACAATACATTTCTACCAGTCTACAATATGCTGACCTTATGACCAATGGTCTAGGATCAACACGACATCATTTTCTCTTGTCCAAGCTTGGTATGCTTGATATATTTCACCTACCAGTTTGAAGGGAGTATTGAGATACATATTAATTGTACATAGATTAATCTGATGGACCTATGTGTAAAGATTAAAAAGCTTTGTCCTTAAAGGAAAAGTTGTTTAAGTCAGTTAGAGGTGGGCTGATATAAAAGGTCCACCCTCACATGTATTTCTTCTTCTTCTTCTTAAGTGAAAATACTTCTTCTTCATCTCATTTTCTCTCTATCTTCACCGTAGATTTCTCACTCATATTCACTTGCATGTTGCATTATTGTGTAGATTCAATCAATTTTATTAGATATACACTCGTTCTCTAATTTTAAAAATCAATGTTGATATCGAAAATCTTTTTGGAGATGACAAAAAAAAAAGCAAGATATTGTTTGCAGGTTAGACTTGAAAGAAACTATTTTCTCCGTCTCAAATTATTTATCGTATTTCTCTTTTACATACCTCTTAAGAAACATTAATTAGAAGGGGTATTAGACTATTTATTTATGTCCTAAGATATCACCTCTTTTCATTGAGTATTTACTCTATTTATGTGCTATATCTACTTTCACGAACAATTACTATTAATGATAAAATAGAAAAAGTATAATTTGTATTGTTTTGAACTTTTAAAATTACGAATAATTTGATACAATTATTTTTTAAAATTACAATAAATAATTTGAGGCAGACGAAGTATTGCATTTGATCCACAAACTAAGGAATGTCATGTCGTATTATTGGACAGAAAGTACAAATATCCATTCAATTACTTACATGAATTAGGAAAATTATAAAATTTCAGAAAAAATCATACACAATCAAATAGGTAAGAATATCAAAATATACAGGACTAAACTGGAAAGAAAATTCCTAGTAATTAATCGCCAGCATAGGCTGACCTTGGCCTAGATTTTTCAACAAAATACACAAATTAAACTTCTGTTACAATAGCTTGACTGGCAAAAATCTTAACACTTCTGTTCATTGGAGGATGTATGCAAATTCCGTCTTTTGCACTGCCACACCACTGCTGCAATCAAGATCGGGATTCCCAGTAGAAATCTTAGCGCCAAAACTCCACCTGCACAATTTCAGAAATTAACAGCCCTAGTTAGAAAAAATCTGCAGTTTTATTTGAAAAACAATTGGTTGGATCTTATTTGTAGAGCCTTACCTATTCCTATACCACCGAAGAACAATACAAAAACTGCAAATATCACAAAGAAGAAAACAAAGAAAAATCGAGTGAGTAAAATTTTCCAACAAAAGAACAAGGCAGGTTGAGTATAGTGAAACTTTATGAATTACCAGAATAGTACTCGACTTTGCATCGGAACGTAAGTTTCGAAACGGGAATGTCCTCTTTGCACCAATAACGACAAGTAACTCTGTCGCTGTTTTCTTCAATAGTGCACCCGCCGCCACGACTCGAGTCGCAATTTCTACATAACAGGTTACGCTTCCAAGAGAGCTCAAACCCATAAGCCAACCCTTGATGTGTGCTCGACAACGTAGACGAGGTGTTTGATGAAATGCCAGGAGCAGAGGACCATGCAACATTTTCAACCCTACAGCCGCCAGCCAAATCCGAATCTTGCAATATTTCTCTTATGACAAGGTAGCTAAAACTCGTTGTATTTTTGCTACAAAAACTTGTAGCAATATACTGTGACGAGTTGATAGGGGCTCGACAGTTGACATAGTTGATATCATTGTTAACGCGAACCCATTCAAAGATTTGGCTAGTCATGGCATCAAAACTTGCTCTATGATTTGGAAAAACTGTGCAATTTTCTCTCTGATCTTTTAGGCCAGGATCAAGTAGCCTTATTGAGTAGCTTCTGTAGTTAATTTCCTGTACGTAGAAAATTCTGGACTTGTAATTGAACACGGTTTGGTTGTTCTGGCAATCGAGCTCATATCCTTGTCTACCACAATGCTCAGGATCAGTCCTCAATCGGAATGGAAATTTTATTTCTGAAATATGGCCGCAGGAAGAAGGGATACATTGAGAAATATCCTGTGCTTTAGAGCTGGTTATGAATGTAACAAATAGAAAAACGCTAGCAAAAAACACACTCCTACTTCTTGTCGACATGTATTGTTGTCAATTGAATATACAGAGGAAATTGAAAGAATTATAGATCTTCTTTTACCTTGATGTGGTTAAATATAGTTTATCAAGTATTCTTGGTTCTTTGATAAACGATATAACCATTCTGTCTAGCGCGTCCAATTAAATTTTAGCGCCGGGGTAACGGTTGTCAAAAGATAAGGAAGTTTGACTGGACTTGACATATATGACCTCTTCTTTGGATTAATTATTTGTTAAAATTAAGTAGAATGATTTGAAAAAGAAATAAGTGGATTGATCATTGATTATGACAAGCAATATATACCCCAGTCTTATCCACTAACGTTTCTCCTACAGTTGCATCAGTTTGCTTTTACTTTGGCACATTTTAATTTTTTTACGACCCTTAAAAAATACTTCGCTTTAATTTATGTGAAATTTTTTTTTTGGTGCGTGCCAAAAAAAATAACATATTTCCGTATTTGGAAACAATTTATTACCTTTATGCAATAATTTATAGTTACACAAAATATATGTCCATTATTTTACACCACAAGTTCAAAAGTCTTCTATCTCTTCTTAAACTCCGTGTCCAGTCAAATGAGTTTATATAAATTGAGACAAATGGATCAATAAATAAAGTGCATAATTTACTATGATACTCATATTATTGATGCATATTTTATTGGATTTGAGAAATGATTTGAAATAACTAATTAAATATTATAGATATAACAGAAAAAAATTATCTTCTCTTAATATGGGTAAAGTGATAAATAAAAATAAAAATCTATTTTTAGTAACATTGATAAAGTGGGATTATGACATTTCCAAGATAAATTAGCGGAAGTGATATTTGAGTCGCCGTATTTGAAAGTCAAAGATATTGAAAGATTCAACAACTCAGCAAATTGTTAAGTGCATGTTGTAGCGTGTTGACTTTAAAACACAATCAGTTTTAATTGCAAATGTTACAAGAATGATTCCTAATTGGCAACTAAGCGAAGCATTTTGCAACCATTGTTGGAGACTGTTGTTTCTCTTCCCAAGAAAGAGAGAAATGAGAATGACCAAAATCCTAATTCACTTATTTTTGCATATAATATTCTTGAGAGTAGCTCTAGGACAACTAGTAACAATCCAAGATCAATGCTTGCCAACAAGATGTGGCGATTTCGGTCCAGTAATTCGGTTCCCTTTCCGTCTTAAAAATCGTCAGCCAACCAACTGTGGCTACCCTGGTTTCGAATTATCTTGTACCAAAGACAATGTTACTCAATTCAAGCTCCAGTTTCCATTGCAGGCATCTATCAAGAACATTGTCATTCCAATATCAGCCAATGTTTCTGTTCATGCAATTGATTACAAGTCACAGACAATAAGATTATCAGAACTCAATGCTTCGTGTCTTCCCAGACAGATTTCAAACATAAACTTATCTGCTTCGATGTTTACTTTTGATCAGAACTCATATGGTGGCTTCACTTTATTCAATTGTTCCTCAAACAAGAAGTACTCAACATCTTCTGATCGGATCAATTGCCTTAGCGGTCCTCATTATGACGTCCTTGCCTTTCGATCTTACAGTAGTATCACTGATTTTCCATCGTCTTGTACAATGATGTACAATATTTCAGATGTTCCATACGAGGTACTTTTTGGGGGACCAGAATATAGTCGCACCCAAGTTTATTTGCATTGGTCCGAACCATTTTGTGGAAATTGTGAAGCTGATGGAAAGTACTGCAAGTTGAAATCCAACGGTTCAGGCAGCGAAACCGAATGCGTTGACATTCCAGAAGATCCTAGCAAAGGTATATCTTTAGAATTGACTACCCCTTTTCAGGCTATAAATTGGAACACCTTTTACAATTACGAAGTTCGTAGGGCAATCAAAGAGAGTTATTGTCTTTAAGAAATCAAGATTGATATTATTTCCTAACTAACAATTACTACAAGCTAATAATGCTATCATCTTTATTTTACAGGGCCGTCAAAGAAAGTTATTGTCGCAAGTGTACTAGGTAGTGTGTTTGCCTTTGCGTTAATCATTTTAGTAGTGTACAAAATTGTCAAATTGAGAATAAAGAAAGAGGATCAGAAAAGGATTGAGAGGTTTTTAGAAGATTACAAAGCTCTCAGACCTACAAGATACAGTTATGCAGATATCAAGAAGATCACAGAGCAATTCAAGTATAAACTTGGTCAAGGAGGCTATGGAAAAGTATACAAAGGGAAGCTAACCAATGAAATTCTTGTTGCAATTAAGGTCCTTAACAATTTCAAGGGCGAGGGTGAAGACTTCATTAATGAAGTGGGAAGCATAGGTAGAATTCACCATGTGAATGTTGTGCGCTTAGTTGGATATTGTGCTGATGGATATAGACGCGCTCTTGTGTACGAATATTTACAAAATGACACGCTTCAGAAGATCATATCATCGGGGAATGAAAGAAGGCCATCGCTAGGTTGGGAAAAGATGCAACAAATAGCTGTAGGAATAGCCAAAGGTATCGAGTATTTACATCAAGGGTGCAATCAAAGAATTGTACATTTTGATATTAAGCCTCATAATATCTTGCTAGACCAAGATTTCAATCCGAAAGTTGCAGATTTTGGGCTGGCAAAGTTGTGTTCCAAGGAGCAAAGTGCTGTGTCAATGACTGCTGCTCGAGGTACCATTGGCTATATTGCCCCTGAAGTGTTCTCCAGGAACTATGGAAATGTGTCGTACAAAGCAGATATCTATAGTTTTGGAATGCTGTTGCTTGATATGATTGGTGGAAGGAAGAAATTTGATGCTGCAAATGAGGAGAACAGCAGTAGTCAGATTTACTACCCCGAGTGGATGTACAAACAACTGGAGAAAGGAGAAGAAATAGAAATCCAAATTGACAATGAAGATGACAGCAGCATAATCAAGAAACTAGCAATTGTAGGACTTTGGTGCATTCAATGGTATCCAGCGGATAGGCCATCAATGAAAGTTGTGATTCAAATGCTAGAAGGAGAAGGCATTCCGGTCATGCCACCTAATCCTTTCGGCTCAATGAATTCGTCAAACATGAGGACAACTGCAGAGGGAAGCCAATTGAGCAGTGAGCTTGGAAGCAGTTTTGAATCCGGTGCAAGTTCGAAATGAGTAAATCTGTGGTATAACATTTCTCTCCATAAAGAAAGAAACAAAGAACAAAATAAGACTGATGTAAATGCTACAAGCTAGTACTTCTTTGGTATATATCCATATCAATTCGGTTGTTGTAAATTGTGTTAGAAAATACTATAAATCATACGTATTGTTGTAGTATTCTTTATGAAATAATATTTATTTATTTATTTAATTCAATAAAATTTTATTTTAAATAAATCATGTATTTGTATGTGTATCCGTTGCTTATATAGTAGATAATTAAATGTATAGAGTTTAGCTTATACAAGGAAACTTAAATCATCGGTTCTTATAATTCATAAAGTTTATGTTCACAATCTAATGATAGAATTGGACAAACCATCGGAATGGTTGTAGCACAAGATCAAATATAATTTATCTTGGTTATGAGAATGGTTTAATTCTAATTTCCTGTGCTAGTACATTTTGTATGTATTGAACGGATCAAGTAGAGATAAGTATTTTATATTGGCTTAACAAAATAATCTATGTAGTCCATTCAATGTACCTATAGTCTTAATCTTGATATAATTATTATTAGTTGTGCATGTCATTTAATGCTTTGATTTATTAAAACGTGAGATTTTTTCGTGGGTCAATAAGTATGGTAAATTGGACAATAATGATATACATTTGCGAAGTAATAATTAGCTGATAGAATTCATGTCTTGTTTTTCAAGATTGATGATACTCCTTATGAAAGCTTATAAGTTTTCATGTGTAAACCCGACCAGTGAATTTTGTATCCGACACATGAAATAAGTTATGCGAAAGTCTAAAGAGTAATCAATAAATTAAATTATCGATAATTTAATTTGATTGGTTAGTATCTGAATCTTAACATGGGAACATCGTCTAACACTCCCATGATTGCTGGAAAAAGAAAGTAAAGTTAGAAAATCAACAAATTGAAGAAAAAGTTATGAGAGAGTTAAAAGACTCACGTGCAAAATTCCATTTTTCAGGGAAGTGAACATTTTCTTCACCCACTAAAACAATAGTAGGGGCAGTAACAAACTTGGCGTACCAGCCACAATCTTTGTCATCTTCTGGGCTAACTAAAACTCTTTTGCTCCTAGCTACTAGTGTAAAAATACCATTACGGAAAAGCCTAGGGGAGGGGGAAAGTAAATGGCACCTTGGCTAAGTTGGTCAAATGTCTCAAACAGACAATGACCCCCCATATTATTGGGCTAATTTGACCTAGGCAAATGTCAAAGAAGCAGCATAATCTAGAATAACGGTGTCAATAACAGTTTGAATCCTAATGTGAAAGGATATGTGTAGACGAAGGAAAATCTAGTTAAGTAAGAAGTAATTCTCTGATTTGTATTAGGAATAATGATCGGAAAGTCTTGACTCCAGTGGCAGTTTCTTCGAACTAAAGGAATCAAACCTTCTATAATTTAAGTAGGGTAAATATCAGCCCGATCTAAAGAAACTACTTGATTCCTAAGAGACACTCTATCATTATCGAAAGATAGTTCCATAGGAACTATCTCTTCTACTAAAGGTTCACGAAGAGGTTCAGAAGAATCCTTACCCCTAGAAGAGGATCTTTGTGAGATAGAACATCTAGTTCTAGAAGAGGGGCCAGAACTAGGAGAAGGAACAGAAGAACCACGTGCAGATGAAGATCCTAAATTACGGAGTCTACCTCTTTTTCTGCTCTACTGGGGGCGTTAGGGAAGTTAACAACTATGGAGACCTTACTAGGGTTAGGGTTTGATGAATACATGATGATACGAGGAAGAAGCAAACAAAGATTTGAGAAATTGAATGTTCAGAAAAGTTTATGCGGTAAAGACAAAGAAGGAAGTTATATTTATACTAAGAAGCAACCGTTAAAGGAAAAAATATAATGATGGAAGGGTCATAATGACAACTGACGCTTCGTATAAAGTGAAACCGTAAAAAAGCCTTAAAAAGTGTTGCAGAATTGCCGAACTAATAAAAATATGTCACGTGTCAAGAACATTAAATAAAAGTGACAATTGGAGCGTCTTTTATGTCATAGCATTAATTGTGGTGACAAAATTCCCGCTTTAATGAAATTTTAGTTCCCAAATAATCAATTGATGAATATATGGCAAGTGGGGGGACTATCTGTATTGAGAAAAATTAAGTTTATATATAAATATGACGTGTCGTGACATGTGGATCGATCAAAGAATTATGATTGGCAAAGAGGTACGAGTCGCAACAGGTACGAGCAGAGACATGGAAAGAGGCACGAGCAGCTATTCGAATGATTCTGCGCCCCTACCTATTTAAGTCCAAGAACTAAAGAGAATGAACCTGATAGTACAAAGGAGTACAGACACAGTATTTAATGAGCCTTTAATATAAAAAAATGTTAGAGAATCTGTATTAATACAATGATTGTGTAACGTAACATTTAATGCATTTAATTATCTATATGACCCTATTATGAAAAAGGCAAAACGCGTATCTCCAAAATTGCTATAAAAGGGAGAGAATAGATCAATTGTAAGGACACACAAGATCAACTGAATATACTGAATTACTCTATTTTCTATTACCTATTCTATTGCTATCAAAATTAATTACTTTTATTCATTTTTTATTATCAGTAGCCCGTGTTCTTAAAATAAAGCTTTGGCTGAAATTCTATTTTTTGGTTAAACAATTTTGTCATCTCTTTTATATAGTGAATTGCTCATCTGCGTAAGTTAATTGACCGAACCACATTAAATGTTTGTGTCTCTTTTGGTATATATCTCTTTTGTTGTCTAATTTATCGTTATTCAAGGTTTGCTTAGTTGGCTTCTGCATGAACTTGATTATTTCGATCCGAAAACCTTTCCTTATAATTGACAGAAAAATACTTTTGATATTTCAAAAAGAAATATTCCAAAACTATGTCTAGATTCATTTTTTATAATTATATGTAGATATTATAGTAATTATCTTAAATATATTGGTAACAAAAAATTAGCTTTATTTTGAATTAAATTGGGACAAAATAAATCTAATTATTGAATGTTAATTAATGGGTAAACTTTACTACTGTTGAAGGAATGTTATTTTTTTAACGTTTGAATTTCTACCTTTTGTAAGCTTTGAAAAGCTCTATGGCTTTTGTCAGTTTTTGTTCCTTTCATATACGTTATATTTATTTGTTAACGTATGGTAATTGAAAAGCCTTTATGGCTTGGAGGTTTCTTTTATTTTCAGATTATTTTTCTTCGGACTATATATAAAACTATTTGTTTGTGTTCAAAAAGAAGGGTGAAAAATAACAAAGCTAAAAAAAATTTTTGTTTGTGTTGGGTTCTCTTCTCGTTAAACTTTGTTGTTTCTGCTCCTAGTTATACTAGAAGGACTTGTTGAATCCTGGGGGATACGCCTAATATTATTTATCTCGGTATGAGCGAAATATCTTTAAAAACGGTCTCCTTGACACGCCTCAAGCTAAATCTTTTATTCTCCATAATTCTTTAAATTTTTCCAACAATAATAATTACAAGCTAATAATGCTACCATACTCACTCTACAGGGCTGTCAAAGGAAGTTATTGTTGCAAGTGTATTGGGGAGTGTGTCTCCCTTTGTAGCAGTCTACGGATTTGTCAAATTGAAAATAAAGAAAAAGAACGAGAAAAGGATAAAGAGGTTTTTGGAGGATCATAAAGCAATGATTACAAAGCAATTCAAGTATAAACTAGGTCAAGGAGGTTATGGGAAAGTATATAAAGGGAAGCTGGCCAACGAAGTTTTTGTTGCGGTTAAGGTCCTTAACAATTTCAAGGGCGAAAGAATATAGGCGTTGTGCGCTTAGTTGGATATTGTGCTGATGGATATAGACGAGCTCTTGTGTATGAATATTTACCAAACGATACGCTTCAAAAGATCATATCATCGGGGAATTGAAACGCGTCACTAGGTTGGGAGAAGATGCAACAAATAGCTGTACGAATCGCCAAAGGAATCGAGTATTTGCATCAGGGGTGCAATCAAAGAATTGCACATTTTGATATTAAGCCTCATAATATCTTGCTAGACCAAGATTTCAATCCAAAAGTTGCAGATTTTGGGCTAGCAAAGTTGTGTGCCAAGGATCAATGACTGCTGCTCGAGGCACCATTGGCTATATCGCACCTGAAGTGTTTTCCAGGAACTATGGAAATGTGTCATATCAAGCAGATATTTATAGTTTTGGCATGTTTTTGCTTGATATGATTGGTGGAAGGAAAAAATTTGAAGTCGAACGATATTAGTGAGATTTACTACCCATATAGTGGACATACAGGCAATATTTTAAACCTTTGTTGACAAATGTCTTAAAGAAACCATGTGGAAGCCTTCTAGAAGAGATATATGATAAGATGCATGCAAGAGAATTGAGGCTTACATCGGGTGGGTGGTCGAAATGGAGGCTTGCAACGGGAGTCTTGTGTGATAAGAAGGTGCCATAGAAACTCAAGTAGAAGCTTTATAGAGTTGTGGTTAGACCAGTCATGTTGTACGGGGCAGAGTGCTGGCCGGTGAAGAACTCTCATGTTCAGAGAATGAAGGTCGCGGAGATGAGGATGCTCAGGTGGATGTGAGGGCTCACCCGGTTGGATAAGGTTAAGAATGAAGTTATTCGGGAGAAGGTGGGGATGGCTCCAGTGGATGAGAAGCTGCGGGAAGCGAGACTCAGGTGGTTCGGGCATGTGCGGAGGAGAAGCCCCGATGCCCCGATGAGGAGTTGTGAGCGGTTGTCGATGGTTGGCACGAGTCGAGGCAGAGGGAGACCCAAGAGGTATTAGGGAGAGGTGATTAGGCAGGACATGGCTAGAATGCGGATTTCCGAGGACATGGCCCTTGATAGGAAAGTCTGAAGGTCTAGTATCAGGGTTGTAGGTTAGGTGCTTTTAGAATCTCATGCACTTCTTCCCCGGGGCAGGGCCGGGGTTGGGTAGGGCTCTACATAGATAATTTGTGTATTTGTATTGCATGTCATTTTACTTATCATTTGTGGTTTCATAATTATCTATGTGATTTCTGCTAGAGTTACTAATGTCCTTGGTTTTTGTTGTTGTTTTTGTGTATCTTGTCCTTTTGTATGTCATGTTATTTATGGTCTACATTTACATAATTATTTATGCGATTTCTGCTGGAGTTACTAATGCCCTGTTGTTTTTGTTTTTGTTTTTATTTTTTCTTTTCCTTTTCGTGAGCCGAGGGTTAACTAGAAACAGTCTCTCTGCCCTTTCGGGTAGGGGTAAGGCATACGTACGTATTATCCTCCATAGACCCCACTCTATGGGAATATACTGGAAAGTTGTTATTGTTTGCATGCAAGAGAAATGACAAATGGCAAAAAAAAGTCTTAAGCTTTTTTTGCCTATAAAATGGTCTTCTTAAAGCCACATTAGTTGTTCTTCTTTTTTCCTACTAGCTAGATTTGTGTAATATTTAATTTTGCTAATTTCTGTATCTTCTAAATAAAATAGAGATAAGTTTGTTTAATCATAGATAAACATTTTACACTGCTAAAATAGTTTCTTAGGATAGTGCTCTGCACGACTCAAACTAATTAATATATCTGCTTACAAAGAATACTATTACAATATTATTATTGAGTAACTAAGATATAATATTTCTCACCTTAAAGAAAGAAAAAAAGGGAAGGAGGACCTCCCTACTTCAATTGAAAGGGGGTATCACCGTTTCACAGCCGCTCCACTACAATTACCTTTCGCACAACATGATCACGAACGAAGACAGAGAATTGCGTAAGATAGGAGGACGAAATGAACCAACTCACTTGTCCTGATCGGATCGCAACGATTGAATCGAGACACTCTTTCTCTTATAGTGAAATTCCCCTTCACTTGCCAAACCTTCTTCTTCCTGGTCTATCGAACCAGACACTAATACCTGGGCCTTACGCAAGTCTAGTTTCGAATCTAGAACTGAAGTTAATGCTACTAGCATATCTTTGGTGTATGCCTATATCAATTTCGTTGAATAGCACTTTGAATATTTATTTCTCAAACAGCAAATTTACAGCAACTGAGTCTTGCAAGTTGCATCATGACCATTTGGCATGTAAGATGAGAATGATATTATTATTAGTTTGTACTCCAAAAACCAACAACAACAACAACCCAGTATATTCCCACAAAGTGGGGTCTGGGGAGGGTAATATGTAGACATGCCTTACCTCTACCCAAGAGGGCAGAGAGGATGTTTCCAATCGACCCTCGGCGCAGGGGAGAGAAAGACAAACAAAAGCAAAAACAAAAATAACATTAGTTATACCAAGCATACATCGCATAAATAATTAACTAAACATACGAGACATACGTACCGTAAATATACCTGCATGCAATAGTATTAAAACAATAACTACCAGAAATGACTACCAAAAGAGAACGCAAACTAATTCTCTATGGGTGGCCCTACCGCACCTCGCCCACCCCGGAAAGGAGTTCGAAAAATCTAGTAACCCAAATCTAGGAGCCCCTACCCTACAACCCTGATACTAGACCTCCAGACTTTCCTATCAAGGGTCATGTCCTCAGAAATCCGCATCCTGGCCATGTCCTGCCTAATTACCTCTCCCCAGTATCTCGTAGGTCTCCCTCTGTCTCGCCTCACACCGACCACCGCTAGCCGCTCACAGCTCCTCATCGAGGCATCGGGATTTCTCCTTCACACATGCCCGTTTGTACTCCAAAAACCATGAGAAAAAAAAAAGTTCTATGGATATTTCTCTAATTTTTCACAAGAACATTGAGTATGACTTCCAAACATCTATTTCTCAACAATAAAAGCCAACAACCAGTAGTGAGCACCTCATTATACATACATAGTGCGCAATAACTGTGAATCCTATTACATGAGGCTCTGACTTCACTAAACTAAGGTTCATCTTGTGTAGTTATATCATAAATCAAAAGATGAAGTTTACACTCAAATGAGACATTATTAGGGAACCTCACTAAGTGATAATGGCTTGGGCTTAGGGGAATTGCGGCAAACTGGACAAGAAGCATTTAATCGAAGCCATTCATCAATGCATTCTGCATGAAAACAATGTTGGCATTCAGGAATTGTCCTTAAGGTTTCCTTGGGCTCATACTCAGCCAAGCAAATTGGGCAGATATTATCATCGGGCTTGGGCAAACGTCGGCTCTCTCCCAAGATAGTTTTGGGATATGATTCTATTGTGGGCCCATCTAGGCCCATAAATCCAATGGGCTGTGGTGTCACAGTAGAACTGAATTCTAGTATTTGTTGGGCTCTACCTCTCCCCCTGCAAGACTTTATCCTTCCACATATGAAACATAGAAGCCCAATCAGGAATAACATTGCCGGCACCCCAGCTCCCACTGTTATTGCGTAGCGTGCGCCTTTAGGAAGCCCTGCAAAATTTTCAAGTAATTACTTCAGTTAATAAAATTTATCTAACATAACAGCAGAGAAAACATTAGCGCTATATGTGCATGTGAGAAGTGACAGATCAAAGTTAAAATGCGTGCAAAGCTAACGCGAAGAGCAAGGGCAGCCCGGTGCACTAAGCTCCTGCTATGCGGGGGTACGGGGAAGGGCCGGACCATAAGGGTCTATAGTACACAGTCTTACCCTGCATTTATGCAAGAGGCTGTTTCCACGGCTCGAACCCGTGACCTCCAGGTCACGTGACAGCAACTTTACCAGTTACGCCAAGACTCCCCTTCGCGAAGAGCATTAATATAAAAGATGGAAAACGGCCAAAAAAACACCTACCATTTGGTAAATGGTTAAATTTACGCTCTGTCCACCTTTTGGTAAAAAAATAAAATATACACAACGTTGTCTTTCGGGCTATAAATACCCTTGCGACTAACGAAATATTGTGTGGTCCCCTTTTTAATGCGCTAGCAAAAATTTATTGGGTCATGCAGCACCCTGTCTGGATTGAGTAAACTTGCCTAAGGCCGAAATCTGGTGTAGGTTTATTCAATGCGGGCTGAGGTGCCACGTGGTCTAATAATATGTTGTCAACACATTAAAAAACTGACCACACAATATTCTGTTAGCCGCGAAGGTATTTATACACCAAAAGATAACGTTGTGTGTATTTTTAAAGCTAAAGAAGGACAGAGCGTAAATTTAAGAGAATTTTTCATAAACAGCATTCATAAAGACCTAATTAGCAATAAATAGAAACCATTTTTAATATTACATGATATAGGAATGTTTTACGGTAATCTATAATGTATTTAGTGTATTAAACAAGTTGTATTTAATAATACAACATTAAGATCCGCCGCATAATTTGGGATTGCTATAAATGCCAAACTGTATTTAAGTGTATTAATATGTATTTAGCGTGAAAATAGTAACGGGAGTTATACTGGATTGAGAAAAATAAGGCTTAAATATAGGAAATCATTAAATTTTGATTTTTTGCTACAAAAATAGAAAAGGTTATTATATTATGTAAAATTTTAAAAAGGTATTTATATGTTATAATTAGGTCTTAACCTATTCTATAGATGGTAAAATTTCCTAAATTTAAACCATTACTCGAACAATCGGGGTATTTTTAGCCCTTTTTATGAATAATGGGAGCTTTACTTTGATTTCACTCTTCCTTTTTTTTATTCGTTTTGTTTTGTTCAACATCCTTCCAATTAAAATTAAGCAAAAAAGGAAAAAGTGAAGGCAACATTCCGCGCATGTTGTTATAACGTAGAAGAGCGGGTGTGTGGTTGCGTATGTGGGACTGTTGACTCACTCAAACATAGTGCTCCAATTTCTAAGTCAAACTTAACTTAGGCAGAATATTGAGTGCAAAGGGGTAGGCGTTAGATAAAAGTTCTTTTTCTTTTGGGTTAGATACAACTATTGAGTGAGAAAGAGCAGTGAAACATAAAGATATAAAACCACCACGACGCTCGAAAACAAAGGCCACTAAAATAATGAAAAATAGCTTAAAAAGTCAGATGATGGGGTCAGCTGCTACACATCAACTTCATCCAAATAATCATTTCTTGCATCTAATTCCTTTTATCTTTTATGATGATTTACTTAAAAGTAATTCGTTGATAGCTTCAAATTCCACTTCAGCAGGCTTATTTAATTTTAAGGAAAAATAATATTATATAACCGTTATAAAAATAATAACCTAAAAAATATATAAAATTTGTATATCTTTTGTATATAAATACATTATGTATGTTATATGTAAAAATTATACACTTTTTCGGCTACCTAATTTAAATAGTTTTCTGCGTGAGTTAAAAGTAATAATACCTCTATTATTAATTCCTAGATTGCAGCTTATAAGTTACAGTAACAATAAAAATCTTAAGGTGTTCTGTTTTTTCTTTATCGATTTAAGTTATATGGTAAATACATATTAATATATAGCATGCTACTTATCATTAATTGTAAGTGAAGAATGGATGTTTATCAAATAGTATTATCTACAATCATAAGTAATCCAACTACGTAAATATGAGTTTTTTTTCCCACTGTTAATTAGTACGTAAAACTTAAATTTTTTCTCTCTTTTTTCCCCTTCTCTTGAAACCACTTTCAACCTAAGAATGTCTCGTTTGATATTAACTAGAGCCTATTCTCCACCTTGATGGATAAAGTATAACTTCAAATATTTTGAACTAAAACTACATTATATTTAACATTATGGATCTAGGTTGTGCAGTGGTGGGGGCAGAATTATTGCCGAGAAGGTTCAAAAAAAAAAAGTTAGAAAGACTGTAGCTAGTGAGTATAGAACTAATTACTTTACAAAAATTTCGAACCATGTTACCACTAAGCTATCTTTTTAGGTTGCGTGAAGGGGATCCAAAACATAATATATAAAGGTAAAATAGAAATTTTGCCTTTTATATACGATGTAATTTTCCGACGAACGATGTTCGGATGAATACCCTTCCGCCCTAAATCTTCAATGTAATTTTTCGACGAACGGTATTCGGAGCAATACCTTCCCCTAAATCCACCCTAGAGGGTGTGCATATTCAGATATTAGAAACTGTATCCCTAGTTGATTATTAAACTATTCTTTCAGTCCATATATTATTGGACTACGTACCAACCACATGAAATGAACAGTCTCCCAAGGCAGCTGTTGACTTAAACTTGTGAAGAGAGGTAGGGATTTCTTTGCTTCGAGAAGATTGAATTACCAGAAAGTTAATTACCCTTAATGTTAGTGAGACTTCCAATACAGACCTTTAAGCATGAAACCCTACTCCTATTAGATAACACGAAAACTTAAACTTCTGTCATATGAAAAAGCTAATTACACAAAAGAAATTAGAAACATAAGAGGTATTTCAAAACAATAATAAACTTAACCACTCACCAACCGCTTAAACTAAAAATACCCAATGGAGATATAAAGCCCATTTGGATGGCCTTTTTCTAAGTAGTTTTTACGCCAAAATATATAGCTTTTACGCCATAAGTTAGGATTTCTAGCTTTTGGATTTTAGAGGGTATTTGGCTAAACTTATAAGCTGGTTCAATTTGGCTTATAAGCATTTTTGGCTTATCTACGCGTTTGGTAAAATTAAAAGTGCTTATAAGCCAAAATAAGCCAAATGTCATAAGTTGGTCTCCCGCAACTTATCAAATTTCAGCTTATAAATACTTTAAGTTTGACCAAAATATTTACAATTCTATCCCTAAAATACTTATTTTTAAACAAAACTCTATGTATACCCAGTTCTTGAACTACTTATTATCAATTTCAGCACTTTTATCCAAATACATAATTGTTTATTTTTTAAATCAGCTTCAACACTTAAAAGTGTTTTTCAACACTTAATGATTATCAGTTATTCTAAATCAGCTAAGCCAAACGGGCTCTTAGCTTGTTTTTGTCATTTTAGCTTAAAAACAAGTGCTTGAAAGCACGTTTTTTACTTTATCCAAACACTATACAAAATGACTTAAAAAGGGCTCTTAAAATAAGCCTATCGAAACTGGCTCTATGTATTACATGTATATAATCATGTATAATCAATTTATAATCTATGTATATGGGTAGAAAAAGTAAACAATGAATATGACCGGCTGCTTGCGTAAAAATCCCTTAATTTATAGACAAATTTATTTTCATTACTTTAAAATAGATCAAATATATCCACCTTCTGTAAAGTCATCGAGTAAATTTTTATGACATTAAAGTAACGGTAAAACGAGGAAAGCCAAAAAGTCAAATTTCAGTTTTTAGCATATTTTAGCATAAAAATACCACTATACAAAAGAGCCAAATTAGAGAAAAGAAGAGAAATAAAAAAGATGAAGTTATGGATATTACCGCGTCGGCGAACATTTTCACAAACGATCTCTTGACTAAATTTGGTTTTCTTCAAACCACATCGTCCACCCTTAGACTCGCACTTTCTACAATCTGGATTAGCCCAAGACAACCTAATATCACCACTAAGATCTGACGACAAAACCTGTTCGAAAAATGGCCACTGAACTGGAACAGCAATAGTTCCAATCAAATTACATGCTGGTGTTGACAACAATCTAGCTCCTCTCATAGAAGATGTAGCGTAAACCGTATAATTTAAACCACTTAAACAAGCTATTGGATTTAGCTTGGTCTTTGTATAATAAAAAGAGCAATTAAACAATGTAAAATCTTGATAATAAACCCCAGAAAATGGAGAAGAAGAAAGGTTAAGTTTAAGAAGAAGCTGAGGTAAACAATCTTTTGGGTCGTTAAGCCATAATTCTTGTGTTGAATAATCAATATCATGAACAGTGAGTTCTCCTGGTAAATTTGGTAACTTAAGAATTGTTTGGTTTGTTGCATCACAGTGTAAGTTGAAACCTGAATAGCCACAATTTTGGGATTGGATTTTCTGTAGACGAAAAGGAAAACGAATCAAAGGTTCGTTCCTTGAACATGCAGAAGTAAAGCAAATATCTGTGCATTTGACTATGGTAATTAAATAATAGGAGAGGAGAAAGAACAGAGCAATGATTTTTTGCAATTCCATGGAGTTGCTTTAAAACAGAGTCTTGGCTTGTAAAATGGTACTACTACTATATGTTAAACAAGTCTACATGATAAAGGGTGTTAATGTAAATCATAAGGTCAACAAAAGAAAAGCAGTGTAATTTCATATTAAAACAATACTTGGAACTTTTTCAAGGTAATTTACTAATCAAATACTCCTACCGGTATATAATAAGTGTCTCTTTTACTTTTTAATTTTGTCCAAAATAAGTATCTAGTTAGATAATCAAGAAAAAATTCAATTTGTTTTTACCCTTATATATAGAAGAGCAATAAATGTCACTATAATCATGTGCCCAATATTTAATAAGGGTAATTTAGTCATACTAGGTAATTTAATATAGGATTTAGAATTTTCTTAATAGTATGCTAAAATTAAAAAAACACTTATTATGAACCAGAGGAACTAATTCATGGATCGGTTTTTCTCCCTGGAATGGTTTACAGTAAGGATGAAAGAGAATGACTTCCTACTCTTTACCTAAACATAAATATTAGTTTAGTATCATGTCGTTCGGTAAGTATTAGGAGAAGTAGACGAATTTAATTAAGCTTGTCAACTCTTTCAAATCGGATTTTTCCTTCCTACTTACTTCCTTTCGTTCATAATAAGTGTTTAATTTATTTTTTTTTAATTTGGTTCAAAATAAATGTCTAATTATGTAATCAAGAAAGAATTCAATTTGTTTTTATAAAATAATCCATATGTACATATCCCTAAAAAGTTTTCTTACTCTTCACATTAAATGTTTAATTAGAAGTAGTTTAGTCATAGTAGGTATTTTCGTATAGAATTTATTATTTTTTTAATGGGCGAGCTAAAAACAAATTGAATACTTATCGTGAACCGGAAGAAGTACCATATTAAGTACTGGCTAACTGCTAATATCTTCGTTTCTAGTATTTGACTTTGTTTTTTAATTCATTTAAAAAGAATGTTACGTTCTTATATTTAGTAGTAAGCTTTTACTTCTACCATTCCTATTTTACCTTTAGTAACACTCCCTAGTAAAAATAATATGACATTTAAGACTACTAAGTTCAAAAGTATTTTGGTATGCGACATACACCACTAGTTTAAAACCACATATAACAAAAAAAAGTTCTTTACATTACTAAACTTCGTGTCTTGTTAACTTAAGACCTATAAAATGAGACAGATAGAGTAGTAGTTTTCTTCTAAGTTCCACTTAAAGACAATTTATGGTTGACGGCTAAAGCTTAATTAACATTGCAGATTCTATTTCTTATAGCCAGTTAAGTTATAAAAATAACTTATTTTGAGAAGTATTTTTCTTTTAAAATGCTTTTCTTAAAAGTATTTTTGGTGAAAAGCAATTTCTATTTGGCTAATTAGTTTGAAAACACTTCTGAGCAGCAATTAGTGTTTGACCAAGCTTTAAAAAACCGCTTCTAAGTGTATTTTTCTCAAAACTTCTCAAAATAAGTGCTTTTGGAGAGAAGCAACTTTTTTCTACTTCTCCAAAACTGCGTCTGCTTCTCCTCAAAAATACTTTTTTTCCTTCCAAAAACTTGGCTAAACACCTCAATTATTGGCCAAAAATACTTTTGACAAAACAAAACAAAAAAACTACTTTTGACAAAAAAATTAAAAAAAAAACTTGACCAAACAGGCTATTAGTCAAGTTTGAAGAGGCATTTCTAACGTTACTGCGAATACTTCAGGCTGAAACGCTACAAGGGAGAGAAGAAAGCTCGTATTTACAAGAAACAGCAAAGAAAAAAAAAGCAGAAGAAAATTATTCTCGTAGAATCAATTGTAAATCAGGTAGTGGGGATGGGGGAAGGAGAAAAATAATTTGTATCAAGAAAATGATCACCATTTTACCAAGTCCGAATTAGAAGTAGATAACATTGGATTGACTCTTGAATTTATAAAATAGGCTTAGTTAATGTCATTATAATTCATTTAACAAATCCATATACCCACTAGGTACAGACTTAGAAAATGAAAAATGACACATCGAGGAAAAATAATACAGTATTGAATGTTTCATTACAGAAAGAATGATTGAAGTCACCATCAACGCAATAGACAATTATTTCAAGTGCAAGAGAGTTATCAACTCCTTTACTTGAATGAAAAAGACCATTAAATCGTCTTATCCCTTAAACTTCTGACAGCCTCAAAAGTGATCCCTATATGTTGGAAAACAAGTGTAGCTAGCTTAAAAGAAGAGGCATAAATATGTCCCAAATATCAGAAAACTTCAAATCAGACAATCCTCTAAAAGCTACTATCGTTAATTGATACACTGCAATATTGCCGCATCAGCCACGCATTCCCATAATTATAAAGAAAACTTCCAAATAACAAGACTTATCACCTATACTATCAGAAACTTACGCATGCTACAATCATGTAACGGCTGCTCTTATTCAACAATGATTGCTATTTTGACTGTCACCCACATTATTATTTGTTCGTCTCCCACATATCAATCAGGTAAGTCATTACCTATAAGATGGAAGTTGAATCAAATGCTGAAACGAAATCAGAAATCAGAGCAGCGACCACCACGCTCCCAATCGCCATAGCGGGTGGGCTCAGGACCTTTAGGGCCTCCAATCTCACCAGTCTTTTTATTAATATGATCACTGCCCCCTTCATCATTCTCGCCCTCAACTTCAGTACTCCCTTCACTTTTGTTATCAACCTTCTCCTTCTCATCTGAGGTACGAGGATCATGCTCTCCAGGACGATCCTGTTTGATCTCCGCTCCTTGAGTTGAAGAGCAAATGAGTCGACCAGCTGAGTTCTTTGTAAAACCAACTTTGGATACTGGAAGCTCAATCATCGATCTCAAGAGATGACCCATATTTCTTGTCATTTCCTGTGTGTTTTGCCAGTTTTGACCAGACTCGTTAGCTGAGACGGAAAACCTTCACAAAGCGTAGAAAATAGCACCTGATCAGATTACAGTTAACCCGTGAACTCGCTCCTTACATGTGCAATTCCAACTTTTCTCCTTGACTGTCACCAAAAAGCATTTGAAAATTGTTGCCAACTTAAAATCTCACAAGCATATGCTTTTGACATATCAGTAGTGATTCCAACTACTTATCACAATGATTTCTCAAAGGACAGCAGTTGGTTTTTTAAAGGAAAAAAGGAATACACTGTGTTCATCTGAACGGAAATCATTTTTAGGACTTAATTCATTCAGAGAAGATGTTCCATGATTATTGATAGTATTAATTTTAAGACAAATATCATAGGATGAGAATAACTTTTATCCGCACATTTGAAATTTTGAGAAAGTTTATAGGGAAAGAAAAACCTGCAAGATGTCTAAGTATCAAAAATTCACATGATATAAGTTCCTCTCTGAGATGAGAAGAGAAAAACAATCAACTGGAAGACGCAAGATTTAGTTGGTCAATAAACGATTCCAATCATTGTTCTTGCTTCTAATTTTCTCAGCTCCGAGGAAGGAATTACAAATGAGGAGATAAATAGCAACAAGCGAAAAAGGACAAAACTCGTATAAAGGAGAAAGAAAAGAGAGAAAGCATGAAAATCATCGTTTAACATCTTCATTGGACCTTGTCTGCCACCTAAATAAAACAGTTCAAGTTATTTTTAAAAAGGAAAGTTAATTGGGGAGAAAACACAGAAACAACTGACGACAGCAAAAAACAGCAATCCTACCAGGGCAGCAGTTCACAGCACAACTAAGAGAAACACAGGCACAGTGTTATCAAAGGCGAAAAGCGAAAAAAAGCTCTAAGGTCCTTTGGAGCTTTAAGCGCAAAGCGCAAATAAAGCGCGGGCTTTAATGAAGAAAGGTGTAATGGGAAAAAAGTAAAAATATGCATGTAGTCCAAGACTAATCATTATAAGCATGAATAACAAATATATGGACAAAGAAATTGAAAAAAAAGTCATTATAAAGTGAAATATCAATCATTTAAGGTCGCCTTTTCAGGATTACACTCATTAGTAAGGAAAAGTATGCCTTAAAGCTTTGATGCTACAGTAAAGCGCCCAGAAAGCGAGGTGAAGCGCGCAATGTATTTTGAGCCTCGCTTCCGGGCTTAAGCGCGCCTTTAACAACACTGCACAGGCAGAGAAAAGAATTGGAGATAGACAGGGAGAGATCAGTGGAAAGTAAAACTGAGGATAGAAACGAAAGCTTGAGAAGTCCACCCCCCCCCCCCACCACACACACACACACACCCCAAAAGTGTTCTTTAAAACTTAATGTGGAGGAGCTTGTGATTGAGAAAAAAGGTTCTCAAGAAACAAGAAAGTGTGGAGATGACAAACAAAATTAGATGTCAAAAATTCAAGATATGTAAAGATCATATAGGTGATCGGATAGAGTGTTAACTATTAAGAAGGGTCCTCCACAAGTAACTCATTTTCCTCTTGCTTCTCCTTTTGTTTGTTGACTTAAAATGTTTTTGTACTGTGAAAGTCCCTAAACTAGTACATCCTGGGTGTATCATGCCTAGGCGATAAAAGATGAATCTGAAACAAAAACTTCAAAGAGACTGCCTGCTAGGCACCATCAGTAGGCGCCTAAACACAATCAAAAGTACGTGGATTCACAGAAGTGCTACCAGAGAGAATGTGTTTTCACAGACTGGTGCTTAGGCGCTACAACCGCCACCTTGGCTCCATTATCTAGAGTCTCCATGTCATCCCAGCACAAATGTTCTTTCTCTTTCATTGATAATTACGTCTCAAAAGTCACCAAAAGAAAATTACAGATTATGAGGAAATAAAGTTCGACCTAGGCTTTTTTTCTTTTCTCACCGTTTGTTTTTTTCTTGGTTCATAGTATTTTTCACCACAAAGACGTTTATTTGTTTAACCACTCTAATTAGAATCATAACCATCCAGCTGAGGAATTTCAAAAGTAGTTTTCAATAATGTTGCATATCGTCTTCCATCAATTATATAGGTAATAATATTACGATTTTGAGCATATTTTGGAAATATTCCGTATATCTTTTCGCTCTTATTTATTTCACTCGTAGATCAGTGACACAAACACCACATACTCTGAAGTATTTCAAACTTCAGTTTCTTTTCCCTTTATAACTCGAAACCTTCATTTTCAGACCCCTATATTGGACATAACAAGCATCAAGAGTAGCTTGATCCCATAAGTTATAGCATATGTTTGTACATAAAACTAATGAATTAACCATATCATAGAGGTATGAGTTCTCTTTACACTGAATACTATGTTACTCACAAAAAGTACTAGATTTAGTATGAAGATCTAGTTGAGTACAGATTCATATATGAATAAGAATTTCATTTTCCAAGAATCTTAAAATTTGATGATATAAAAACTTTCAAGAATAAAGTTGTGCAAAAGCCAACAACTCTCTAGACTCATTTGATTCTACATTCTTAGAAAGTGAATTTCACGTAGGCTCGTGCATGTGATATAGTTATGCCAACTCATGCAATACTTTGGCATTAGAATAGCAAATTGGAAGTAACCACAACAATTATGTTTTTCCTAAGCACAAATGCAGCACGAGATCATCACTTTGTGATGCATCTATCCTAGCATTGATAGATATCGGACTATACCAAAACCACAAAGGATAGCAAATAAATAAATGATAAATAAGTAGGCTTCAATAAAGATTAACCCTGTTTTGCTACTTCTTGTTGTGTCGTTTGAAGATAGTGCCATAAGATAAATCCAATTTCACAAATTACTGATTCATTGCCCTTGAAGTTTGTATATTGGCCATCTAATCACTAAAATTGATGAAAAATGCGAAGATGGTGACAAACCCAAGATTGCATGTCAAGACTTGCAACCAAAGGCGAATATACCGTATATGGTACATGTTCGGCAGAAACAACAGGGTTGGCCGCAAACCCTGTATATGTGTTGAGCAATCCACTAACATATACATACAATAAACTGTAAGCCACCACCAAAAACAACAACAACATACCCAGTATGATCCCACATAGTGGGTCTGGGAGGGTAGTGTGTACGCAGACCTACTCTACCTTGTAGAGGTGGAGAGACTATTTCCAATAAACCATCAGCTCAGGAAAGCATAAGCACCACAATAATAAAAAGAAAAACAAGACAAGACAACGCAGAGAAGCCATGTATAAGTAGCAGAATATTAACAAGATGGTAAGATGATCGAAAGGCAAAAAATCAAAGAAACCTAATACCTACCAAATGTGAAAGTACGTACTAATACTACCGGTATGAATAATTTAGACTACCTAACCTACTACCCTAATCCTCAACCTCCCCACCTTTCTATCTAAGATCATTTCCTCGATCAACTGAAATTGTGCATGTCATGCCTAATCACCTCACCCCTCTTCGACCTACCCCTACCTCTCCTAAGGCCCCTCAATGTCAACCCCTCACACAATTTAGACTACCTAACCTACTACCCTAATCCTCAACCTCCACACCTTCTATCTAAGATCATTTCCTCGATCAACTGAAATTGTGCATGTCATGCCTAATCACCTCACCCATCTTCGGCCTACCCCTACCTCTCCTAAGGCCCCTCAATGTCAACCCCTCACACCTCCTTACCGGGGCGTCTATGCTTGTCCTCCTCACACTCTAAACCATGTAAGTCTTGTTTTTCGCATCTTGTCCTCAATAGGAACCACATCCACCTTGTCCCAAGTAACTCCATTCCTAATCCTATCTAACCTGGTGTGCCCGCACATCCATCGCAATATTTTTTTTTTTTTGAAAAAGGTAACAATTATATTATTCAGCACCAAAAAAACGAGGCTAATATCTAATATTTACAAGTACAACCCCTGAAAAACTTACAGAGAATCAAAAAGGTCTAGTAATGATTCTTCATCACCTATCAACTGTTCTTTACACCAAAAATGAAAAAGAAAAATACAAGAACTCTTGATTTTCTGTGTTGAACTGCTCATGCCTTCAACACATCTTACATTCCTGACATTCGAGCTCTTGACCAGCCAACACTCAGCCCCATACAACATAGTTGGTCCAACCGCTGCTCTATTAAAAAAAACCTTTAAGTTTTGATGTCACCTTCTTGCCACACATAACACTGGAACCAAGTCTCTATTGCATCCATCTCGCCCAATAGATGTGCGAAATCTTCGTCAATCTCCCCATTCCCCTTATAATAGACCCAAGGTACTTAAAACTTCCCCTCCTAGGGATGAGTTGTGAATCCAGCCTCACCTCGCCTTCCACTACCTGAGTTGTACCACTAAACTTACACTCCAAGTATTATGTCTTGGTCCTGCTCAATTGCATAAATGGGCTGTAGATACAGTGGCAGTCAAGGGGAGCCAATTGGAATAGACTTATTAGAGAGTCCTATTCGTGTGCACCCACTACGAATTGAACCTACACGAATTCACCAATTATGAGTTGGGCTCGCCATAATCCATAAAATTCAAATCCCGGATCTGTCTATGTTCACGACTACAAGGCACGATGAATCTCCCTTTAGAGTTACTTGTTCCTGACAGAAGTTCGGTAGTGGTTAAAGTAATAAAACTTCCATTATAGACCTTATGCATTCTACAACTACCAATATTAAAAAGTTCTGCATCTAAAGAATTGGAAATTCACTCTGCTTTTAAAAAGAAAGATACTGCAATATATCACAATTGGTCATACTATTTAGACCACCATTTGACAAAAAAATTCTCTTAACGAAGACACTGTTTGATGAAATGTAATATACTTATACAAAGTGATCTGTTAATGGATTGAGAAGAAGAACATAACAAACAAGAGAAACCGTCAAATAGCTAGTAATTGTTTAGGTTTATTCAAACCTAAAATCACAAAGAACGAAACAGTTGTGACTTCTGTAAACTACCACATACAACAAAAAATTAGGGAAAACCCAGGAATAAAAGAGCTGCAAATGAGCAATCATATTCTGCAATCAATTAGCCACAAGCCAAATGAAAAAGAGAAAGTGGACATGCAAGAAGAAGACTTATCGGAAGAATTTTATGAAGCAGTTGTAGGAATTGAAAGCTAGGGTTTTGGGGGGAAAATCTCTGAAAAAAACTTCGAAATACCAATTGGCTGAATGATTCACCTTTCAGTATGCTGCGCGTTCGATCTTCACCTCCCTCTATTCGCCGTCTTTGTCTTCTTTTTTTCAGTTCTATCTTGAAAAAGATGATCTGATTTGGTGGAAACAATCAGTGATGGGTTTAATCGCGGGAAAGCAGCCGGACCGCCAAACCGCAAAACACTATTTAATGGATGATCGTGGCTTTGAAGGAACCACAGTTCAAACATGTGCTCTTTTGCAGCTCGTATGTTTATTTATACGAGGGATTATTAAAGGGCATTTTTTATAAAACACCAACTGATTAGCCATTTATTGATACCCTTTGCTATATTATTCATATTAATATTAAATAGACAAACGTATCTGCGCTAAAAACGGAAGAAAAATAAATCACATGATATTCTCCTAATTTAACTTAACGAACTAAAACGATCCCTCATTAATTTTTATTTAAAAGATACATAATAAAAATTATAGCTAAATAAAGAGAAATTCATATGAATAATACAATTGAATACAACAAAATACACCTTAATTTATCTGCATAAAATACTTGAATATAACAAAATACAACTGAATACAGCTGAATAAACTCTTGAATGCAATAAAATACTACTAACTTATGCTGAAAAAGATAGTTGAATATAACTAAATACAACTGAATACAGTTGTATAAAACACTTGAATACAACTAACTAGTGCTGGATAAAATAGTTAAATATAACTAATTAAACTTGAATACAAGTGAATACAGCCGAAGAATACATTCGAATACAACTAAATACAAATAGGCGATCTAGAGAGAGAAACAGCCCTATGGCAAGCAAAAACGACCCTCCCCTGCCCCTCCGTCAGTCTTCTTCTTCAAGGCGTCAATAGCCATTTGAAAATTTGGGATGTGGTGTCTGAAGTTGGGTTTGCTAAAGCTTGAATATTCCACGGCTGAAGTTGGCATAGCCAATAAAACTTAGAATTACTACCTGGTTCTCTTTCTATATTTCCTTCTATGAAAATTAGTCTTCATCGTTTCTTATGGAAATCTTTCCTTCCAGTTTCTCAACTTTTTCTGTGATAAATTTCACTCTCTTTTCAATTCATATGGACCATTCTATAAAGAAGCAAGAATGGAGATTGATAGAACCATGTTGATAAAGATTGGTTTATTCTTTTACTTGACTCTATCAAAGTCATCCACTATCTATTCCAAGGCAAAATCGGTCCTTGAATGAAAAATTAAGAATTTCGGTAAGAAACTAGGGTTTGTGGGAGAAGAGAGTTTGGTTGTATGCAAACAGAGAGATTGTATTGGGTTTGCAAATACGTAGTAAATTATGTGAGAGAAAATACAAAGGAAGAGAGAAAAATAATAATTAGCATATATGGTGCCTTAATTGTAGGATGTAACTATATTTAGATTTTTTGCTATCAAGGAAGAAAGGTATTTATAGGATGTAATATTTTAAAATGGTATTTATTACTGATAAATAGGGTACTAAGGTTTTCTATAGGGTGTAGAAAATCCATTATTAAACTTAATCCTAATAATTTGGGATGGATGCGTAATAAACATACATATATATTAGGAGGACACATGATTTGGCGCGGCACCATGATATTTAATATAAATTTACATGCTAATATTCGAATAATTTTTAAAATATTTACAAGTATGTATAGAGTTTTTGCCAAATTTTAAAAATATTGATTCTAATGTCGAAGATAAAAAATACCAACAATAAATGAAACAGTACTAAAAATGCATCAGTCATCACCATGTTCATTAAGAATCTAATTCCATCAAGTGAATTAAAATTTAATAAATAATAATAATCGCATGATTAAAGATAATAAGATATACAGATATATAAGCATACATGCAATAAGAATATAAATAACAACTTGCTGTTTTAGTTGAGAATTCTATAGGCTTTGCCGATAGATATCCCAAAGCGAGATTCCTGCTCAAATTTGTTAGCTTTAGAAGATAAGAAATTTGTGTAGTACTCTGGAAAAAATATTCGAAGCTCTACATTCTACAAGATGAAATCCCAACGTCATATTGAATGTTGGATATTTCGTCAAGAAAAAAAAAAGGCTTCAACCAATTATGGATTCAATGACCTTTAATTCTTGTAAACCCGTTTTTCTTTTAATTTAATAGAAATAACATAGAAGGTATATATTATAGTTATATTACATATTTCCAATAAGGAAAGACTTTATACAAGGTAAAGAATATTAATTATTCAAGGTAAAGAATCTTTAATTTAATTCAAACTCCTAAATAGTTAGGACTTCTACATAGTTCAAATAAGGAAAGTTTTAATAATCAAAATATTTGTTAATTTTAAAGCCATAAATATTATTAAAAAAACTAAATGCTAATTTTGTTTGCTATAATCTATTTTTTGAAAGGTAAAAAAAGTTGTCCAATTTATCTACTTGTTGCTAAAAGTCCTCAGTTTGAATTAGTAACGGTATAGTTTTACTTAAACTTTTGTGTAGAACATATTGAAATTGTCTGAAGGCTTGTTAGTTTGTGGGGAACACAAACTCAAAAAATCGAACCAAACCAAATCAAACTGACCAAAAAAAATAATACTTTTTAATTTGGTTTAGTTTTGGGTTTGAATTTTAAAACTAATCAAATTTGATTTGATTTTGGTTTTAATAAGAAAAAAACCGAACTAAATCAACTATAGGAGTAGCTATTTCAAATTTATTATTACCCCTATATATATGTATATTTTTATATAAAATTTCAAAAAATTAATGGTAAATGTTAATAGTTTGTACTTTTAGTATAGTTCTTTACCTTTACATTCCAGCTTGATTGGCAGTTTTCTTTTGTTAAGCGTAAGAATTCATTCCGTGTTAAAAATAATATATTTTTAATTGAGTCCTTAAATTATTTATCACTATTTGATTCAAGTGTTATCAATATATATTGGTAAATAATAGATTTCTCAAAGAGCAATTAATTTGATAGTGTTACGTTGAAAATGTGGTCTCCCGAATATGTGTTGGTAGTGTATGTCTTATATTTAAGAAAAAACAAAAAAAAATAACCAGAAAAACCGAAAAACTGACATAAACCGAATCTAGAAAAAATTGACTTAATTGTTCTGGTTTGGTTCTAATATTTGAAAAAACCGACTTACTTGATTTGGTTTCTTTTTAGGGAAAACCCGATCCAAATCGAACCATGAACACAACTTAATAGTTTGTTGTACGTATTTGTATCAGAAGTATGAAAATATAATAACTCAAAAGGTATTATTAGCCCAAAGTAATGTAAAGGTTTAAGTCATCCATTCTGCTCCTGTCTAAAGTGATGCTAGGTTGCTTCACAGAGGTGCGCTTCGCTCGACCACATGATGAACATATTTTAAGCTAACTGCATGTCGAGCGCTTAAGCCCCAAGACAACAGAGCCATCATTGTGGGGAAGTTAAAGTGCATCCAACGCAAAGCGGCCTTTCATTCCCTTGTTTCGTCGTGGCACCCCCCGGCTATCTGGCTGGAAAAGATGATCCGAAAGCTTCCTCTCTCCCGGTAAGCAAGACCTCCTGGCTCAAAAAATAATAAAGATAAATAGATTGAGTTTTTTCCCCTTGCCTGTTTCCCATTTCCGCTTAATATATTGTAGCGTCCATAAATTTAGGACTTTCAACGCATTTGTTTAAACAAGGAACTTTTTAATAATAAAATATAGTAGCTTTCAAAACGGCTTCAAGATCTAAATATTAGATAAATATGATAGTTTTGTCCAATATAAAATTAATTTTTAAGGTTAAAAAGATAAAAGATATTTTACTAAAAATCTTTGTACTTTTATTATAATATAATATAGATATAAATAAATAAGTATTAATTTTTCATACAATTCAGTCAGGGTTGAAAATAGTCGAGTAACTAAAATTCGCCGTCAGAAAAATTTAACACTACTATTCGTGGGGGCAAAATATCCAGTGTAGTATCGGACCTCCGTCCAACTTTCTTATTGCAATTTCTATATCTGTGTCTCAAAAGTCTACTAAATATATGAGAACAGAACTGTAACACAGTGAATTAATTCACAACAGATTTTTCTGTATGTGTGAATGCTCAGAAGAGTTGCATCGACAAAATACTGTAACTTAAAGAGCAGGACCATCTAAAACTAGAATAATACCCCCATAATATTAATTTAAAGGAAATTTGCACAAACGAACTGTACATGTTATTTTTTTCCACTAAGCCTGTGCTGGAGCTACCCTCCAAACAACCAACACGGCCATAATAAACTTTATCGACACCCAACATGCAGCAAAAAACAAATACTATCCCACTGCCCTCCACCCCTCAAACTCCCAAGAATCAGAAAATATCAACTATTATATCCTATCCTATATTCAAGCTGAGCTGCTATCGATTTACTCTCTGCTTCTTTTCTTGGATTTGGATATCATTTGAAGGAGAATACCTAAACCAGCCTCCCCATACTGTCGTTTATTCATTTGCTTTTTGCAAGTGTCTTATGTCACGACTGTCTGCTGCTTGCTGCTATCTTGTTGCTTCTTGACAAATTCTTGTTGGCTAGCCACATCAACTGTGAAGTCGTCCTCGTCATCCTTCATGAGAAACTTGTCAACTTGAGCAGCTGCTTGCCGCCCTTCGGAGATGGCCCACACCACCAAAGACTGTCCCCTGCGACAGTCTCCTGCTGCAAACACCCCTTCCACACTTGTAGAGTAGCGTCCATAATCAGCCTTGAAGTTAGACCTGTTGTCCTTTTCTAGTCCCAGTTTGTCTGCTATTGTCTGAACAAAGATAAAACACAAGAATAACCATTCAATATAAATTAAATTTCATCAGAGCAAAAAAAATGAAGAAATGAAAATGGAAATCATAAGGGATACTAACCGATTCAGGACCAAGGAACCCCATAGCTAGCAGAACCAGATCGGCTCCAATAATTTCTTCAGAGCCTTCTACTTCTTTGAATTGGAATCTTCCACTGGCATCTTTCTCCCACTGTACACGTATGACCTCCAACCCTTTCACATTTCCATTCTCATCTCCAATGAAACGCTTGGTCAATACCTCATAGGATCTCGGATCCTTACCAAACTTTGCAGCAGCTTCCTGATGCCCATAATCTACACGGAAGATACGAGGCCACTACCAACAAGAAATGGAAAGGACATATCAAATTGACATTCAAGAAGAAGTTAATAAGAAAAATGTTAATAGAAGTTTAATGATAACTTTATAATCCTAATTCAGACTATAAAGCCAATTCTAGAAACTTCCTCTGAAATTATAAAAAGAGCAGCTCGACAAAACACCATATTGCTTCTGAATTACCCATCATGCACATGATAAACATAAAAGCAACCCCGCTAATTGAAGTGACTGACTATGCACAGGAAAATGTAAGGTACGTTTGCCACAGTAATAACAGTAAGGTGCAAGCATGCTAATTGAAGTGACCAACTATGCATGGGAAAGAGTAAGGTGCATTGACACATAAAACATGATCAAACCTGTGGCCAAGGATTTCCAGGAGCCCTAGTTTGTGGCGGCTGAGGGAGAAGCTCTAGATTAACAACACTGCTGCAGCCATGCCGAATAGACGTTCCTATGCAATCTGTCCCAGTGTCACCTCCACCAATAACAACCACCTTCTTTCCCTTGGCAGAAATGTATTTTCCATCCTGGAGATTGCTATCAAGCAAACTTTTTGTGTTTGCGTGAAGGAACTCCATTGCAAAATGAACTCCTGAGAGGTCTCGTCCAGGAACAGGAAGGTCCCTACCAATGAGTCAACAAGTAGTTTTGAGTGAGCAATTACTTATTCAGAAAGCACAATCAACCAAAAGCGATATGATGCCATCCATGGTACTCACCTTGGCTTTGTGGCTCCAACAGCCAAAACAATTGCATCGTGATCTTCACGAAGCCGCTCCAAGGAGTACACGGGATCATTTCCAACATTTGCATTGACAACAAATTTCACCCCTTCTTTCTCCATAAGGTCAACCCGCCTCTGAACGACATCAATCTTGTCGGTCTTCATGTTGGGCACTCCATACATCATCAGACCACCGATTCTATCAGCACGTTCAAACACGGTTACAGTATGACCCTTTCTATTTAACTGATCAGCAGCAGCCAGGCCTGAGGGTCCACTCCCGACAATTGCGACTCTTTTCCTGTCAGAATGAGAACAATTAGAACATGAGCTATCGATATAATGTACGGTAGAGTGTAGATGTCGATCTGTCAAAGCTTAACTACTCTTAGAATGAAACATCTACATAACCCATAAAAGCACAGCTTTTTGCTGAAAAAATATGCTGCTGACAGTGGACACGCTAAAAGACAATCAACTTAGTAGCTGCAAAGAGTCGGTTACCAGGAGCAATTGGAAATGAGAAAAAGGGGCACCTCCAAAGAAAAATAAATGCAGGCACACGTAGAATTGTGGGGGCAAGGGTTTGGAACAGTACAGTACAAGCAAGTGATGAAGAATGCTTACCCGGTTCTCTCAGAAGGAGGTCGTGGCACCATCCACCCTTCGTCAAAAGCTTTGTCGATAATGGCACATTCAATGCTCTTGATAGAAACAGGATTCTCAATGATACCAAGCACACAAGACCCTTCACAAGGTGCAGGGCACACCCGACCAGTGAACTCAGGGAAGTTGTTTGTCTCAAGAAGCCTATCCAGTGCTTCACGCCATCGGTTTTGATACACTAACTCATTGAATTCTGGTATTTTATTTCCAAGAGGACACCCAGAGTTCTCCTGTAACAAATTTTCATGACATAATCAAATCAGATTTTGGCCACTTGTATTCATATTGTGCATCAATCACTACACATTTCAGTATTAATATTACCTGATGACAAAAAGGAGTTCCACAGTCCATGCAGCGCGCAGACTGTGTCTTAAGGAGTGGACTGGGTTTTGACTCTTCCATAACCTCTTTCCAGTCCCTCATCCGAACATCTGGATCCCTGTATGACACGCCCTGTCGCTCATAAGCAACAAAACCTCGATGCTTGACTGCATCAGCAACTTCGGTGGGCCTCATCAATGTTTTTTCCTCTTCAACCTGTAAAAGACCAAAAGTGCATATGTAAAGTTTCCAAAACCTATTGTAAAGCCTCTTACAGCAACTAAATACCCAAATGCGCCGGCGAAGGCCAATAAAGCAATTAATGGACAAATCAGGTGCCACAAGGTCCCTAAGCTACATCTATAGAAAAAATAGAATCTTCTCAGGAATATGATGAAATAATACAGGAATTCGAAGGCAGCTCTCCTTCAGAAACTTCATCAATGAACTAACCTGACTGAATTGGTCCTTAGATGCAGCTGCTAATTTCTTCAGTTCTTCAAAGGCATCTTTTTCCTTCAAATCTGCCTCTTCTTGCTCCTCTGCTTCCTTGATGGCACGTTCATTTGCTGCTTTGTTAGCTTCCTCTTTTTTCATGCTTGCCAGAACACGTTTATAATCTCTAGGGAAGACCTTAACAAATCTAGGCAAAAGATTATCGAAGTCTGCAAGAACATCTTTTGCTAGTTGGCTGTTTGTGTTACGCTGATGTTGCTGTATCATCATCTTCAAAGTCATGATATCATCTTCTTCTTCAACTTTATCAAGATCAACCAGCTCTGAATTGCAACGAGATCGGAATTTTGAATCCACATCAAGAACATAGGCAACACCACCACTCATACCAGCAGCAAAGTTTCTTCCAGTTTTTCCGAGGACAACAACTGTACCGCCAGTCATGTACTCACAGCCATGATCACCAACACCTTCTACAACAGCTTTGGCCCCTGAGTTACGGACACAAAATCTTTCTGCTGCCATCCCATTAAAATATGCCTCCCCAGTTGTTGCCCCATAAAGAGCTACATTTCCAATCACAATATTTTCCTTGGGGTCAAACTTGCTTTCTTTTGGAGGATAGACGATGATTTTTCCCCCTGACAAACCTTTACCAACATAATCATTGCTGTCTCCTTCAAGCTCTAACGTGATGCCAGGGCAAAGAAAAGCTCCCAGACTCTGCCCTGCACTTCCACTAAGTTTGATATGAATGGTGTCTGCAGGGAGTCCTGCGAGGTGATACCGCTTGGTAACTTCATGGCTTAGCATTGTTCCGACAGCGCGGTTTACATTACAGATTGGAGTTTCAATATATACAGGAAGACTTTTCTCCAATGCAGCTTTGGAAAGGGCTATCAAATTGTTATCTAAAGCCATGTCTAAACCATGATCCTGTTTCTGTACACAATATTGGGCAGCTTCAGGACGGATATCAGCAGCAGGTCGAAGCAGTAGGGACAGATCGATGTTCTTTAGTTTGTCATTGTTCTTGGTTAAATCTTTATCCAGTTCAAGCATGTCTGAACGGCCAACCATTTCAGTAAGTGTTCTAAAACCAAGCTGAGACATGATTTCTCTTACTTCCTCAGCCAGCATGAAGAAGAAATTTATGACATGTTCTGGTTCTCCAGCAAACTTCTCCCGAAGAATTGGATCTTGGGTCGCAATTCCCACAGGGCAAGTGTTCTTGTGGCATTTTCTCATCATTATGCAGCCAAGTGTTATGAGGGGAGCAGTGCTGAAACCAAACTCCTCCGCACCAAGAAGAGCAGCAACAGCCACATCTCTTCCAGTTTTCAATTGGCCATCTGTTTGTAGTGTTGTTCGGCCACGGAGGTCATTAGCCACTAAAGTTTGATGGGTCTCTGCAAGACCAAGTTCCCATGGAAGCCCGGCACTCTTGATACCAGTCCATCTGGAGGCACCCGTGCCTCCATCATGACCGGAGATCAAGACATGATCAGCATGTCCCTTGACAACACCGCTAGCAATAACCCCAACGCCAGCTTCAGAAACCAACTTGACACTTACACGTGCCCCGGGATTTGCATTCTATAGGCATAATAATAGGGCAACATCTCAGGATCAATGAATAATAAATAAAGAAAGATGCACAGTGCAAATAAACGAGATTTTAATACCTTCAGATCATGAATCAACTGCGCAAGATCCTCAATAGAGTAGATATCATGATGAGGAGGAGGACTAATTAGTCCAACTCCAGCTGTAGAGTTCCTAGTGACAGCTATGTCACCAATGACCTTGTGTCCAGGAAGTTCACCCCCTTCTCCAGGCTTGGCTCCCTGCAAAATACAAGGGGGATATAAATAGATGTATCCAACGCGTAACAGAAAACTTTACTGTTCACATTTATCTCACCAAATGCCAAATGCAGGTTCAGTTAATGAGGCAAAGACACCTATAGGTGCCTTGCAGATGCAGCATCATCTGTCCATGAACATAAATTCATAAACAAGAGAAACCTCTATTCCAACTGGAATACAGGATCTAATAGGAATGGATCAACATTTAATACAAACATGTTGATGAATGAAATATATTTGCAATGCGCATGTAAAGAGTACCTGAGCCATTTTTATCTGTAGCTCGTCAGCATTTGTGAGGTAATAACTTGAGACTCCAAATCTACCACTTGCAACCTGCTTAATTGCACTTCTTTTTGGATTCATTGAACCATTAGGAAGAGGCTCCATCCGAGATGGTTGCTCACCACCCTCACCTGTCCAAAAGTAGGTACAGCTTTCATTTTACAGTCAAAAGAATTTCAGCTCCAAAGGGGTAAAAATGGTAGCCTCAACAAGAGAAAGATCACTGTCAACACTCCACTTAAGCAGCCCCTCAGGGGTTTGCTCAATTAGCAAAGGTTGAAGGACTTGTGTCTTAGGTCACAAGTTAGAACCATGCACCAGGCGAACTAACCAGAGTATTTAAGTGGAGAAAGGTAAGGGCAGACTCATCATCCCCACGTTTTTTAATGCTGTGGTTGGCATCCAGACTGATTTCTCGGTCATAAAATATAAAACATTCCAGTAAAACATACCTGTGTTAGATTTGCCCCCAATTTTGTTCATTGCCATAGCAAGAGTAGCATGAGCCTCCAAAGAGATTGATCCATAACTCATGGCTCCAGTAACAAAACGCTTTACAATTTCACTTGCGGGTTCAACTTCTTCCAGAGGAACTTTCACCTCTGCCTCTTTAAACTTCAAAAGTCCCCTTAAATTGCATTGTCTATTTAATTCCTGCACGCGCTTAGAGTATTCTTTGTAGGCAGCTACACTATTAGTTCGTGCAGCCTCCTGCAATTTTGCGATGGCAAGTGGATCATTAAGGTGAATCTCACCACCTTTTCTCCAATGATAATCACCAGGATTAGGGAGTGCCACAGCCTCTGCACTCCCGGGAGCCAAGGCTCGTGATGGGAACGCTAGTTCATGCAGCTTGAGTGCATCCTTTGCAAGTGCATCAAAAGTTGCACCCTCCACTCTGCTAGGGGTTCCTTTGAAACACCGCTCCATCACTTCTGACGAAAGGCCAACTGCCTCAAAAATCTGAGCACCCTTGTACGATGCCAATGTTGATATGCCCATTTTTGCAAGAACCTTCTGCATGCCATAATGACTTGCTTTGAAGTATTTCTTGACAAGTTCATCCTTGGAATGGAACTCACCAGTTGACTTTGATGGGATTTTTCCATCAACCTGTAGTCTCCATATAGCTTCGACAGCCAAATAAGGGCAGATAGCATCAGCACCAAATCCTACCAATGTACAGAAATGGTGTACTTCTCGTGGCTCCGCAGATTCAACAATCAGTCCAACACGAGTCCGCTCAAGTTTTTTAACTAAATGATGATGGACAGCACCAACAGCCAATAAAGAGCTCACAGCAACACGCTTTGGCGAGAAGGCTAAGAAGGTTAATAAGTAAATATCAATACCATACTGATAAAAGAGATAAAAACCATGTACAAAGGAATGGCATACTTTTTATTTTTTTTACAAATTAAATAGCTCTCTGTAAAAATTGGTACCTCTGTCAGAAAGAACGATTGTTGTATAACCCTCCTGAATCGCGCTGTGCGCTTCAGAGCAGATCCTATCTAAGGTCTCCTCTAGACCCTTCGTACCACGGTCTCGGGAGAAGGTAATATCAAGAACCTTACTGCGCCACCCTCTGTAGTTCATCTTTTTCATAGCTTCCATTTCTTCGATGGACAAAAGAGGTCCCTTGAGTGAGAGGCGGTGACACTGTTCTTCGGTGGTCTCTGTAAGATCTCCTTCAGGACCAATCATACATTCCATAGAGGTAACAATTTTCTCCCTTATAGGGTCAATAGGAGGGTTCGTGACTTGAGCAAACATCTGCTTGAAATACTCAAATGTAAGTTTCTCTCTATTAGACATCACTGCTAATGGAGCATCATTTCCCATTGAACCAAGAGCCTCAACACCATCTTTTGCCATTGGGAGTAGCAGCATTTCTAAGGACTCCACAGTGTAACTGCATAAATAGGTCAGTGATTAAATACTTAATACATGTTGTCACAAAATTCTGGGGATTTGTCAGTCTATGGCAAAAGAAACATACCCGAAGGCCTTTAATGGAGCCAATAAACCATGAAGCCCCATATTTTCCATACTGTCATCATCATTTAACGCCTAAAATTTGTAGAAGAATAGATTGATAAGTTAAGAGGCACTTAGGGAACCAGCTAATAACAAACAGGCACAATTAACAGCAGAAAAGAGAAGACCAAAAACAAAGATTTAGAGGAATTAAATTAGTATGACACGGTGCTCACTGGCAAAACTCCGGCAATGGGTGGAGGGACCCTGTAGGACTTATTAACAGACTCAACAATGTCTTTCAGCTCTATCTTTTGCCTTTTAAGCCACTGTCCATAAGGTCTTGCAAGAGAGTACTGCTGCTTCAAAGCTTCATCATCTACAACAACATGGTTCTCAAAGTCCACCAGAAGCATCATTCCAGGGTTTAGTCGACCTTTTCTGCATACATCTTCAGGTGGAATATCAACTACTCCAACTTCACTTGCCATAACAACCCTGCCACTGTATGTGACATAAAAGCGACCTGGACGCAGACCATTCCGATCTAATGTAGCTCCAAGATAGCGCCCATCAGTAACTGCAAGGCAATGTCCACATTAAGCAAATGCCACAAAGAAAAACCTCATAGAAGAAATCAGTTAATTCCTTGAAGTGTATTACATGATATAAGGGCAGGTCCATCCCATGGTTCCATGAGAGCTGAAAAATACTCGTACAACGCTTTGCGCTTAGGATCCATGTTCTTGTCATTTTGCCAGGCTTCAGGAATCATCATCATTACAGCTTCTGGGAGGCTTCTACCAGCTCGAAGCAGAAGCTCAAGTACACCGTCAAAAGCTCCTGAAAAATGGAGACAAAATCAGATACGGACAATCAAAGCAAATATCTGCTAGTAGGAAAGCTGATCACAGCATGTTCAGATATTGACTGCTTTGAGGTGTAGAAAGGTAGTACAAGAACCTGAGTCAGATGAACTGGCATCAACAATGGGCAAGAGCTTTTTCATTTCTGTCTTTGAAAGGCCGAGCTCTTTGCATTTAAGAAGACCTTCACGAGCCCTCATCCTGAATAGACAAAAGAATGACGTTTCAAACAAAATATCAATGGAAAGGACAAATCAACAAGATACAATGGAATTTAACTTCGCAACTGTCAAATAACTTAATCCTATTTAAGATTCTTCCTTAGCTTCTGGGAAGAGCATGCTAGTTGATTTGCAGTCAACATGTTACTCCAGAACTGAAGGTGAACAAAGGAAGATATTTGATGCAAAAGGAAGTATTCAATCATGTGCATCCCTCCACTAATGTAATGTGGAAAACAACATCACTGACCTGCAGCAACTACTGTTGACACCTTATCCTCACAATTCACTTTTTACAAGGATCGGTGATTCTTTTCAATTTCAAATGGAAACCAAATCATCTAAAATACCTTTTAATTCAGGAGATGAATCATAAAGGAATCATATTAAGCCCTGCACATATGAGACCAGAAAATGTAACTCCGCAGGAAATTTACCAGTTTACGTTGCCTCGAAGTGTGTTAATTTCCCCGTTATGACCCAAAACACGCATAGGCTGAGCACGATCCCAACTAGGAAAGGTGTTTGTAGAGAACCTAGAATGCACCTGTACCAGAAAACCCCAAAAAATTTACATTTGGAAGATCCAATACGACAAAATGAAAAGAAAAGAAAAGAGCTCCTGAGATATGTCTTCCAGATGCAATGGTAATTGAGTTCCGGCACTCTGAAGATTGTGGCAATGACGGGACAGAGCACATTGAGCCCTAATCTAACCTTGAGCACACACAAATTCCTCCACAAGATTTAAGTGGATATTTTCTCGTTAAGAACAGATGGCAGAGAGGAGGCACCAAGTTTCTGTAAACATTATTTACTTGGTAATGAGTTTCCTTACCAACTCACCAAAGAGTCCCACTGGCATCCAATACAAATTGTGATCAAGGGAGTGGAAGAACTTAAGAGATCATTCATACTTCAATGCCTCAGAAGTCATTCCTCAACCTTGCATCTCTTCAGTTTACTGGTTGATCCAATGCTGTTCGTTGTTGAAGTATGGAGTCAGTGTACAAATTAAATGAGAATGGATAAAATATTTACCAGGGCCATGTAGCTCGTAAACCTTTCATTGCCCAAATCTGCATAGTAGTACTCCTTCAACTGATTAGGCTTTAACTGACCTTTATAAACAATAGTCCTGCGCATTAAGAATACAAAATTTAAAGTTAGCCACAGCACCGCAGCGAATAGTGATGTATTCTGAGTCTTGTGGAACAAACCTTGAAGAAAGAGAACATATATAGAAATCTCTCACGCCACCATGTTGGAGGTTTAAAGCAGCTCGGATCGCTACCATTGAAACCCTCCTCAAAATATACATCTGCAGGGGGAACGGATTCAGAACCGATGATGAAGAATAATTGATAGGAAATACTAAGTAGTAACAAATATACTACTTCAGTAACAGACAACTACCTGCCGCTCAAAGTCGACCTTTGACCGAGGAGTTGGTGTCAGAAACACTTGCTCAATGACAGGTTCTGTCTGCAATGCCGACTTGCCCAGTCCTGAATTATCTGTAGGCACTGGACGCCATCCAAGAACTGTATGACCGAGCGACTCAGCCACCTGCCGAAGCACAAATATTCAAAAAAAAAAAATCAGAATACGTAATAACGAAATTCACCTGCATAAATCTGACATCAAAAGCATCAAATAGAGCAGGAGATGAATTTCACCTTTGTAAATACAATTTTGCTTTGCTCCCTTCTGCTTTCAGAGGTAGGTAGAAAGAACATCCCAACTGCATAATGGCCAGGTGGTGGTAGTTCAAATCCCACCTCACTTGCTACCTGAGGCAATTACACAGAATATACAAGCAACAATTGAGTGTTAGACCAGATTTCAAGCCACAATTGGTAATTTTGCAACTAAGAGATCACTATAAATACTTTAGTACTAAATTTTGAATTAATAGTCTATGTTTTGTTGTCATTCTGAAGTGATACTATTTTATACCCAATAAAAATACATGTCTTAGAAACACCTTGGAAAAAACATATAGATGAAAACTATATCCTTTTCATTATTACTTGTGAAAAAGAAATGATCAGGTTACCACTTGTTTCTTTCTTGTAATTTCTGTAGTAGTAATTTTACATTATAAGGAAGCATTTAAAATAAAACTCCAATAATTAGAAGAACGCAATAATGCGGTTTTTATTTTTGTTTTTGTTTTTGCTTGCCTTTCTTTTCAATGCGCCGAGGGTCGATTGGAAACGGCCTCTCTATCCTCTCGGTAGAGGTAAGGCTTGTCTACATATTACCCTCCCCAGATCCCACCTTGTGGGAATATACTGGGTTGTTGTTGTTGTTGTTATTTCTTATTTAAGATTCCCCTATCATCCTCTCAGGTAGTACACCCATGGGCGAAGCTACCTATAACAGAAGTCGCCGAAATATTATGAAAATTGCACGGTATATATAAGTAAAATATTGATTTTAAATGTATAAAACATGTATTAAACACCCTTTATCAGAATTTTTTTTCTACTTCTCACAAGTTTAAACACCCTTAAAAATATTTCTAGCTTCGCCACATACACCCACACATGATCAACCATAAATAGTACAAAAGCAAAGAAGTAACTAACAAAATCATCAAATTAGCAATTCATAACAAGTTTCAAGAACATCACTTGAGGTTAAAAAAATTCCACTAACTGAAAATTAAGTAGCAGTAATTCTGAGCAGTTAAAATATGTCAGTCACCTCCTTGTAGAAATCATGAGGCAAAGCCACAAGAATACCGGCCCCATCTCCAGTATTAGTCTCACAACCACACGCGCCTCTATGAGACATGCGAACTAACATCTCAACAGCATCAGTTACCTAAAAAAAATTTGAAAAATTCAAAATTTCCATAGAACCAAAAAAACTACTTATCACAAATACTTTTGAAAAGTTCTCTGATTTACCGTTTTCCGGTTGCTTTCACCAGAAAGTTCAGCCACAAACCCAACGCCACAAGAGTCCTTATCGAAAGACGGATCGTAAAGGCCGAGTGGCTTCTCCGGCACATTAGACAATGCAGAACGAACCACAACCTTAAGCTTCGGAGCCTGACCCGGCCCATCTGATTGCCAAAGGTGCAACCTTTCAGAACCCGAGGCCCGGAGTTTGGCTCCGTAAAACCTCTTATCGAAACCGGTAGTGCTCTTAGCTAAACTTCTAGAGGCCCTAGTAGTTCTGCCCAGACCAACACCAACTCTGCCCAAAGGCATAGCATTCAATCGATGGCCCGCCAGACTCTTGGCCGGCGATGGCATAACCATGCCATTGTTCACAGAACTCGAAGCAATCGACATATTAAACCACCAGGTTCGGTTGTTTACAATCTTTTTAAGAGATATGTATATATATAAATACCGTAAATTGTATACAGAATTAAGTTATTACGGAAAAGAAACAAAAAAGTTCAGATCTTTATGAATAAAAAAAACGTTAAAGAGAAATCTCAGATCCGTTGTTTAGAAGGCTTTTGGAATGATTAGATGAGCAGACTTTGAGAAGATCACGTGAAACATATGGGTTTGAAGAGAGGGCGGCGGATAGGCGGTGGATAAAGCGTAAAAAAGGTAGTCCTTATCTAATCAAACTAATCGAGATTGAGTTTTAATCTAACGAAACAAAGGAACCAAAATCATAGGTGGGAGAGGGAGTTTTTGTTCATAAAACGCAGATGAGGGCAACGAAGGCAAGAGAAATGAGGAGAGAGTCTGCACAGCGTCAGAGGGGGTAGGTGGCGGCAGGGCTTTGCTCTCTTCTATCTTTCTTCGTTTTCGGCATGGGCGAGGTGGCTTGTGTTAGCATTTATAGATGAGATAGGAGTAGAAGTTGGCAGGGTGTGAGACTCCGGGGTGGGGGGATTTGAGTGGGTCCCACCTGATGTGTGTTCTGAGAAAAACGTTTATCCGTGTTTAAACTTGTGTTTAAACTTTAAGGGTCTCTTTAGAAAGTCACCAAATAATTAAAATTGGTATAACTAATAGGATAGTATTTTTTTAATAATAAGGTAGTTATTATATAATCTAATAATTATATAGTTATATAATTACAATGATATATTTGTTTGTCATATTATAATTATGTTGTAATTATTTATTTACTGTTTGATTGTACAAATATAATTATATAGTTAGATAAATTTTTAAATAAAGTAATTAGCAAAATTTAAAAATTAATATAATAAATATATGCCTATAAAGTTTTATAAGTATAAATAATATTTTATTTGATATTTAAGATGTATATTTTTCGTGAATTAATTAGTAGTCATATATTTATAATTAATATTGTACAAATAATTTATATATATATATATTCTAGATTGATAATTGCTTAGATACTTACAAAAACTAAAAAAAAATATTTTGTAAAATATCATCAAATTTATGTTTGATAAAATAAATTAATATTTATAAATATAATGTCATAACATTATCAAATGAACAACATGTAATGTGAGCCAATGCTACTAAAATAAGTAAACTGGAACCATGAATATAAAATAATTTTAAAATCCAAAAAAATAGTTTAGCATATGTCAAATTCTAACATAATATAGTAAGTTCCACTATAACTTAAAATTAGGAAACTTAATAAGTTTATAACCACATTCAACAACGAAATTTTATATTAATTGCATCACTTATTATATATCAAGTTTGTTAATGACTCATTATTTCTAACATTGGAGGTAGTTTCAAAAAATAAAAAATAAAATAAATAAAAATAAAATATAAGAAATTTTATGGAATCACTAGAAGTAAAGGTAGAGAAATAAAATATAAATAATGTACAAAGAAAATATATTTTATAATTTCAAAAAAAAGTAAAACTAAAATTAAAAACATGAAAAAAAAAATGAAAAAAAAGTTATAAAGAAAGAAAAATAAAAATAAAAATAAACTAAAAGGCAACCTTGTAAATATACTATATAATTACTACCAATTCTCACCTCTTTTTTAATTGAAGAGTGTAATTATACCCCTCTAATTACATCCAATTCTATGTTGACCAAGTAATTACTTGACCAAACAAATATGTCAAACTATGTAATTACACTAAATTACACCCAAATCCATTTCCTAAACAGCTTTCCAAACAGACTCTAAACCAAATCCTTCACTAATAAATGTGCTGCTATATCTTTTATATAAAACTTTATAATTGATTGGATTAAATAAAAGTGAACGATGGAATATAATGTAATCACATTTTTAATTTAGTACTGCATAGTTTTATTATTTTTGTCAATGATATCTATACATCGGGTATATTATATTATACGCTTATTAAAAGGTTGGATATAAAAACTTTGATTTTATCTTCTACAAATTTCTAACTCACAAATTGCTGAATCACTCAAATCTTTATAAATAGTTTTAATTTTTGACAACAACTTCAAAATGATATTCTTATGGAACTCTAATCATGAATTCTGTAAGAAAATTTAACAAATTACAAATTTTGTTTATTACTTCAGCAATAGAGTTTTTTTATTTTTTCACTTTAATTCACCTAATAATATTAAATCAGTTACGATAAACATAAATATCACTCTCAAATCACTTTTTAACACAAATCTTCTCAATACCTTGTTAATAGATGTAATAAAAGTTTCAAACTTTATACAAAATAAGCTACTTTGGTAAGAAAAAGAAATAAGCTAAAGTTGATTAGGAAAGTACCGTAATTAACTCTAAATGTACCATCTAATTATATATGTGCCTATCGTGAATTAATTTTGACTTATCAAATTAAATTCTGAATAATGATATATGATTTATTGTAAACGTTTGTTAAAGTTTTCTTCGTAACTCTTATTCTAAAAAGAACCTAAAACCTATTAGTTAATATTTGATTAAAATTGAAATGGCAAGTTTTTAAAGTTAAAATTATATTTAAATATAAATTTTACTTGAAAAAAAAAAGACTAAACCTATGGAGAGGAAAATAATTATTTCGCTTAATATACTCCTTAATTCATAGTTTTTAATTTTAAAGTTATATCTTAATTTGAGGTAGAAATACCGAATTTGGTTTCTAAAATGAACATTAATTTGCCAAAAATAAAAACGTACTAGTGATAGTATTTTTGTTCAAAGGCCTACTCAAACTCCTTTTTCGCCACGTGTACAAAAGGAGCCTCCTATGCAGCACGCGACAAACGCTCGTGGTGGGGCCTCCCCGTTGCAGCCGTTAGCCGACTGAGGTACGGTGGTTAGTGGTTATAATAGATTGCTATTTATAGCCGCCTCTAGGCTCGGTACCAGGCCTCCGCGGCTCGGGCACGGTAAACTTCTTTTGAGTATCAACGTTTTCCACTTTATCCTCTTCGTGGACCCCATGTGCTTTCTCAGGTGAAAATGACTGATACCTTCAACGTGCGACTTGACCAACGGAAGTTTTAGGAAAGTTAAGACGTAATTTTGTTTAAATTTTTCCTTTTTCGAAAATATTTTTGAAACGAAAAAAAAGTTTCAGTACTTATGGACCCAAATAGGGACAGAGCTACATATATATATATATATAATTAAAATTCAACAATAACAACATATCTAGTCTAATCTTACAAATGGAGTTTAGAGAGTAAAACGTGTACGAAAATTTTATTCATATCTTGTGAAGGTAAAAATAACGTTTCCAATAAATCTCCAGCTCAGGAAAAATATAATCTCAACAGTTTCGACAAAGAAATACGATAGTGAAGAAACAATAAAAAAAGAAGCAACAACAACACGAAGAAATTAAGTTAACCGAAGCAAAACTAGACACGCAGTAATTATAAAATTTGAAAAATAAGAAAATAATACTAATATTAAGAGTGTATGGGTCATATTTTGATCCCATGATAATCAATTAGATTTACCATTTCTCTCTATTAGTATAAACGTAATAGGCGCCGAGATCGCCTCAACCAAGAATACTATATGTATCCGCCTAGAGCCTTGGCCGGGGTTGATACTTTCCGGGTACGCCCGAAATAATTCCCTAATGTGGACCGGTCTCCAAGATAGTCAACTCGTACAACAGACGTCTATAAATATAGGGGCAGACATCAGAAAAGGGGTTCCACTCTCTCCCCATGGGGGCTCTAAGAAATATAGAGTAAAACACATAGTGAGAACCCAAGACAAAGAATAGAATAACGGTATATCTCACAAAACATGATTGTAAAGATCTGAACCTCTTCATGGAGAGGCACATTAACCCATTATCATGAATAAAGATCACCAATATTTTCTATCGGCCATACAATTATTTCTATTATCTTTTCCTTCTTAGATTTCAGATATGTTACGATATGCTATTATTGGCCCTCTATTTTTATCGGTTGTATTGAATTCATAAATGCTTATAAATATTTTGAGTCAAATAATTTGGTGTCGTCTATGGGGACTTCATAGCAAGATTGCGTAGCCTTTCCTGAAGTCAGAAGCAAAGGGAAAACGATGAACGAAGGGTTAAAAACCCAATGAGAGCAAGCCTGATTAATCTCATCTACACTCGGGCTATGAGTCGTCGACTCAAAAGAATCAACAAAGTTCAACTACGATTGAACTGGGACTCAGGCCACGAGCCTTCGCCAACTTAATTCAACATCAGTTGAAGTAATACTCGGTCTGTGAGCCCTCAACTCAAAAAAAATTAAAGAAGTTCAACTACGGTTGAACCGGGACTCAGGCCACGAGCCTTCGCCAACATAAATTCAACAACAGTTGAAGTAAAACTTGGGCTATCAGCCCTCGACTCAAAAGAATCAACAAAGTTCAACTGCGGTTGAACTGGGACTCAGGCCACGTGCTTTCGCCACCTTAATTCAACATCAGTTGAAGTAATACTCGGGCAATGAGCCATAGACTCAAAATAATCAACAAAGTTCAACTACGGTTGAACTGAGACTCAGGCCACGAGCCTTCGCCAACTAAATTCAACATCAATTGAAGTAATACACGGGGCTATGAGCCCTCGACTCAAAAGAATCAACAAAAGTTCAACTACGATTGAACTGGGACTCAGGCCACGAGCCTTCGCCAACTTAATTCAACATTTGTTAAAGTAATACTCGGGCTATGAGCCCTCGACTAAAAAGAATCAAAAAAGTTCAACTACGGTTGAACTGGGACTCAGGTCACGAGCCTTCGCCAGCTTAATTCAACATCAGTATAAGTAATACTCGTACTATGAGTCCTCGACTCAAAAGAATCAATAAAGTTCAACTACGGTTGAACTGGGACAAAGGCCACGAGCCTCCGCCAACTTAATTCAACATCAGGTTGAGGTAATACTCGGGCTGTGAGCCCTCGACTCAAAAGAATCAACAAAGTTCAACTACAGTCGAACTGGGACTCAGGCCACGAGCCTTCGCCAATTTAATTCAACCTCAGTTGAAGTAATACTTGGGAACTGGGGCAATCAATGACCGAGCTAAGGGAAAACATAAGTGGGGCGAGCAATAAAGAAACAACATGAAAAGGGGAATTCCCTCTTAATTCAAAGAGACGCACTGGCCATGCCCATTTGTCCCAGTTTAAACCTTGTCCGAAAATAAACAACAAGCCTTCGACATATTAATCCAACTTCAGTTGAATTAACACTCGGGCTACAAGCCCTCGACTCAAAAGAATCAACAAAGTTCAACTACGGTTGAACTGGGACTCAGGCCACGAGCCTTCGCCAACTTAATTCAACATCAGTTGAAGTAAAACTCGGGCTATGAGCCCTCGACTCAAAAGAATCAACAAAAGTTCAAATACGGTTGAACTGGGACTCAGGCCACGAGTCTTCGCCAACTTAATTCAACATCAGTTGAAGTAATACTCGGGCTGCGAGCCCTCGACTCAAAAGAATCAACAAAAGTTCAACTACGGTTGAACTGGGACTCAGGCCACGAGCCTTCGCCAACTTAATTCAACATCAATTGAAGTAATACTCGGGCTATGAGCCCTCGACTCAAAAGACTCAACAACGTTCAACTACGGTTGAACTGGGACTCGGGCCACGAGCCTTCGCCAACTTAAGTCAACCTCAGTTGAAGTAATACTCGAGCTATGAGCCCTTGACTCAAAAGAATCAACAAGTTCAACTACGGTTGAACTGGGACTCACGCTACGAGCCTTCGCCATATTAATTCAACCTCGGTTGAAGTAATACTCGAGCTATAAGCCCTCGACTCAAAAGAATCAACAAAGTTCTATTACGACTGAACTGGGACTCAGGACATGAGCTTTCGCCATATAAATCCAACTTTAGTTGAATTAACACTAAGGCTACGAGCCCTCGACTCAAAAGAATCAATAAAGTTCAACTACGGTTGAACCGGGACTCAACCCACGAGCCTTCGGCATATTAATCCAACCTTAGTTGAATTAACACTTGGGCTACGAACCCTCGACTCAAAAGAATCAACAAAGTTCAACTACGGTTGAACTGGGACTCAGGCCACGAGCCTTCGCCAACTTAATTCAACATTAGTTGAAGTAATACCCAGGCTATGAGCCCTTGACTCAAAAGAATCAACAAAGTTTAACTATGGTTGAACTGGACTCAAGCCACGAGCCTTCGCCAACTTAATTCAACATAAGTTGAAGTAATATTCGGGCTATGAGCCATCAACTCAAAAGAATCAACAAAGTTCAACTACGGTTGAAGCGGGACTCAGGACACGAGCCTTCATCAGTATAACTCAACCCTCGTCAAAGTAATATTCTGGCTATGAGCCCTCGACCCGGAACAATCAGTGACCATCCTAAGGGAAAACATAAGTAGGGTGAGAATTAAAGAAACAACAGAAAAAGGGCAATGCCCCCTCAATTGAAAGAGACGGACGCGGGGCATGCCCGTCCGTCCCAGTTCAAATATTGTCCGAAAATAAACCACAATAATAAAATATAAAAAAAGTCACACACGACAACAACCATCAAGAAAATCACCAACTAATCATCTTCCACTGGGGATCATTGGTACCACCGTCCGTGCCAGTCACACCGTCGCCTGCCCTCGCTGCTCCACCGCATGTTCCGCCTTTGTCGGCATCCGCAGCGCCCATATCGTTTCTAACTCCAGCCAAACTCGCAACATCAAAGTCACATTCCTTGCGAGCTTCTCGTGCCCTCTGGCGCACTCCTTCAAAGATTGTTTCGGAGATGATACCAGCCTCAAACAGATGCTTATATATGTCCTGCTGGGCCTCGGCATAAACCCAAGCCTAGCGAGAGCTACCCATAAATGCGGACTATTCTTGGATACGCCGGTTCTCCTTCTTCAGGAGTGCAATTTGCCCCGCAGCATCCTGAGCGTTCCGCTCCAGAACCCTGATCCGTTCCTCAAGGCCGCTCTCCCTGAAAGCGGCGGCGGCCCTCACCAACGACAATTTGGAATTGTTGGCACAGATAACCCTTTGAAGTTCTTCCACCCGGGCAGAAGCTTCGGCCATTTTATGCTTCAGGCCGGTTACCTCCCCCTCTAGCGCGACGACTTTCCCGCTCCACTCCGAAGTGACCTCCGTCATCTTAGTCAGACATAAGTGTTCACTCTCCAACGATGCCCTCCGCCCAGCCTCAAGTTCGTCGTCCATCTGAAGCAACTGATCTTCCAAAGCTTATGCACAACCAAGCCCTTGGCTCCTTTGTAACTCCTTTCGTGCCAGCTCTCCAACCAGTGCCTCGTTACGGGGATCAACCCTTAGGCATTCGTTAAGCTCCCTCCAAAGGGGGAAAGACTTTGCGCCTGATTAAAGGCCTTTCCTCCTGATCACAAGAAGGCAATGCCTCCCGCGGTCGAACCGCTCCTGACAGACCCCCGCCACTAAGTAAAAGGCGTACGGGAGATGGCGCTGCGGAAGATTCGACCGAGGCGGCCCTAGGCACCTGATCAGCCGCCGGCGCAGCAAAGAACCTGGCAACCGCACCAGGCCGCCTGAATACCAACTGGGGAGCCCTGCCGCGGTATACCTTCCCTGCAAATATGGAATTAGGTCAGTCCCAAGTCACGGCAACGACCAAAATTAAATACGCCCGAAGAAAGCAAACCTCTTACCTACAGCCAGCCCTTGGCCGTATCTCCTCCTAAAAGATGACCACGAATATGTCCCCTTAGTGTGCGGAAGGATAACCTCGAGCCATCCGTGCAGACCAGTGAATAAAGACGGGGGTGACCTGTCGGCTACAGAAATAACAACAAAATAGTGACCATTCAAAAATAAAGAAAGGGAACGAAGTCGACCCTGCCAAAGAAGTAGATTGAAACTTACGACTATGATTCCAAGTCTCTAGAAACCTTAGAGAGGACGCCACCAAATGGCCGGTCCTGATATAGAAGAATTATTCAAACTGACGAGGCTCGACCTCGTCATCTAGAGCATCCACCAAGCCCTGCGACCCACACGGGACCATCCGGATCATACCCCCACGAACTCGTTGGGGGGAGTACAGAGCGAGTACATGTTGCAACGTAACAGTCCGGCCAACTAACTCCGAGAATTTTAGCAACATTGCCAAAAGCTTGTACAAAGATGGGGTAAGTTACCCCGGACACATAGTATAATACCGGCAAAAATCAACTACTAGGTTGGGAAGGGGGACCCTGAACCCCAGCCTGAGGGGATAAGAATAAAACACACAGTACCCGGCATGATCGGTGTGGACCCGTTCTTCCAGCCGGGCTAGCACAATATCGGTATGAGAAGGGATGATCCCTTGTGCACGTAACTGGGTCATACCCACTTCCCCCATTAACGAGGCATCATCCACCGGGTCGTCTCCTCTGTCCGCGGTGAAGTCCACCGCCAAGTTTCCCGTTGCCGGAAGTATTTCATCTACTGTTGGGAGTCTCACAGTCTCATTCCGACCGCCATCCGCAATTACCAGAGACAATCCTTCAATCACCGGAGAACTGACCGGTACCAATGTCGGAAGACCGTCGCGAGAAGAAGAGCCAGCCATTGATCCGAATCACTTGAGAGATAGGGGAAGAGTGATGAATCCAACTGAGAACGAATAACAACGTTTCGCAGAAAGAATAGAATCCTTTGAAAATCACCAGAAATGAGAGCTACAAGTAAACCAAAGAGTGTTGAACATCGGGCATCTCAAACATTCTTATAGGCAACTGAATCAAACCTCGGGAAACGACAGGCGCCATTAAATGCGTATCCCTACCATAAAAAAATGGTCCAGTTTCACCAAAATCGTCGCCTCAACGATTGAAACCTATGAGAAGGCGCTAAAATTGCGGCTACCACCTCGAATACCTCGAAAATACAGACGCCTCATCGGCCGAGGTGACTCGACCCCGCGTCCCAAAACTCCTCACGGACGAAACGTATCCCAACCTATGATTACGGCGTACCGACCATTTTCACTCGCCAAGAATATTCGCACATGATCGTACCCCCATCATACGAAAGAAAATAGTGATAAAGCGTCATAAGCAATTATCATCTTCCCCTCTCGCCCGGAAAGGGGTCGCTCTTCGATCGATCATATCCGCTTACCAGGGTCCACCTCGCGGCGACTATGATAAGCGGAGGGACTAACTGTATGGTTCATCTTTTGATCCCATGATAATCAATTAGATTAACCATTCCTCTCGACTAGTATAAATGAAATAGGCGCCGAGATCACCTCAACCAAGAATACTATCTGTATCCGCCTAGAGCCTTGGCCGGGGTTGATACTTTCCGGGTACGCCCGAAATAATTCCCTAATGTGGACCCGGCCTCCAAGAAAGTCAACTCGTACAACAGACGTCTATAAATACAGGGGCAGACATCAGAAAAGGGGCTTCACTCTCTCCCCTTGGGGGCTCTAAGAAATACAAAGTAAAACACATAGTAAGAACCCAAGACAAAAGAATAGAATAACGGTAGATCTCATAAAACATGATTGTAAAGATCTGAATCTCTTCATGGAGAAGCAAATTAACCCATTATCATGAATAAAGATCACCAATATTTTCTATCATCCATACAATTATTTCTATTATCTTTTCCTTGTTAGATTTCAGATATATTACGACCTTCTATGATTGACCCTTCATTTTTATCGATTGTCTTGAATTCATAAATGCTTATAAACATTTTGAGTCAAACAAGGAGCTTCTTTGTAATTTTTATGTTTTTATTCTTACACTGGATGCTTTTTTCTTTAATGGATTTTAATTATCCATATAATATGAAATATCGAGAAAAGTTTATAGTATAAGAATAAAAACCTAGAAGTTACTTTAAAAATGGAATGACTGTACCTGTTGTCTACCTAGAATATTCAGTTGTACAGAATTCATTATTCAATATGAAGTGCCACTCGTGGGTCCTCCACTACATTACTTCCAATTATTACATTCTATTTCTTAATTAATAAGATTAAATAATTAAGGCTTCTTTTACCTAGAATAATCAGTGAAATTTATGGTTGAACAGCAGCAACAGACTTTCCACGTTACTCAGTATAAACATATCAACAGTACTCAAACTGTTCCAATATAATTCACATAGTTGACTTGGAAAATTAGCTATTGGGTAGGATTGCCGAGTTTATAAATTTGAGCCAATTAAAGAATTTGGACAGCAGTAAACGAAACAGCCGATGATGTCTCTGATAACGTATATGCATAATTACCGTAAACATAATAAAGTGAGTATTGTTTCTACTCCCTTCGGTTCAAAATAAGTGATTTTTTGAATGTTAACACATATTAAGAAAGTCACATTTTAGCATTAATTAGCAATAGAATTGACCATTTTAACCTTACTATTTTACATAAACACTTCTAACACATATTCCAACACTATTTACTCCAAGGATAATGTAGGAAAAACATCGTTAAGTCATTCTTGAAATAAGAAAAAATCACTTATTTTGGACCACAAAAAAAGCTAAAAAATCAATTATTTTGGACAGGAGGGAGTAACATTTTATTGCTAAAATAAAATGGTACTGATTCGCATTACATCGTGACAATAATGAATAAACCTACTACTACAATTTATTAAAGAAAATAATTGACGAAAGGTGACGAGCTGAATGACGAAAGAAATAAGCGCATAAAATCAGGAAAAAAGACGCGGCCAACGGTTTGCGGGAAGAGAGGAACTGCCGGTAGTTTTATGCGGCCAACAGTTGGAAAGAAACGATGTTGTTCCTTTTTTTGTCCAAGTTTTAAATGGTTTCTTTACTACACGTCGAAGATCCATTAGACTCGACATGATTTTTATTACTAGTAAGTATTAAGACAAGAAAAAGCCAGAGTATCGACATCTACGTTTTGTGACTTTTTGTCCCGCTTTCACATCTCATTTAGCTTTTGCCGTGCATTTTGTTAAATTTCTTGTGGACATCTAGTTTGAACTATGGATTTATTTTGAAGAGTGGTTTTCGAAAAGAAAACACTTTATTATTGTTTGACAAATAAACTTGGTCCAATTTAATCAATCGATCATTTGACCAAATTCGAAATCGAAACCGAAGCCGAGCGAGCGATAACAATGGCAGCGCGAGGTTTGCTTTCTTCTCAACTCTTTAAGAGCTAGAAGAAGAGCAATTGTTTATATACCCATAAAAAATCTCTTCTTCTTTCCATATTGGACAATGCCCATTTACCAAGGAGGACAACTTGAAATTTCATTCAAAATTTTATTTCTCTTCATTTCCCATTCATTATTTTTTAAATATTTAATGTATTAATTAAATATATTAAACCCAACAGAAGTTATTAGAGAAAATAATTTGTTTCAATGATTTTACAAATCTTAATTTATATAGGAGACATAGTTGAAAAGCATAGTTTTATTATGCAAACCGCGGCGTCAATCTTGGATAAAAAAAAGGAAAAAGTAAAGCTTGTGTATTTGTTTAATAAGAGTCTATGCTACACGTTAGAACTCCACCAGGACCAAAAGTCTATGCTATTTATCGTACGTTAGAAATATTTAAGATAGGGAGAACTCCATCGACAAAACTCTTATTCTTGGAAGAACTCCACGAGATCAAAAGTCCATATTGCTACTTATCCTACGCTAGAAAACTTGAATACATCGAGCTAACGAGCTTCTTTTATTTACCCAAGGATTTATAACAGAATATTTATTATCATATTAAGCACATGAATCAGATACAAATCTTGATTATTCTTAGTACTAGTAATTTATCAAATTTACAAAAAGAACAATAAAAGTTGGTATGATATTTTTTAAAAGTTGGTACAACACCAACAACAACTACCCAGTAAAATCTCACAAAGTGGGGTTTGGGGAGGGTAATATATAGGCAGACCTTACCCCTACCCCGAAATGACAAAGAGGTTGTTTCCGAAAGACCCTCGGCTCAGAAAAAGAAAAGGAAAAGAGAACAAGACAATTCATTAGTCACTTCAGTCGAAACCATAATAGTAACAGAAGCATAACAACCAACAGATAAATGACATGCAATAACATTAACCAGAAACTAAGGTCCGATGCTAAGATAGATCAAGGATAAAGTGAATTCAATATAGACTGCAAGCTATCTAAGATCAATGCTAATCCAACTCCTCCTCAACCCGGAATAAAGTGCGCAAAGCTCCACTACCCCTACCCTACAAACCTATGCTTGACCTCCAAACATTCCTATCATGGGCCATGTCATCAGAAATTTGCAGTCGGGCCATGTCCTTCCTGATCACCTCTCCCCAGTACTTCTTAGGCCTCCTTCTACCTCTCCTCGTGCCCACCACGACCAACCGCTCACACCTCCTCACCGGAGGATCAAGGCTTCTTCTCCGCTCAAAAACAAAATAAAAGCTAAATCAACTCAGAAAGAGAAAGAAAATACAATAATTATGGGCGTTTGGACATAAGAATTGTAAACTTTCCAAATAAAATAATTTTTCTTTCCAAGTAAAAATGATATTTAAAAATTAGAGTTGTGTTCGGACATTAATACACTTTTGAATTGTTTTTGACCTTTTGTGAGTCAACTACGTAAAATTAAAATTTTTATCACCAAATATTAATTTGTAATATAATTTTGAAAAAGGTGGAAAAAAAATTCATAGCCAAACGGTAACCTGCCCAAAAAGAGAAAAAATGTACAGTACTGTAAAAGTTAAACCTGCCCAAAAATAGACAGAAAATAAAAGTGAAATCTTGGTTAATGAATTATATTTAATTGAATTACAATTCGTTAACCTTAATTAATTACATGTGTAAGGAAATGGCAATACTCGAGAAAATAAAATGTGTGAGCAGCGATACTTATCTTATAAGACAGCAAGATTATCAGGTAAATAGTGAGAAGTACGGATACCTAGTGACCTTGTTTTCCACGCATGAAGTGAAAAGCTGTTGAAAAGTCAAAACAACGAAAGTAAAGTTATTATTGCCCTTCTTTGTCCTATTGATTTTTAACTTTTGTCGTTTGGGAATCTAAACTGTGGGGTCTACAACGGCTGTAGAAAAAGAGTGCGAGTATCTTTTCTATCACCAACCAACTTGGGTTTCGTGTTACTAACAAGGCAAAATATCTTAGTACCCCTAAATTATTTGAGAATTATTACTTTCCTCCCTAAACTATCTCTGGTTTAAATTACCTCCCTCAACTTGACCTTTTGAGAATAATTACCCCTTAAATGCTTATGTGGCAAAAAGTATGGGTATACTCACATGCCATGTGGATTTTTCTGTCCATGTGGCATTTTCATGAAAAATAAAAAAGAATTTTTACCTTTTTAAGAATATTATTTTTTAAATAATCTTTTTCGAATACAATTTATAATAAAATTTGGATAGAACGACATTAGTTAGGCTAAATATTTTTATTTGTTCAAAAATAATAAAATTTTAGTTAATCTTTTTTTGAATTTGACCCGAAAATAAAGATTTATACAATTAAAATAAATAGTCAATGCATCTAAAAATTTATAAAATATAGTTTGAAATTAATTATTTTGGCTATAATTTTTTATATATCTCTAAATTACGGTGCTCCAATTTTGTTTTACGGATTTTACCTAAAAAAAAGTAAAAATACACAGTTGAAATAAATAGTCATTGCATCGCAAAAGAATAAATAAAAAGAGTATACAATTACAAGAAATTACAAGTGCAATTGTACACTCTTTTTATTTCTTCTTTGATTCAATGATTATTTATTTCAACTATGTATTTTTTATAACTTTTTAGATGTCTTGACTATTTATTTCAATTGTATAAATTTTTATTTTCAAGTAATATTCAAAAAAGGATTAACTAAAATTTTATTATTTTTGTACAAATAAAAATATTTAGCATAACTAATGTCGTTATATCCAACTTTTATTATAAATTGTATTTAAAAAAATTATCTAAAAAATAATATTCTTAAAAAGAAAAAAAATTCACGAAAATGCCACATGGACAGAAAAATCCACATGACCAGGTGAGTGTACCCACACTTTTTGCCACATAAGCATTTAGGGGGTAATTATTCTCAAAAGGCCAAGTTGAGGGGGGTAATTCGAGCCAGAGATAGTTTAGGGAGGAAAGTAATAATTCTCAAATAGTTTAGGGGGGTACTAAGGTATTTTGCCTAATAACAACAGTAAATTTATTATAAAATAATAAAAGAACAAGAATAATATTGTAAAGAAAGAGAAAAAAAGAATTCTTATTAATATTGGGATAATTTATAATGGGGTAAGACCCCTCTATTAATAGGGAGATGATGACTTAGCCACCAAGTAATAAGCCCTAGAATCTCTCTAAATATAGACATTCACCATAAATAGAATTTTATTTATAACACTCCCCCTTGAATGTCTTTTCAACAGATTATGTGTCTCGCTAAAACCTTAATTAAAAGAAAATCCAATGGAAAAAAATCTATAGAAGGAAAAAGAGTACACATATTTAATGATACGCCTTATGGTTGCCTCGTTAAAAACCTTGCAAGGAAAACCCAGTGGGAGAAAACTGTGTAAGGGAAAAAAAGTACAGTGCGCATTAACTCCCCATGATGGGAGCATCAATTTACATCCTTGAGCCTTCACATCCCAATCTTGTACACTAGCTTCTTGAAGGTTGACGTTGACAAAGATTTTATATCAGTTTCAATGTATTTCCATAATTACATAACATAGAGATCTTTTCAATCATATATTCAGGTACACGAATCTCTCATGAGGTATTACGAAGTGTTATGTCATGTGATCTTCTAGATCACTTGTCTCATTTATTATGATCATTTTGATTATTTGCTCATCTTCTTTATCAAGAAGTTTATTTGAAACTGATTGTCTATACGCTTTAAGCTTACCATAGACTAGTATTGTCACGACCCGGATTTCCCTCCATCGGGGTCGTGATGGCGCCTACTAAATGGAAGCTAGGCAAGCCAAATATTAATTACATCTCCATTAATTACCAATTTCTTATTATTAAAAACATATAAATTACAGCGGAATAATCAAAATTAGCGGAAGACTTAGTCAAATATGATGAAGAAAACCCAAACATGATACACTACCCAAGACTGGTGTCATAATACTCACGAACTTCTAAGAATAATACACATAATTGTCTGAAAGAAAATACAAGTTGTTTATCTCGATTACATGAGATAACAGAATGAAAAGCATAGATAGAAGAGACAACGGGTCCTGCGGACGCCTGCAAGGCTACCTCGTAGTCTCGGTAGTCGAAAAATCCACAAGTCTCTCTACTGTCGCTGCTGCTGTCCGTAACCCGTATCTGCGCAAAAAGAGCGCAGAGTGTAGTATCAGCACAACCGACCCCATGTGCTGGTAAGTGCCTGGCCTATCCCAGCGAACTAGTGACAAGGCTAAGGCCAGTCACCCACCTAAACCTGTACAGTTGCATTATAGATATATATATATGTAATACATTTATAAGGAAATACTATGCTCTAAAATAACAGTCAATAACTCACGATATCCAGAATAATCTAATCAACATAATAAATATTACTTTCATGTCAAATTTCTCTTTCATTTCCTGTCTCGTGGTAGGCGTACCACCCGCTCCCAGCTATCACAGTAATTATATCTTGTGGTAGGCGTACCACCCGCTCCCAAATATCATAGTAATTATATCTTGTGGTAGGCGTACCACCCGCTCCCAAATATCATAGTAATTATATATTGTGGTAGGCGTACCACCCGCTCCCAATTATACCAATAGGCTACCGGCAACTATGGCCAATGCCAAGATTTAAGTCACTTTGTGGTCGGCGTACCACACGATCCCAATTATATCAATAGGCTACCGGCAACTATGGCCAATGCCAATATTTAAGTCACTTTGTGGTCGGCGTACCACGCGATCCTAATTCATAAATATATATATATATTACCGGCATTTAGCCAATAATCTCTATATCAACAATATTTATAATTACCGGTTTTAAACCAATAATTGATAATAATTTCAATAATTTATCTTCATTACCGGCATAACACCAATAACTCTTAATCAACAATTTATTCATAACTGAATTCCATTTCCTACAAACTAGGATAGAACAAACACTTACCTCGAAAGTTCACGAACGATTCAATCCGTAGCAATGCCTTTTCCTTTCGAATTTGACTCCAATCCAACCGTATCTATACACAATTGATTTCATATCATCAATTCTACTTAACAAACTAGTTCATATTGCTAAATATGATTTTTACAACATTCTGCCCCGGAATAGTAAAAATCGACCCCGGGCCCACATAATCGAAACTCAAGTTTCGAACCAACATAAGTTCACCCAATCTTCCATGAGTTCAAATATACAATTTGTTCTTAAGTTCGACTCCAAAACGAGGTCTAGATCGCAAATTCTTTGAAAACCCTTATTATACTAAATTCTCAATTTTTCTACCCATTTACACCTAATTAGATTTAGGAATTCAAATAATATTGATGGAAAATGAAGAAAACGAGTTAAGAATCACTTACCCAAGAAGTTTGATGAAGAATCGCCCAAAAAGCGTCAAAAAAAGCTGTGGAGAAGAGAGTTGAACAGAAATGGGATTTTATCCCATTTCTGTTCTGTTTTCTGTCTTAAATTCACCGGGCATGAATTTGTTCATCGCGTTCGCGACACCCCGGTCGCGTTCGCGATGAAGAAGAAGTTTAACACATCGCGTTCGCGTGGGGCTTAACGCGAACGCGAAGAAGAAAATTCTGGGAATTGAAATTTGGCCTACGCGAACGCGTGGTGCCGTACGCGAACGCGTAGAAGAGACAGGCCAGGCTCCGCGATCGCGGGAGCCTTCACGCGAACGCGTAGAGGCAAAAGGCTGGGGTCCATGTTGTTGTACGCGAACGCGATCCTAAGGACGCGAACGCGTAGAAGAAGAAAGAGAAGCCTTCGCGAACACGACCAGGTGGACGCGAACGCGAAGAAGGAAATAAGTTGACCATCGCGAACGCGACCGCCTGGACGCGAACGCGATGAAGAATTGTCTGCTGCAGATTTCTGCAGTTTTTCTTAAGTTCAAAAACACCCCGAACCACCTCCGAAACACTCCCGAGCCCTCGGGGCTCCAAACCAAATATGCACACTAACTTAAAAACATCATACGAACTTGCTCGCGCGATCAAATCGCTAAAATAACATCAAAATCCATGAATTGAGCCTTAAAACTCAAGAATCCTTTCAAATTTTCATAATTTCCAAACTTTCCAATTTAAGGCCGAAACACGTCAAACGACGTCCGTTTTCAACCAAACTTTACAGGAAGCGCTTAACCAATATATATGACCTATACCGGCGGTCGGAACCAAAATAAGAGCCCGATAACAGTACTTTTTAATCGAAATTCAGTTTCATTTTCCTTAAACATTTTCAGAAAATAATTTAACAGAAAAATTCTTTTACCGGGGTTCTAGACCTCGGATTTCAATTCCGGGCATACGCCCAAGTTCCATATTTTACTACGGATTTTCTGAGACCGTCAAATCACGGATCCGGGTCCATTTACCAAAAATGTTGACCAAAGTCAACCATATCAATATTAATATCAAAATTCTTCAACTTTTTCACATATTTCACATATTTTAACATAAATATTTTCCAGCTTTGTGCCCGGATTGTGCACGCAAATCGAGGCAACTATAAATGAGGTTTTCAAGACCTCAAAAGCTCGGAATGATTAGTGAAACAAGTGATGAGCCTTTGGGTCGTCACAATCTCAACCTCTAAAACAACCGTTCGTCCTCGAACGGACAAAAGAAAGAAGTACCTGAGTCAGGAAACAAATGTGGGTAGCGGCTCCGCATATCAGACTCGGACTCCCAGGTCGATGCCTCAGGAGGCTGACCTCTCCACTGAACACGCACAGAAGGATAACTCTTCGACCTCAACTGTCGAACCCGCCGGTCTAGAATGGCTACCGGCTCCTCCTCGTAAGATAAATCATTGTCCAATTGGACAGTATTGAAGTCTAACACATGTGTGGGATCGCCGTGGTATCTCCGAAGCATAGATACATGAAAAACCGGATGCACGGCTGATAAGCTAGGCGGCAAAGCTAGTCTGTAAGCCACCCCTCCCACTCTATCTAGAATCTCAAATGGGCCAATATACCTAGGGCTAAGCTTGCCCTTCTTCCCAAACCTCATCACACCCTTCATAGGCGACACTCGGAGCAATACTCGTTCGCCAACCATGAAATCTACATCTCGAACCTTACGATCCGCATAAGTCTTCTCCCTGGACTGAGCTGAACGCAATCTCTCCTGAATAGTCTTGACCTTATCCAAGGCCTCCTGAACTAAGTCCGTACCTAACAACCGAGCCTCTCCTGGTTCAAACCATCCAACTGGTGATCGACATCGCCTACCATAAAACGCCTCATACGGAGCCATCTGGATGCTAGATTGGTAACTGTTATTGTAGGCGAACTCTGCTAATGGCAGAAACTGGTCCCACGAGCCTCAATCAATAACACAAGCTCGAAGCATGTCCTCTAGAATCTGAATAGTCCTCTCGGACTGGCCATCCGTCTGAGGATGAAATGCTGTACTCAACTGAACCTGAGTGCCTAACTCCTGCTGGACTGCTCTCCAGAACCGCGAGGTAAACTGTGTACCTCGATCAGAGATAATAGATACTGGCACCCCATGAAGACGAACAATCTCCCTAATGTAAATCTCCGCTAACCTCTCCGATGAGTTGGAGACAGATACTGGAATAAAGTGTGCCGACTTGGTCAGCCTATCAACAATGACCCAAATAGCATCAAATTTCCTTCTAGTCAAAGGAAGTCCAGTAACGAAATCCATAGTGATCCGCTCCCATTTCCACTCGGGAATTTCAATCCTCTGGAATACACCACCAGGTCTCTGGTGCTCATATTTCACCTGCTGACAATTTAGACACCGAGCGACATACGCAACGATATCTTTCTTCATTCTGCGCCACCAATAGTGCTGCCGTAAGTCCTGGTACATCTTCGCGGCGCCCGGGTGAATAGAATACCGCGAACTGTGGGCCTCCGCTAAGATTAACTCTCGAATCCCTTCGACATTGGGCACACAAACTCGACCCTGCAATTTCAATACCCCATCATCATCTAGATTTACCTGTGTGGCACCTCCCCGCTGTACCGTATCTCTCAACTCACGCAAATGAGGATCATCAAATTGCCTCTCACGGATACGCTCAAATAAGGAAGAACGAGCGACCGTGCAGACTAACACCCTGCTAGGCTCAGAAATGTCCAATCTCACGAACCGGTTGGCTAATGCTTGGACATCTAGAGCTAATGGTCTCTGACTGACCGGAATATATGCAAGATTACCCATGCTGGCAGACTTTCTACTCAATGAATCGGCCACCACATTGGCCTTACCTGAGTGATATAAAATAGTAACATCATAGTCTTTTAGCAACTCTAGCCACCTTCTCTCCCTCATATTCAACTCTTTCTGCTTAAACAAATACCGAAGACTCTTATGATCGGTGTATACTTCACATGCTACACCATACAAATAATGCCTCCGCATCTTCAATGCGTGAATAATCGCCGCCAATTCTAGATCATGCACTCGGATAGTTCTTCTCATGAATCTTCAATCGCCTCGAAGCATAGGCAATAACCTTGCCATCCCGCATTAACACCGCACCAAGCCCAATACGGGAAGCATCACAATAAACAGAGTATAAGGTCCCGTACCCGTGGGTAAAACCAATACCGGTGTTGTGGTCAAGGTTGTCTTGAGCTTTTGAAAGCTCGCCTCACATTCATCGGACCATTCAAATTGAACACCCTTCGGGGTCAATCTGGTCAATGGGGTTGCAATAGAAGAAAATCCTTCTACGAATCGGCGATAATAACCCGCTAACCCCAAGAAACTCCGAATATCCGTGGCCGATGTCGGTCTAGGCCAGCTCTTGATCGCCTCAATTTTCTTCGGATCAACTCGAATACCTGCTGCCGTCACAATATGACCCGAGAATACAACTGAACTTAGCCAAAATTCACACTTTGAAAATTTTGCATATAGCTGGCTATCTCTCAGAGTCTGTAAGGCCACTCTGAGATGTTGCGCATGCTCCTCCTGACCGCGGGAATATATTAATATGTCATCAATGAAGACTATTACAAACAAGTCTAAATAAGGCCGGAACACCCGATTCATTAATTCCATAAAAGCCGCTGGAGCATTCGTCAACCCAAAAGACATGACAAGAAATTCATAATGTCCATACCGAGTGCGGAGCGCTGTCTTAGGGACATCAGATGCCCTAATCTTCAGCTGATGATAGCCAGATCTCAAATCTATCTTTGAAAATACCTTGGCACCCTGAAGCCGGTCAAATAAATCATCAATTCGCGGAAGTGGATATTTATTTTTGATAGTCACCTTGTTTAACTGTCGATAGTCAATGCACATTCTCATCGAACCATCTTTCTTCTTTACAAATAATACAGGTGCACCCCACGGCGAAACACTGGGTCTAATGAAACCCTTTTCAAGTAAATCCTGCAACTGTTCCTTCAATTCTTTTAACTCCGGCGGAGCCATACGGTATGGGGGAATGGAAATGGGCTGAGTGCCTGGAGCCAAATCAATGCAAAAATCAATGTCCCTATCGGGCGGCATACCTGGCAAGTCTGAAGGAAATACTTCAGGAAATTCGCGAACCACAAGCACAGAGTCAATAGAAGGAACCTCAGCACTAGAATCACGGACATAGGCCAAATAAGCCAAGCATCCCTTTCCAACCATACGCCGAGCTTTAACATAAGAAATAACATTACGGCTAGTATGACCTGAAATTCCTTTCCACTCTATACGAGGCGAATTCGGCAGGGCTAAAGTCACAGTCTTGGCATGGCAATCTAAAATAGCATGATACGGAGATAGCCAATCCATGCCTAGTATAATATCGAAGTCCACCATATTTAGGAGTAATAAATCAGCACGGGTCTCGAGACCCTCAATTACTATAATACATGACCGATGAACTCGATCAACCACAATAGAGTCGCCTACCGGTGTAGACACATGAACAGGAACACTCAATGGATCACTGGGCTGAATCAAGTATGGTGCAAAATAGGAAGACACATACGAATATGTAGACCCAGGGTCAAATAATGCTGATGCCTTTCTATCACAAACCAAAATAATACCTGTAATGACGGCATCGGAAGACTCAGCCTCTGGTCTGGCGGGAAGTGCATAACATCGGGGCTGTGCCCCACCACCCTGAGCAGTATCTCTAGGACGATCAGCTGCTGGCTGGTCTCTACCTCTATCGGTCTGAGCTCCACCTCTATGACCTCTACCTCCACCTCTATGTCCTCTACCCCCGCCTCTAGCTGGCTGGGCAGGCTGTGAGGGAACTGGGGCCTGAATCATGGCACGAGAACCCTGCTGGTGAGATCTGTCAGAAACTCGAGGGCAATACCTTGCAATGTGCCTAAGATCACCGCACGTAAAACAAGCCCTCGACTGCTGAAAATGGCGAAGTGGTGGTGCACTGATAGGCTGCTGATCAGAGTAGCGTGGCCGAGAATTACGATCACCTGAAGCATCATGAGAAACCTGAAGAGCTGACTGATAAGGCCTAGGGAGGATGGCCTCTATCATAAAAATCTCTATCTCCAGACGAGGTACCACTGAATCTACCCGAATTACGAGATCTCTTATCCGATCCATGTCTCGCTCCCTGTGACAGAGCCATCTCGATCCGGCGGGCTGCATTAGCCGCCTCCTGAAAAGTGATTTTAGTTCCTGCTCCCATAGCCATCTGTAGCCGAATTGGATGATTCAAGCCATCAATAAACCTCCTCACTCTCTCCCGCTCTGTGGGAAGTATGATAACAGCATGACGAGCCAGGTCCACGAACCTAGTCTCGTACTGTGTGACAGACATAGAACCCCGATGAAGACGCTCAAATTGTCTGCGCATAAACTCCCGCTGAGTTGCTGGAAGGAACTTCTCCAAGAATAATTCTGCAAACTGCTCCCAAGTCAAAGATGACGATCCCGCTGGCCTGGTCAGACAATAATCTCTCCACCAAGTCTTGGCGGAACCAGATAACCGGAAAGTAGCAAAATCCACACCATTAGTCTCCACAATACCCATAGTACGGATAACTTCGTGGCAGCTGTATAGGAAATCCTGTGGATCCTCTGAAGGAGTGCCACTGAATGTGGTAGTGAACAACTTGGTAAACCTGTCCAATCTCCACAACGCATCAGCAGACATGGCTGCACCATCATTAGACGGAGTCGCAATAATAGGCCGAACTGCCTCAACTGGCTGAATCACAGGATCCTGAGCTTGGGGAATTACTGGCTCCGGAGTGCGCGTAGCAGGAGTCTGATTACCTCCTCCAGCCTGAGAAGTGGCTGGTGCTACCGGTAATAAACCTGCTCTGGTGATATGATCCATAAAACCTGCTATACGGACCAAAGCATCCTGTAGATCCGGTGAAAACACAGCTCCTCCTGGGACCTGAGCTGGGCCTACTGGAGCTGCTGGGGCTGGAACTTCCTCCTCGATATGAACCTGAGGTTCTACCACTCGTGCTGCTGCTCGGGGCTGAGCTCTACCCCTACCTTGTCCTCTAGGACGACCTCGACCTCGGCCTCTACCCCTAGCAGGGGCTGCCGCTGCTGGGACCTCGGGCTGCTGGTCAGTAGATGAGGATGCACGTGTCCTTACCATCTGCGGAAGAACAGAGTAGAAGTTCAATTAACATTTAAAAGATCAAGTCGCACGACCGGAAAGAATAAAGGGAATATTTTCCTAACTCCGTAGCCTCTGGAGGATAAATACAGACGTCTCCGTACCGATCCTTCAAGACTCTACTAAGGTTGTTCGTGAGTTGTGAGACCTGTGCAACCTAGTGCTCTGATACCAACTTGTCACGACCCGGATTTCCCATCCATCGGGGTCATGATGGCGCCTACTAAATGGAAGCTAGGCAAGCCAAATATTAATTACATCTCCATTAATTACCAATTTCTTATTATTAAAAACATATAAATTACAGCGGAATAATCAAAATTAGCGGAAGACTTAGTCAAATATGATGAAGAAAACCCAAACATGATACACTACCCAAGATTGGTGTCACAATACTCACGAACTTCTAAGAATAATACACATAATTGTCTGAAAGAAAATACAAGCTGTTTATCTCGATTACATGAGATAACAGAATGAAAAGCATAGATAGAAGAGACAACGGGTCCTGCGGACGCCTGCAAGGCTACCTCGTAGTCTCGGTAGTCGAAAAATCCACAAGTCTCTATTGTTGCTGCTGCTGTCCGTAACCTGTATCTGCGCAAAAAGAGCGCAGAGTGTAGTATCAGCACAACCGACCCCATATGCTGGTAAGTGCCTGGCCTATCCCAGCGAACTAGTGACAAGGCTAAGGCCAGTCACCCACCTAAACCTGTACAGTTGCATTATAGATATATATATATGTAATACATTTATAAGGAAATACTATGCTCTGAAATAACAGTCAATAACTCACGATATCCAGAATAATCTAATCAACAGAATAAATATTACTTTCATGTCAAATTTCTCTTTCATTTCCTGTCTCGTGGTAGGCGTACCACCCGCTCCCAACTATCACAGTAATTATATCTTGTGGTAGACGTACCACCCGCTCCCAAATATCATAGTAATTATATCTTGTGGTAGGCGTACCACCCGCTCCCAAATATCATAGTAATTATATCTTGTGGTAGGCGTACCACCCGCTCCCAATTATACCAATAGGCTACCGGCAACTATGGCCAATGCCAAGATTTAAGTCACTTTGTGGTCGGCGTACCACACGATCCCAATTATATCAATAGGCTACCGGCAACTATGGCCAATGCCAATATTTAAGTCACTTTGTGGTCGGCGTACCACGCGATCCCAATTCATAAAAATATATATATATTACCGGCATTTAGCCAATAATCTCTATATCAACAATATTTATAATTACCGGTTTTAAACCAATAATTGATAATAATTTCAATAATTTATCTTCATTACCGGCATAACACCAATAACTCTTAATCAACAATTTATTCATAACTGAATTCCATTTCCTACAAATTAGGATAGAACAAACACTTACCTCGAAAGTTCACGAACGATTCAATCCGTAGCAATGCCTTTTCCTTTCGAATTTGACTCCAATCCAACCGTATCTATACACAATTGATTTCATATCATCAATTCTACTTAACAAACTAGTTCATATTGCTAAATATGATTTTTATAACATTCTGCCCGGAATAGTAAAAATCGACCCCGGGACCACATAATCGAAACTCAAGTTTCGAACAAACATAAGTTCACCCAATCTTCCATGAGTTCAAATATACAATTTGTTCTTAAGTTCGACTCCAAAACGAGGTCTAGATCGCAAATTCTTTGAAAACCCTTATTATACTAAATTCTCAATTTTTCTACCCATTTACACCTAATTAGACTTAGGAATTCAAATAATATTGATGGAAAATGAAGAAAACGAGTTAAGAATCACTTACCCAAGAAGTTTGATGAAGAATCGCCCAAAAATCGTCAAAAAAAGCTGTGGAGAAGAGAGTTGAACAGAAATGGGATTTTTATCCCGTTTCTGTTCTATTTTCTGTCTTAAATTCACCGGGCATGAGTTTGTTCATCGCGTTCGCGACACCCCGCTCGCGTTCGCGATGAAGAAGAAGTTTTACACATCGCGTTCGCGTGGAGCTTAACGCGAACGCGAAGAAGAAAATTCTGGGGATTGAAATTTGGCCTACGCGAACGCGTAGAAGAGGCAGGCCAGGCTCCGCGAACGCGGGAGCCTTCACGCGAACGCGTAGAGGCAAAAGGCTGGGGTCCATGTTGTTGTACGCGAACGCGATCCTAAGGACGCGAACGCGTAGAAGAAGAAAGAGAAGCCTTCGCGAACACGACCAGGTGGACGCGAACGCGAAGAAGGAAATAAGTTGACCATCGCGAACGCGACCGCCTGGACGCGAACGCGATGAAGAATTGTCTGCTGCAGATTTCTGCAGCTTTTCTTAAGTTCAAAAACACCCCGAACCACCTCCGAAACACTCCCGAGCCCTCGGGCTCCAAACCAAATATGTACACTAACTTAAAAACATCATACAAACTTGCTCGCGCGATCAAATCGCTAAAATAACATCAAAATCCATGAATTGAGCCTTAAAACTCAAGAATCCTTTCAAATTTTCATAATTTCCAAACTTTCCAATTTAAGGCCGAAATACGTCAAACGACGTCCGTTTTCAACCAAACTTTACAGGAAGCGCTTAACCAATATATATGACCTGTACCGGGCGTCGGAACCAAAATACGAGCCCGATACCAGCACCTTTTAATCAAAATTCAGTTTCATTTTCCTTAAACATTTTCGGAAAATAATTTAACAGAAAAATTCTTTTACCGGGGTTCTAGACCTCGGATTTCAATTCCGGGCATATGCCCAAGTTCCATATTTTTCTACGGATTTTCTGAGACCGTCAAATCACGGATCCGGGTCCGTTTACCAAAAATGTTGACCAAAGTCAACCATATCAATATTAATATCAAAATTCTTTAACTTTTTCACATATTTCACATATTTCAACATAAATATTTTCCAGCTTTGTGCCCGGACTGTGAACGCAAATTGAGGCAACTATAAATGAGGTTTTCAAGACCTCAAAAGCTCGGAATGATTAGTAAAACAAGTGATGACCCTTTGGGTCGTCACAGTCCTTCTAGGAGTTAATACGAGCATTTGCAATGAGAATATAGTTACTTTCTTTGAGTCAGCAAATGCGTCTGGCATGCTTTGGAATAAATTGCACATGAATTATCATTTTATGAACTTCAAGTTCATATTATTTTATTCGGGTATGATTCCTCGTAACTTTTCTCAACTGTTTATCATGTCTCCCCCTCATGTTAGAAAAAATAACTTGTTTCCTCAACTTTGAGAACCCATTTTTGTGCGTTATGGTGTTAATCAAAATATACATTGCACATCAAAAATAATAAGATGGAATTATTTGGTTCCTGACCCTGAACCACCCGTAAGGGGAGAATGTAATATACTTTCGTATATAACCTATATCAAACTGATATATATATATATAAACTTATAAGCAATTGTTTAGCTATTAAGTGGAGGCACTCAATAAATTATTTTGCTAAACCAATTGTGATGTAAATTAACTTATCAAGATGAACTATCTTGAATAAAAAATCTGGAAATTATGCTGTAAATCAAATTATTGAACCATTTACCTTACAAACACCATGTCGCGAGTTAATAATAATCGCGCAAGTAACCATCTCATAGATGCATCTTATGTGGTATTCATGGTAGGTGAACGAGCCCATATTCACCTTTGATATTTCCAGTATTCATGGGATTCAATCCCAATTTTAGTTGGTCAATTAATTAATGAGAACAAGCAATGTAAGAGAATTCATAAAGAACTTTCTAGTTCTTTAATATTTACCCATGTGAATTCTCTATTATTTTGCACACCATACTTAAATTGATATGGCTAAACCAATTATGCCAACTGAATAAATTATCAATATTGATAAATTTCAGACTTACACCATGATGTGTGCAATTATAAATAAACTCCAAATTTATTATGATATGGGTTTTATATCAATAACATATTCACTTCATTGTGGTATTTTTTTATTTATGTAGTACGAAATTGGATATAAAGCGGGTAGCTTTTTACATACATATTACCCTGCTACAAGTTGTAGTAATAGAATATATTAAATATTTCATTTATTTATAGTCTCAATATAATCAACCGCTTTCGCGTATACTTTGGAAACTGAATAAGTTTCTTTGAGACGTACTACAACACAATACCTTATTGGTAATTAATTGTGTTTCTCCAAAATAATAATAATCGGCTCTTCCAGAACTCTCAATTAATTTTGTACTACCACAGATTCATCAACATGTGGTGAATATTTCTTTTAAAGAGAAACTTATACCTTTATGGCCATGGCCAAAATTATATGCAAAATATGTTTCTTGCATTACCGTCGTCTTTTAATAATCACAAAACCAAAATATTTTGACGTACAATAGGTACGTGACCAATAACCATTCATGCCAGAATAATGACATTATTTTCTTATATCATCTCAATCCTCCTTCTGGAGGTGAGTGTGGTATATTCACTGCCAGTAGCATGTTCATATTTTTCCAAGAATGAATATGTATTCATAAATCATATGTTATCACATTCACATCATGAATAGACTATAGTCATCTATATGTGCTTTACAAAATCTCATGTCAAATCGTTGACAAATGTTAGTTTCACAAAATGAAAGATTATTTTGAGAATCCTTATTATTCTCATTATCACAATGATGACGATTATAGTTTCATCTATTGCCACGTCCACATCCATTGATACCTTCACGGTAATAATTTTATCTTCTTTCAGACTTATCACATACTGCTATCACATTCTCTAAAGGGAATGAGAATGGAGAAAATTCAATAGGACGGGTTCACTTCTTGTGCGCACGATCATACATGACTTTTATCATGTCAGGACATAGAAATTTTGCCATTTCATGTGTGTGTAATTTCTTAAAATCTCCATTAGAGTTATAATCAAACTTTGTTGTCTTTGCCTGTATATAAAATCAAATTATAGAATTTCAAGAATTTGAAAGAGAAAAGTAAAATACTTACCTTAAATCCAGAATTTTAATCATGAAGGAAGTTCATGAAACAATTGACAATCATTATGCTCAATCCCAAAGTTTCTACTCAATTGGTTAGAGTCTCGTGCCAATAACATGTTATAAGATAATAAAAGAACAAGAACAATATTGCAGAGAAAGAGAGAGAGATGGAATTCTTATTGATATTGTGATGATTTACAATGGGGTAAGACCCCTCTATTTATAGGGAGATAATGACTTAGCCACCAAGTAATAAGCCATAGAATCTCTCTAAATATAGACATTCACCATAAATAAAATTCTATTTATAACAAAATTTAATTTGATGGCGCTCCACGAAATAGTTTAATTCGTGAACAAAATTTTGTCGGAATTATAATAATCGGATTAATAACTTTTTTTTCTGATTAACGTTTGATATACCGTATCGATACATCATACATGGTGTACAATTAGAAATGTGTCTTTTGATTTTAAGTTGGACAAAATTTATTTATAAGTTAACCTTATTTTAAAGTAAATAATAAAGAAGGAAAAGGAAATCGCTGATACTCTGGATCTTTTAAATGTCTCTATTGGTAATTGTTGTTTCGTGGCTTAAGTGCGATCTTTATGAGCGCTACATATAGCGTTCTTTGAAATTTGCAGAAGAAATTTCTGTAGCAATGGCATGGAAGAAGTTGGAAGATACGTATTCTAAGAAATCACAGATAAATCGTCTTCACCTGAAAAAGATATTATACAATCTATGTATGAATAAATGTATACATATTAAAACTCACTTTGATGAGTTTAATTCAATTTAATGGACTTGAATAGGGATGACAAACGGTGCGGGGCGGGGCAATTGCGGGGCACATCCGCGCACACCCGCGAAGACTCCAACCCGCCCCGCACCGCCTCGCAAAATAAATTTTTTTAATTTTAACCGCCCCGCCCCGTCCCGCGAATAACCGCCCCGCCCCGCTCCGCGAAAAACCGCTCCGCCCCGCCCCGCATATATTTTTTTTTAATTTTTTTAATCCGATAAAGTAAACAAAATAATTTTTTTATATTTGTATTAGATATTGTTAGGTAATATTCCATCGTCTGTTCATGACAAGTTGCCTAGTGAATTGGTATAACGAAGGTATATGTTTTGAGTGATAAATTTGTAGAATAATTATCATAATATTATAATTTGAAAGTATATATCTCACCCAAACGAAATTGATTTGAAGATATACACGTTTGCATTAAGTTTAACTGCATAGCAATTCAGTTAACATACATTTGTAAGTTCCACATGTTAGGCGTATGTGCAAATTTCCATTTTCTTATTTAATTCTTGTACTAATTTTGTAAGGATTGTGTACATTAACGGTGTAAATATTATTACATTATCGGTGCATTTTAATCAATTATACCATATTTATTTATTGTATTTTTATGTTATCTATTATTATATATAGATAATCTTAGTATGATGATATAAAAAATTTATATACTATCAGCACAACATAAGTTAAACTATTTTTATAAAATAGTGTTAGTTTAAACAACTATATTGTCCCACTAATAAACTAGTTTGCCCAAGAATTAAACAACTATATTGTCCCACTAACCCGCGACCCGCACCGTCCCGCGTTAAATTTTTTAAAAACAATTATGCCCCGCGCCGCGCCGCTTCGCCCCGCAAATAATGTAACCCGCCCCGCCTCGCAAATGCTGAAAAACCGCCCCGCCCCGCCCCGCACCGTTTGCCATTCCTAGACTTGAAGAACGTGGATATCAAAATTGAGAGTGATGATGATGTTAGTAATGCACTAAAATCTAAAGAGTTGAAAAAAAGCTTTCTAGACAGCAAAATTGAGGGCGGGGGGCTTGTGAGTAGAGGAAGAATGCAACAAAAGGATTTTAATAGAAAAAAGTCTGCAGAGCAAGGTCACTACAAGAGAGATTGTCCTAAGCTGACGGAGAAAATAAGGAAGCAGAGATAATTTGACAAATATTATTGACACTAGCAATAATTCTCATGATAGTGACAATGTAGGGGAAGTCTGTGCTGTGAGTTCTAGTCATGGGCAGAATTTTTGGGTGCTTGATTGTGATGCTACTTTCCACGTGTGTCCACACAAGAATTAGTTTGCAACTTATAAGCAAATAAGTGGAATTACCTAAAGGGGAGATGATAATCCATTACCAGTAGAGCGGATTAGAAATACCAAATGGAGAATGTTTGATGGAATTATTAGAAACATTGAGTGTTGGCATGTTCCTCGGATAAAGAGAAATTTAATTTCTCTTTTGACTTTAATGATCAAGTGTATAGGTTTCACTCGGAGAATGGAATACTTAAAGTGTGTAAAGATTCAATGGTACTCATAAAGGATAAACTGTATTGTAAATTGTATCATCTTCAGGCCAGTGTAGTTGAAAGGAAAGTTATTGTAGCTTGTGGAAAAAGTGATTTGAATCAGTCTCAGTTATGGTACTTGTAACTTGGTCATATGAGTTATAAGGGATTATCTTTGTTGAGTAAGAAAAATTTACTGAATTGGGTACAAAATTCAAGGTGTGAATATTTGTGAGCATTGTGTTTTTAGTAAACAAACAAGGGTAAAGTTCAGCAAGAAGGCTGAGCACAAGACCAAAGACAAGTTAGATTATTCACATTCAGACTTGTGGAATTCAAACAGAGTTTAATTCAAGAATGGTGCCAGGTATTTTATGTCTTTGATTTATGATTACTCAAAGATGATGTGGGTGTATTTTATGAAAACAAAAGATTAGGCATTTTCGACATTTGTTAAATGGAAGATGATAGTTGAGATGCAGAAGGAAAGAAAAGTTAAGCGTATGCGAACTAACAATGGGTTGGAATTTTGCAACTATGAGTTCAATAATTTATGCAATAGAGAAGGCATAGTGAGACTGCGCACTTGTGTCGGAACACCACAACAAAATAGTACTGTAGAACGTATGAACAGAACATTTTGTGATAAGTGAAGCATGCCTTCATGCTCATGTGTTAGCAATGGTTTTTGGGATGAAGCAATCAATACAACTTGTTATTTGGTCAACATATCTTCATCCACAACTATTGAGCTCAAAACTCCTTTTGATGTATAGTCTGGTTCGCTGCTAATAATATAAAGATATTTGATTGTCTTGCTTATGCTCATGTGAGGGATGAAAAACTTGAGCCGAGGTCAAAGATGTGCATATTTCTAGGGTATGCAACTGCAGTGAAAGGTTATAAGTTACGGTGCACATATCAAAAGACTTCATGGCTTATTATCAGTAGGGATGTAACATTCAATGAATTTACCTAACTGGACAGTTAGAGGGAGAAGGCAATAACAAAAATAGATCATAATATCAGTGACCGCATAGAGCTAGAAAATAAATCTTCACTAGCTCAACCCAGTAGTTATAAAGTAAAGGAAGTGGAGGAGGTAGAAAATTTTATCAAGATGAAATTTTTGATGCACCAGTACAACAATAACAATATCGCATTGCAACAAACATAGAGAAGAGAGTGATCAATAGACCGCAAAGGTTTGAAAAAGTAGTTGATGAGAATCTTTCTGGATATACGAATCCTTTGGGATTTGCTTTGGAAGTTGTAAAGATCATTAATGCGTTTAAGTATTATAGCTATTCAGAATCTATTCTGGGTACAGAACCAAATTGACGGATTAGTGCTATGTCCGAAGAGATTGAGTCTCTTAACAATTTTAGGCGTTGCCTAGACTTGGTTGATGTGTGAGGCAAAGGGTAGAGCCCTCGCAAGGGCTGAGGGCAAGGTACAAAGACGTTTTTCTTGTTGATGAAGAGAATTCAAGCCAAAGGGAAGATTTGTTATTTTGTGGCTTGAACTATTTCATTGTATTTTTAGAAACCCACAATCTCTATAGGTTTAGGAAAATCTATTGTCCTAATAGATTTGGGAAAGGAAAAGTTATTGTCCTTGTCAAATCAGAAAACGTTTCTCTTATATGTTTGGGACTATTTGGGATCTATATATTGGAGTTGTAGTTGGGCATTCTGTAAATTGTATTGTGCTTTTCTTTACATTCATAGTGAAAAACTCTCTCTGCTTCTGCCCCCAGGATTAGTCTTAGCCGAACCTCGTTAAATTTTTGTGTTGATTTTTCTTCTCTATTTGCTTTGTGTGTAATAGTGTGCCAGTTAATACGATATCTCACGTAACAGTAATTTTATTATTAGAATAATTTTTTTGTTGAATCTCGAATTATTCTCTACTAACCGTACTTGATCTGTAAGTGTCCTGCTAAAGCACCAATGTAATTTGTTTTCCCCACGTAAATCATTTTGTTCTTCCAATTTGTGGTGTTCATAAAAACCCGAAAAATTGAACCAAACCGAATACCAAATCAAATTGACCAAAAAAATCGACACTTTTTGGGTTTGGTTTGGTTTTGATTTTGAATTTTAAATACCGATCAAATTTGATTTGGTTTTGGTTTTAATCGGAATAAAACCGAACCAAACCGACTATAGGAGTAGCTATTTAAAATTTATTATTACACATATATATTTGTATATTGTTATACAAAGTTTAAAAAAATTTATGGTAATTGTTAATAGTTTGCACTTTTAATATAGTTCTTTACCTTTACATTCTAGTTTAATTGGCGGTTTCCATTTGTTTAGTGTAAGAATCCATTTCGTGTTAAAAATAATATATTCTTAATTGAGTCCTTAAATTATTCATCACTATTTGATTCAATTATCATCAATATATCTTGACAAATAATATATTTCTCAAAGGGCAATTCATTTGATAGTGTTACATTAAAAATGTGGTCGCCGAGATATGCGTTTGGTAGTGTATGTCTTAATTTAAGAAAAAAATTGATAAATAACAGAAAAAACCGAAAAATCGACATAAACCGAATCGAGAAAATCGAATTAATTGGTTTGGTTTGGTTCTAATATTTAAAAAATCGACTTACTTGGTTTTGTTTCTTTTTAGGAAAAAATCGATCCAAATCGAACCATGAACACCCCTACTTCCAATGGCTTAAAAGGAACCTTTTTCTTAAACGAAAATATGTCATTACAAATAAAATTTTAAAAAATCAAATATTAAAATATTTTTAAAAATATAAAAAAATATTATTAAATTTAGAACTATCAAATAAGGAAGAGTGAGAAATAAAACGAAACTCCATTATTGAAGGTACTTCATTAACATCTTAATATTGAAATCTTGAGCGATCAAAGAGAGTTTATATAACTCATAATTGGGGTTATCATTAACGTTGGTGATAGAGTGCTACACATTTTTTAGTCGATATGCCATGGTTATATCTTGTTTTAGTTGATTAGTTCCTTCTTTTCCATATAAAGGTAAGCTAGAAACTTGTGTTTAGTTATAGTTTACATTATAATTACTTGTGTTTGAACTTAAATGATAGTGAATTACATTTAGTGTGTGTTTAATGATTTGCAGGAAGTGATTTCGAGTTAAGAAGATAATTTAGAGCTAAATCGAACAATTTAGCGGTTTGAAATCTAAGTAAAAATCCAAGGAATTAAAGTGGAATTGTGTTAGGAGGTCGGGAGCCAAGTCCGGATTTTCGAAAAGTGAAGAACCAATTTGTGCTTAACGAACGCGAGGGTCCTTCCGCGTCTATGAAGAAGGAAGTACCATGGCAGAATATAATATTTCAAAATCGAGGGTTTGACCATTTTTATCAAAATTTGAGTTAAAAAGCTCGAATTTGGACGAGATTTTGACCTGAGGAGCTCCTCCAACTCACTGTTGCGGGCTATGACCTTCATCAGCTCGCTATCTGTCTCATCCAACTCAACTTCTCTATGTTCCGACTGGGACTTCCCCCGATCGACTTCCGCTCGATGCTTAGAGCGGTACCTCCGATACTTCTTTAACATCTACTTGAAGAGGGCAGTCTGTTTCTGCTCGTGGCGTCCCCTCTCTACCTCCAAGACAAGGGTCTGTAAGAGAAGAGAAAAAGCAGAAGTAAGTACATCTCAAGCTAGTCTGGCGATATATGGAAGGAAGAAAGGGAATAAAGAGTACCTACAAAGACATGCCCGACACCCTATGAGATAACTCCACATCACCCACCGTACTTAGCGCCTTGCTTTTGGGTGAAGCACACAATAGGGTAAAGGTTGAAGCGGCCTGTTTGTTGTTCGAAAACAAAATATAAACCGCTGAGATATTAATACGATGGCCAGAGCCATCCACAGATCTCCATATGGGTAAGACCATCGACAAACTCGTCGACATCTCCCTGACCAATGTCGGAATCTTATCCTTCCGCTCATCACCAGGCTACTCGATGTTAGTCAATGACCCTCCCTCGATATGAAAGGCTCAGAGAAAAAACCTGGAACTGTACCTATCTGTTGAGCCGACCTCCCCGAAAGAATGGCGACGGCCATGAACAAAGGTCTGGGCATCGGTCGAGGCACCTCACTCCCCCGGCTTCGATCACCACCTCCTTGACTTTTTGAGCCTCCTTCATTTTCTCTCTGGCAATTCCTCTCCTTCGGAGGGTTAATGTGCGGATTAAGAAGCCGGCGCAAATGGTATCAGTTCTCACATAACCATGCTCATGGAAGGAGCCCCCTATAAAGGAGCCGGAGAAATATCCCCTTGAAAAGACTTGACCAATATGTCTTGATCGTCCGAAAGGACGTTAGTCTATTTGGAAACAGGGACTGTCGTCTTCTTCCTCGAAGCACCTCGACCTGTCGTAATATAAAAATAAGGGGATAAGTAAACGGAGTCACAAACTTGACACGACAAAAACCGAAAACCTACCTGAGAAAACTTTGGGGTCATGGCATTGCATGAAGATAGACCAAGTGTGGGTCTCTTCCGCGTAAGGTAACAGGCCGGTAACCCATCCCCTGAGGTTGTCAATGGGCCGGGGCGGTTGAGACATAGATGCAATGAAAATCTTAGGATCGTGACGGTGACATATGATAAGGAACGCAACAGATTGCGACACTTACGTTTTGAGTTCCACCTATCCGGTAACCCGATGGGGTTGGAGACTAAGTGCTCGGTCCTAACGAAAAAGTATTTGCGCCAAAACCCACGACTTGCCCAGTCGTCGGTCTTGACCACTAACCCTTTCGTACCACGACCTCGCAGATATACCATGGTCCCCCTCAAGTCGCAGGCACTGAACAATTGCAGAAGGTGGTGGACAGTGACTTCACACCCGACCAACTCTGCATACTTAGTCAGTAGCCGAAGCACCTTCAGAGTATACAGTGTAAGCTGAGCCGGGCAGACATTGTAAAACTAGCAAAACTCTGCCGCCAAGGAAAAAAAGGGAAAGTTGTAACCAATCAAGAACATATACTCGTAAAAAGCACAGTATCCCGGCTTGTGAACATCCACCTGATCTTCCCTAGCCGGGATCATCTCTACGTGTGCTGGTATATTGTACTTAACACAGAGATCATCCAAGTGATTTTGTAACGACTAGGAAGATTCCGGAATCGGAATAGGGGAATCCTTATTAAAGTCACTCGGGGATAGGGTGTGTTGTGGCAGCGGTGCCTCCACGGTAAGAGGACTCATATATTCTTCCTCCTCCGTCCTGCCGCCATCGGAAGGTGGTGGCATGTTCAATTGAGTGACTACCAAGATCCTCTCATTACCACAGCGAGGTTTGGGCAGGTTTGCGATGAAGAAAGAGTTATGCACAATACATGGAAGGAAGGTTCTCGATCAGGAGGAACACACCGGGATATGGAAGTGTGCACTGAAAGGATGGAGTGTAAATGATCAAAAACTTGGGCCAAGTTAACCCCTTCCCCTATTTATAAGGATTATGAAGTGCCATAATCAAAGAGGCAAAATTCGAACCAGCGCGGTAAACTAAGCGTCGGAGTTGTTGATTTCCTACCTCGAGAATACGTGTAATAATGACGCATGCGGATGCTAACATCACATGGGAAATGCGTCACATTTTGATGATCTAACAGTCATGATGACTGCCTCCTATATATCACATCACAATCACTTGCTAGGCTCAGACTCTCCCAAAACGAAGGTGTTAATTCCGCCCATCAAGGATGCACCTCGCTGCGACCCCGACGAGCAGAAGGACTAACTGTATGGGATCGAATTTGACTGATCACGTCCCCAAGTAAGCACAACCAACCGTATACACACAAGTCCGGCTGAACGAACGACTCAAGGACAATACAAAGGACGACCTCGTAACCACGTCGGTCCCTCTATAGTATTTATTTTATCTTTATCTTTTTGGCAGTTAAAATAGAGCCCCTCTGCTATATAAGGGGGTCTCAATTGTGTAAAAGGCACGGGATTGATTATAAATAGGGAAAATGGCCAAAATTATGCTCCTACTATTGAAATTAGCCACGTTAATATCCCGTTCTACTTTACGGCTAAAATTATCCCTACCATTAACAAAGTACGCAAAATTATCCCTACCGTTGTTAAAGTAGATAAATTTGAACTTAAATTTGATGGATTTTCTACGTGGCAACCGGGACCTCCAAAACAATATGCCAATTAGGCTTTTTTTACTCGTCCATCCTTTTAATAACCCGCCCCACTTTATAATAACTTGCCCCATAAAGTCCTCATCCTCATCCTTTCTCTGTAAATAAATTTCTGCATAACCCATCAAAAATTTTCGTTGTAAATTTCTTGTTCTCCCCATTTTTTCATTTTTTAATTTTCCTATATATCCGTATATCATTTCTATTTGTATCTCGTATTGGATAATGCTAGAAAATTCCGTTATTCAAAAATCTCCGGCGATTAGTTTTCTCATGAGAAACTTCACGGCGGGAAGAAAAGAGTGGTGAAGCAGTGTGGTGGATGTCATGGCAGAAGCCGCCGACAACTGTATCTCCATATGTGATTGAGAAACACAATATTTTTCTATTTAAAATCAAAGGAAATCACCTAAAAATTACAGTCATCGGATTAATTTTCAAAAAACTACACTGATAAAACAAGATATATTTACTCCTTAACAAGTGAACTTTCCCACATATGATTCTATATAATCTATTTTATGTCATAAATTGGTGAAAGAAGGTGGTGAACTCGTGAAGCGGTGGTTGTTTATTTATATTTTTTATCTTCAACTCTTCACAAGAAGAGGGTAAACGGGAAGGGAAGGGTCTAAGAAATGGGCATGAGTCAAAAAATAGGCATGTGTCAAAAAAATGAGCATGAGTCTGTTCAATTCGGGTTGGTATTTGCTTAGTTGACACATTAAATGAAGGGTCCTACTGCCACATAGGAAATCTATTAGAGTAAGGGACGATTTTGCATACTTTGTTAACAACAGGGACAATTTTGCATACTTTGTTAACTGTAGGGACAATTTTAGACCAAAAGTAGAAACTGGTATAAACGGGGCTAATTTTTTATAGTAGAGGGTATAAGTTTGGACCTTTTCCCTTATCGATATTACTCTCTATCTCTCTCTATCTGACTTGCTCCGTCTCATCTGTCCAATATTATCATATTTCTCTGCTTCCGAGTTCATCTTCTCATTACGAATTAAAGTACAAAAATCATTTTAGAGTCAATTATTTTCGATTACGATTTACCCCTTCTTATATATTGATTAATTTGCTTAAAAATTATTCGATAACTTTTTATGTCAAACATTATCTATTTTCGATCCGCTCTATATCTGGCTTGAGCCACCCATTGTCTCTCCTGTCTTTACCATTGAGTCTCAAAAAGCCACAATAGTATAATATGCGGAAAAAGTTACCATGTGAATGCTACATTGTCAAAAGATACGCAATTTTTATTATATACATATCAGCTTGACACAAATATAATTTAACATTAAAAAGTCGAAACACAAAATGAGTTTGGGGCGGGGTGCGGGGAAGGAAGTATGATTTAATTATACGATCGGAGGGCTAAGATTATAAACATTTATTTTATGATGAAAGCATCTTTCACAAATCTACAATAACGACATTTTCCGCACGCCTCTTACTTTCAACTGTTGATCATATTTCGGTTGACCACAATCAGTAAAATAATGCTAACATATATTTGCTGATTGCCGACACCTGCCACAATCTAACTACCTAGAAACCAAATAATAAATTTAACTCCTTTTGGATGAGTTGTAAAAAATGTGTTTTTCATGAAAAGAATCGTGTACAGTGTGTGCACTACGGAGTTATTAGTAAAAATCACAATTTTACAAATAATTGACGGCGTGTTTCACGGTGACTTAACCATTTAAGATAAAACAAAGGATTGGATTAAAAGTTATTACAGTAAAACCTCATTTTAATAATATTCTTATATAATAATATTTTATTGTAAATCAATCTTTTTCGATACCAATTTTCATGTTATGATATATAATTTTTTATAACAACACTTCACTATAACATCAAAAAATATTCGGAATAAACAATTTTGTTATTGAGAAATTTGATGGTATAGTACTAGTTATGACTTAATTGATACACTTGGGATTTTGGAATAAAGCTTGCTTATCAGCAGCTTCTTTTTCACGTACTTATCAACACCTAATAAGCGTGAATTTTACGTACTAATTATTCCACTACAGTACACTTTTATACAAGTCAAACAAGAATCCATACGAGACATCTTTATCAACTGAAAACCAGTGTTCTTGAAAATCTGTACGCTACTGAAAACACAAATCAATACATACTATTCAATCATATGAAAAAACGAGTTGATGCATGATATATTAAAATTTTAAGTATCATAAATATACTCATTCTGACCACTTAAACTTTTAAATAAGATGATATATAATACAATTCATATATACTTGTATGGGTCAAAATATAACCTCGAGATAATTAACGAGATTAACTATGTCCTAAGCTAATTCGAAGTTAATAAATGGTATGACCACTTGTTGTATTTTTTAAAAGGGTGTGAATGGGAAATGGAAGAGGCACCTTTTGGATTGCATTTCTCCATAAGAGGCACCTTTTAGATTGCACCTCTCCATATCACCCTTCCTTTGTCTATAAATTTAGAGGCTTGGCCTCATATTTTAAAAATGAAAATCAAATGGAAAAATCTGAAAATTTCTCCCCTCTTTTCTATAATGTTGCATTATTTTCAAATAAACATAAGTGTCAAGTGTGATTTGCTCCGTCTGTTGAGTTCGCTGAAATTCTGCAGTTTCAATTGCCAGTGTTGCAGAATAGTTATTCCGTTCTATCCTGGGAGGAATTAATCCAAAACCTTGGGCAACAGTGAAGGGATTAAATTCCTTAAGGACACACAAGTAACTTGTGGGCTCGGAATTATTATTTCACGTTTTGTTTATTAAACTAACGTTTATTTGTTTTCTTCTCTAATTTCTGATTTCTGATTTCGAACACAGATTACCAACAATCTTAAGGAATTTAAGTGTACAAATGACTAATTGATTTTTTGTAGAGCGGACTCTGCGTCGGTTCAAATAATTTGTTTCACACACTAGTAAAGTGTCCTCTGCCTAACGTTGGATCAGAAAATTTGGTAAAGGAAATTTATTCTGCTTTATATTCTGTCTCTCAAAACTAATCAAAGTTGGCACTATGTCTTTCTATTATCATGTTTATCATTTGATAATTATTTATCACATGAAGCTTTTATCACGGTGTCATATGCAGAATTAAACTGCAGACCTTCAGTTTAAAGAAGAACGATTTGATCTAACTAGGAAAAATGTCTAACCAACTGTTAAATGTGTAACTATGATTTACTAACCATTTTTTGAGATAGCTTTTTGATGATATAGGGGAGACGAAAGATACAAAGAGCAATTTGTCATGATTGCAAGCTATTTATTAGCAAAAAGGACATTACTCTGATGTCTCCTCTAGAAAACATCTTTTTCGAAAGTGTGGATTAAAATTCACTAACAATTGGATGAGGCAGATTATAAAGACACGAAATTTGTGTCTTCCAGAAGTTGGATGTGAGAAGATTAATCTTTTCCTTTATTTTTGGTTAAGGTATTTTTTATTCTTATTACTATATATGCTGAAAATTATCGGCACAATATCGCAGAACCAACAGAATAAAGAATGGTATTTTCCAATTTTTTCGCGTCCTTAATTAGCCTATAGATATGATGGCTAAAGACGTGATTATGCTTGTTACTGAATGAAATTCAGTTGGCATACATATATTTATATACATAAAATCATGTGGTGTAATATATAAAATATATTATTTGAAAAGATCATAAATATATACTTGAAAATGTTCATATTTTCTGAGATCATGAGAAAGAAAATAATATCTATTTTTGGACATCATTTTGGCTTTCAGTATAGGTTGAAGGCGTTCAAAAAATATGATGTCATCGGATTTTGTGTTACAATAGAATATGGTAAATATTCTCATAACGCGAATTGGAGTTCAATGATAGATGACATATAGAATGCGTGGTTAGTATTTGGCATTCGAAATGTGAGTTAACAAAAAAATTAAAATATTTGTGATTTTCTACCTCTATTTTGGAGAGTAAAAGTCTTTGTGACTTATACTCAATTGTCGAAGATTAAAATCTTCGTAATTTTCTACTCCTGCTTGAGTTAAAAATTGCATAATTTTTTACTCATTCATTGAGATTAAAGTCTACGTGACTTTCTACTCATTCGTCGGAAATTAAAGTCTAAGTGACTTTATACTCATTTTGGAGATTAAAATCTTAGTGATTTTCTATTCTAATTTATTATTCGATTTGAAGATTAAAAACTTCATCGTTTATTAAATTTGATTGTGTCACATATTACATGGTTTGAAGATTAAAAACTTCACCATTTAATATATCCGGTATCAGATAGTACTCGGTTAGAAGATTAAAAACTTCACCGTTTATTAATTCTGATTGTGTCAGATTGGTTTGAAGATTAAAAACTTCACCATTTATTCTCACTATGTTATGGCATAAACAACAGTTCTTGCAGTGGGCTCAACAAATATGAATCTCCTTTTTGATGAAAATGTTTGGAATATGGTATTATTCACCAAACGACTGCCTCTTCATTAGCGCAATCTAATGGAATTGCGGAAAGAATGAGTAGAATGTTAAATGTGATGATATAATGCCTTGTTGTAAGTTTTGGTTTACCCAAATCTTGTGGGAGAAGCTATTCTTACGGAATCCTTTTATACGAAAAATGAATAAAAGGAAGAAAACCCAACTTAAAATATTTTCAAGTGTGGGGAATATTTGGGTAAAGTGCAAGTTCTTAAACCCAAAAGGATAAAAAACGGATTGAAAACTGTTGATTCGTTTTCATAAGATATGCAACAAATAGTAAGGCATATCGTTTTCTGACTCAAAAATCAGAAAATCCCGACATTCATATTAATACGGTAATTGAATCAGATAATGTTGAATTCTTTGAGAATAGTTATCCGTATAAAAAAGGATGTGAGTCGTCTAGTGAAAAAAAAAATCTAAGCGAACACGGGAAAAAGCAAAAGAAAGTACACCGATTGAGGTGAATCTAAGACGTAGTAAACGTCAAAGGATAACTACTTCCTTTGGACTAGATTTTCTGACATTCTTGTTGGAAAGTGAGCTTCAAACATTTAAAAAGCCAATGTATTGCTCGGAAGCACAATATTGAAAAGAGGCTGTCAATAGTAAGATAGAATTCATACTTGGGAAAATGGTTGATCTTCCTCCAGAAAATAAACCTTTGAATTCTAAGTGGATTTTCAAAAAGTAAATGAAAGTGATGGTGCTATTGACAAATATAAGGCAAGATTAATTGTCAAAAGAGTTTAGACAACGAGAAGGTCTTGTTTATTTTGATACATACTCACCGGTAACGATGATTACATCTACTCAGGTGTTAATAGCGTTAGCCGCGGTGTATGGCCTTGAAATCCATCAGATGAAATTAAAGAAAATCTTCTTAAATAGAGATTTGGAGGAAGAAATTTACATGGAACAACCTGAAGGGTTCATGGTTCCCGAAAAAGAAACAAAGGTGTGTCGACTTGTTAAGTCACCCAAACAATGACATGCGAGATTTGACCAAATAATATTGTCAAATAGTTTCAAAAATTAATTAGTGTAAATAAAAGTGTTTACATTAAGAGTACTTCAAATCATATAGTCGTTATTTTGATTATATGTTGATGAAATATTTAAAATGTGGGAGCTTTTATCTTATGCATGACAAAAGAAAATGTTAGACGTAATGTCTAAATTGATATTTAAAACTCGTTGATACAGTAGTTGGTAAATTCATCAGTTGTTTACTCTTAATGAAGACTAGTTGATGAAATTACTAATTCGGAAGTTGGTCACATGTCTTTCTCGAAAGGTCATTTTCTTTAATGAGAATTTATATTGTTTGGTTCTTTTATAAAATGATGTCACTTTGAAAGTTGTGACTTTTCATAAAATAATACGTCTGTACGTTTTAGTGTCGAAATGACCGTTCATGAACGGATATATTAATACATTGGTCTATAATGAGGTGAACCAACCAATGAACATGAACAAAATCCATTGCAAGTTGGATTTGTTTCATAAATAAAGGTGCTATAATTTGCATATCATATAGACGTATGAATAAATAGCATACAAATGCTTGGAAATGGCAGAGTGATTGAGAAATGAGTTATATATTAAAAGGTTATGATCACAATTGACGCCAATCATTCCAGTTGTCATTATAATATACTACATTAAGTGTAGTCAATAATCTGATATGCAATCGAAAGTCGAGACGTATTAGTCTACAACATAAGGAAGTTTGCATTGAATGTTTACGATAATGAAATGAGTTTTGAAGTATTTGAAATATACTCCAAATTATGCTTTGCACTATAATAAGTATCCCGCGATAAAAGAGGGGTATAGTGATGAAAATTAGATCACCGGTTTAACCAATTCTAACCAGTCGGTAGATAAGCGATGTATTGGAAATCGTCCAAACAAATGTGCATTGATCGCTCTATAGTGGAGGCTGAGTTTATAGCCTTAAACAAGGCCGGTGAAAAAGATGAATGGCTCCGAAATTTCTTGAAAGATATTCTATTTTTGCCCAATCTTTTGACACCTATATGTATATATTGTGATAGTCAGACGACAATAGGAAGGGCTGAGAGCGTTATGTATAACGGAAAGTCTCGCCATATAAGACGCAGACATAAAACCGTTAGGCAACTACTTTCTAGTGGAATTATCACAATTGATTATGTAAAGTCAAAGGATAATTTGGCGGATCCGCTTACAAAAGGCCTAACTAGAGAGGGAGTTGAGAAATCATCTAAGGGAATGAGACTATGGCCGAGGACAAGTCATCATGGCGGTAACTCTACCTAGAATTTTGGAGGTCCGAGATCTAGGTTCAAGGAGCAAACAAAGTTATGTATGACCGGTTCAACATTGTCAAATATAATATTTTAGTCCATTTTCGTGATGAAGACAATGTTCAGTAACAAGGATAAAATGTTAAGACATTTTTTAATGGTTTCTAAGTTTGATACATGGTATATCAAATAGTGTATCTACGTGATAACACGTTTAGGAATCACCTATGTAAGTGTGAAGTGTAAGCCGCTTCAAGGAGAATTCTGTAAGGCCGGTTCTCTATGCACTTATGAACCAGGTGGTGTTCATGGCTGAAACGAACACAACAATGAGAACCAAAGACGGTTAAGGGTTGATTGTGTGACTTATGGTTGTCTAGGTATACACCAAAGCTCGACGGTTCAAAGATATCAATTCTACCGATTGACCGAGTATATCCGACATAAGTTCACTACGGAAAGTTCAAAGGGAAACCTACTTATCCAGGTGCGATTAATCCTACTTGCGAATCACACAGTATTTTCATGCATATTTTTTCACATATGTCCATTCCCCATTCATGTGGGGGATTGTTGTATTTTTTAAAAGGGTGTGAATGGGAAATGGAAGAGGCACCTTTTGGATTGCACCTCTCCATAAGAGGCACCTTTTAGATTGCACCTCTCCATATCACCCTTCCTTTGTCTATAAATTTAGAGGCTTGGCCTCATATTTTAAAAATGAAAATCAAATGGAAAAATCTGAAAATTTCTCCCCTCTTTTCTATAATGTTGCATTATTTTCAAATAAACATAAGTGTCAAGTGTGATTTGCTCCGTCTTTTGAGTTCGCTGAAATTCTGTAGTTTCGATTGCCAGTGTTACAGAATAGTTATTCCGTTCTATCCTGGGAGGAATTAATCCAAAACCTTGGGCAACAGTGAGGGGATTAAATTCCTTAAGGACACACAAGTAACTTGTGGGCTCGGAATTATTATTTCACGTTTTGTTTATTAAACTAACGTTTATTTGTTTTTTTCTCTAATTTCTGATTTCCGATTTCGAACACAGATTACCAACACCACTTATTAACTACGATACCTGATCATCAGTCAACTCGATCATTAAGGCTACGGCCTATCCGCCATCGTAAGGACGGAACCTCAGCCAGCTCACACATTTTATGTCTAAAAATACTAATTAAGAGAAGGAACCCTAGAAAGGGGACTGCTTCTTCTTCTTCAGAACCTCAGTCAGCTCACGCATCTTATGTCTATAAATACTAAGAGAAGGAACCCTAGAAAAGGGTTTCTTCTTCTTCTTCACCACTACTCCCAAGAAAGGGAGAACACACAACAATACACCCATATTGTGGGAAAAAGGAACATCATTGTAAGGCTCTATACCTCTCTATGGAGAGATAAACCAAACCAATATCATCAATAAAAGATCTTTACACATTTCTTTCTAATGGATAACACTTGTCTCTTGTATTTTTCATTTAATCTCTCAATTATTATGATCTACTATGATTGGCCATCAATCTGTTTTTATTATTTTATACTTGCAAAGTATATGATAACTTGGAGCTAAACAATACTAATAAGCTATTTAATACCATCGTTTCGGCAGCTACTATATATTAGGCTTTCAAGTCTTGAAGTGAGTGAGTGGTATGTGAATCAGGGAAAGTAATGGGCCACTTGTACATGTTGTGGACATGTATTATCAAACAATTGGATATAAAGTTGAGCATGTTTAATCAAAAAAGGAAATGTTATCCAAGTTCCTGGATTGTGATCTTTTGTTTCTGAATATATACCAACAAAATCTCCTTGTCAATTTAAGTTTATGCTTCTTAAAACTTGACCAACAAAGAGATATCAAACTACTCTTCTGATTCTCTCTCTCGTTGTCCCATTCATATATACTTAGAGAGAAAATGTCTTTAGTATGAAACTGACCTCTTGCTGGTTAGAGAGCACCCAATGCTTTGGAATCAAATTCTCTCTCACTATAAAATTTAACCAAAAAAAGAAAAGAAAGCGCAACGTTAAAATTCTGGAATTGCACCACTCATGACCAGAAGCGGACGTACGCACGAAGAAAAGAGGGAACATCGAACCTCGTTAATTTCGACCAAATTCTAAATATATAAGTGTTTAATTATATATTAAATCCCGTCATATATATATTTTGGTTGAAACTGTTAAGATTATAGATCCGATAGGAAAATTGGTGGAGCATTTCGCTCATGTTGCCTCGACACTTTCAAATCCTGGATCCATCTCTCGTCATACTATATGTAGGCTTTTATGAAGCTGAGTATTTAATTTGTAACATTTAGAGTTTCTTGAACAAAAGAATTGGATTCATTATGGTGATTAGTAGATTCTCTCCAAAGTTGTGATGAGCACGTTCTTCATTTCTTTTTAAAAATTTAAGTGATTAATTAATCAAATAAAATGGAAAATAGACACAGAGCAAGTAATTTATAAGCTCAATTAGACCTCATAGGTAAGTGGACCCAATAGGTAATACTTTGGATTCATTTGGTTTTATAAGTTATGATTTATGAAACGTTTATATATATCTTACAATTTATTGAGGCTCCTTTGTGTGTGAAGGCTCGTTAAGTAGACAACGAGCGAGCTGCAAGCACATACTCGAGAAGCAGCAAACGGATGATACAAATTTATTAACCCCAATTTTATAATTTTGATCGATAAAAATTTGGATTCATAAAATTATGAGACAAAATAAAATAACTCATATAATTAGTGTAAATTATAAGAGATACGAAATAGAATTTTTCAATACTGTTATCTACCCTAAAGGTCCCTAGTACGATAAAATTAAATTATGACTGTCAGGATATAATAAATCCACGTTTCTTTCTCTCACCTTTCCTCCCTACTGCCCCACCCCCTCTATAATTGAGGGGTAAAAGATTTGAGTGAACTCGTGTAGCACCTTTTAAAAACATTCCTGGCAGAATAGAATTTAGAATTTAAATTTTACGGATTTAATATCTAAGGTTTTTAATATTAAACTTACATATTTTTAAATTATGATTTCAAATTCACTTAATATTGTTGTTTTAATAATTTATACACTAAACTTATATTGTATCAAAAGTAATAGATTCAAATAAATCCAGTACTATATCACTGCATATGCCTCCGATTCTATGAAACCACTACAACAAGTGCATTATTTAAGAAAGAACATCATTCTTTGTCAGATCGATAAAATTACCATAATTAAGATAATACACAATATTAAATTTCGCACATAAAATCTATGGTGTTTTCCTTTTTATTTAGATTCGAAAAGCATTCTTATTTTTGATTTATTAATCTTTTTTTAAGACAATACTTTGAACCTGCATGCAAGGTTCTTAATTAATTACCACATATTTTATTTGAGCTATTAAAGAATTACAAATGTGATTAAAATATCATTATCATGGAGGTAGGTAAGGTACCTAACCTACACACCAACCAAAAATTTTTATAATCATATTTGGATCCACGTAGCTCGATTAAGATATAATTAGGCTCTTAATTAATTCATAGCTGAAAGATGGTAAAAAACTGAAAATGAAGCAATCCGAACCTAGTAAAATATTTATAAAGTTATTTATCCGAACCAAAACTATTAATCGTGGCCAACCCATTAAACAAGGGAATCTGTTACCTATCTTTTATCAATCAACAGCAATTATGGAAAGTAGCAAAATAAAAGTTAGCTTTCTCAACAGCGTCATTATCAAGATACCCAAATGAATTGTTTGTTAGAATCACGTAAAATAGAATAAAGTTGCAGAGAAACTTACCTATGAAAAATCTGTAACTAAATCACAATAACCAATGGATCTTAATTTATTACTTTATTGACTTTAATAAACAAGAAAATTTTAAAAATACGGAAATAACAAACTAATCGTTCTTTTTGTCTTACATTAACCAATTACGATGTGCTTGCAATTAGTGTAGCGTTGTTGACTTACACTGTACTCAATGGAGGTGGCAAAGCCAGAGAAAACAAATACTAATAAACTAATAACTCTATTAAAATAAAATAAAAGTGAGACGATATTAATAATTAAAAATTAATAGTATTAGTTAGCAGCAGTTGATTGTTAACTGTCCTTTACTGGCAAATAATTCTGTCACTTGTCCACTGAATGTAATATAAAGAGTTTGAAGACCAAAATACACCCGTGGCTTAGAATTTAAAAATAGATTAATCCTATGTATGCTTCTGGAAAATAATATATTTTCAACTAAATTAGTAACAATTTGTTTCTATACCTCTTCCTTTTAATTTTTTTATAATTGTGGAACGCAAACGGATAATTAAGGTCCCGTTTGACTATAAGTTTAAAATAAATTTGGGATTTATTCACAAAACTAATGTTTGGTCATTAATTTTGCCAAAATTTTAGAAAAAATCCCAAATCCTAAATCACAACTGCTGATTTTGGACCAAAATCTCAAAACATGGGAATTATATACATGTTTTCCCAAAAATAAAGTTGGGAAATATGTTTTGAAAATATATGCCCAAATACATTTTCATCTGCAAATCAAGTTTTACCCAAATTAAATTTTTTAAAACAAATTTAAAATCTATGACTAAACACTAGCTAAAAATAGGGATTGGAGGGAGATGCGCAGACATGAAATTAAATTGGATGGGTCTTACGGTGTCCATGACGTTATAAGTTGAGTTTTAAAAAATAAAGTTGCATGATTGACGAATTGTCAAGATGTGGCGAACGGACAAAATTGCCAAATTGGAATGACAAGCAAAAGATATACTTTAATTAATTCAGAACCAACTCGTACAGTAATATCTTCAGCGAAAATTTAGGTCTCGTTTGGTTATGAGTTTTCCCAAAATAAATTTGGAATTTATTTTTAAAGTTTGGCCATAAATTTTATCCATAAATTTTGTCCATATTATGGCTAAATTCCAAATCCCAAATCCCAAATTTCAAATCTCCAAATCAGCTATTGAGCTGATTTTGGACAAAAATCTCAAAACTTGGGAATTATATATATTTTTTTTCAAAAATAAAGTTGAAAATATATTTTAAAAATATATGTCCAAACACATTTTTATTTTCAAATCAAAATTCAGCCAAATTAAATTTTTCAAAATAAGTTTGGGATCTATGTCCACGCTCTAACTTATAGATTAAGAATCCAAGCCCAGGTGGCTGAATGCTGATAAATTTATCCCCACTTGCAGCATCGAGATATGAGTTAAATAGTGCGATGTTGCCTTGTTTAGAAGTCAAGGATCAAAAATTTGTGGCAACAGTAGCGGATGTTGCCTTGTTTAGCAATATGTGCAGATTAATTATGGGCGGCGCTACCCTTATCTTACGGGAAAATTATATCGTGTGAATAGGTATTTTTTTTATTTTAACGAAAGACATATATTATATGTCAGAGGTTTTTTGGCTTTTTCGTTTGTTTACTTTTTTATATTTTATTTTTCGTGAGTGAAATTCCTAATTCCATTATGCAAATGCGCTAACTAGTAATACAAAGTAGTTATACTCAACTGTGTACTATACATCTAATAAACTTACAACTATAATAACTTTTCTAATGTAATAGTCAATTATTGTATAGAAGTGTATAAAAAATAGTCAACGAGATGGAAGGCCATGATGAATAATTAAATGGAATGATAGAAATTGAAGCCATGTTACATAATAGGTGAGCACCCATATTCCATTTTTTAAGAATTGTTTCAAAAGAAGGGACAAGTGAAAATATATATATTGCAGGAATATTCAAAGTAAAGTGGCCATTTCAGTGAGTGAGGAGACCTCACTGATTGTCTTTCTTGATTCCAAAGGGTCAGTCATTACTACTTTACTATACTTTTTTTAGAAGTGAAGAGTCAGAAGGAGACTTTTCTTTGATACTACAATGTAGTCCCTCTAGTTCAAAATAAGTGATTTTTGTTATAAATATATTATATTATGGATGTTCATACTTCATTGTAAATAAGCTTCCTGAAGAAGCTTATTCGTATGTGACTCCGCCGTAAATATGTTTATCTATTTAGTACTCTATTGGAAATAAGCCTCCTGAAGAAGCTTATCATTTCAGTATCCGGTTATGAATAAACATTACCCTCGGTAGAAGATTATCCATATCGGATATAGTAGCAGCTTACACACCAACTTGTAGTAGTTTACACAGCAGCTTGGAGTAGCAGCTTACACAACAACTTCCTTTCTTCTATAAATAGAAGGATTTTCATTTCATTATGTACATCAGTTTGAATTCGAATAATATATCACTCTCTCTCTCTATACTTGTCTTTACTTTACAGTCTTTATTTTATAACACGTTATCAGCACGAGACTCTGCCATATCGAGCAAATAATTTGAAAGTATCTGAGGTAAGAACTTTCTTTTATTAAATAATGCCAAATCTTTCTAAACTTGAATTTATAGCCCTGGATATATCGGGCAAAAGCTATATGTCTTGGGTGCTTGATGCTGAAATTCATCTTGATGCGATGGGTCCGGCAAACACTTTCCGTGATAAAAATCAGGCATCAAACCAAGACCGTGCCAAAGCAATGATATTCTTACGCCATCACCTTGATGAAGGCCTGAAAATGGAATATCTTACTGTTAAAGATCCAGTCACACTGTGGAATAATTTAAAAGATAGATATGACCACCTGAAGATGGTCGTTCTTCCACAGGCACGATATGATTAGACTCATCTAAGGCTACAAGATTTTAAATCTATTTGTGAGTATAATTCTGCTATGTTCAGAATTATTTCCCAACTAAAATTATGTGGTGATAATGTTACTGATTATGATATGTTTGAGAAAACTTTCACCACTTTTCATGCCTCGAATATGCTCCTGCAGCAGCAATATCGAGAGATGGGATTTAAAAGATATTGTGAACTTATCTCACATCTTCTTATAGCCGAACAACATAATGGGCTATTAATGAAAAACCATGAAAGTCGACCTACTGGTTCTTGTCCATTCACTGAAGTGAATGAGACGAACTTCCACCAAGCCAAACGTGGAAGAGGTCGTGGCCCTAGTCGTGGTCATGGCCGTGGTCGGGGAAGAAATCCTAATCATGGTAATAATAATGCACCAAAGAACCCTCTTCGCCACCAGCAGTGGAAAAGGAAGGAACAAAAGCATGAAGCGGTGCAAGCACCTAATACAGAAAGTGCATGCTTTAGATGTGGAGGAAAAGGGCACTGGTCACGTACCTGTCGCACGCCAAAGCACCTGGTTGAGCTTTATCAAGCCTCCTTGAAAAAGACAGAGAAAAATGCTGAAGCAAATTTTATCTCTGAAGATAATTTTGACTTCACGCATTTAGATGTAGCTGATTACTTTGCACTCCCGGAAGGAGAAAGAAGTCATGTAATTGATAGTGCATCTGTAGAAATATAAATATTTTTAATTTTTGTTGTTTGTAATAGATAGTATGGTTATGTGATTATTGTACATAAATAAAAGTTATGTTTTGATAATATATTTTATTTATGTCATTTTGAAGAATATGGATAATCCTCAAATTATGTTTGGATCAAAGACAAATCATGAAGATATTTGTGTTATTGATAGTGGAACAACTCATGCCATATTCAGGGATCAGAAATACTTTTCTTATTTGCATAAGGAAAAAGCAAATGTTTCAACAATTTCTGGTAATATAAGTTTGATTGAAGGCTCCGGAAGAGCCGTTATCTTTTTGTCTAAAGGAACAAAACTAATTATAGACAATGCATTATTCTCCTCCAAGTCCCGAAGAAACTTGTTGAGTTTTATAGATATCCGCCGAAATGGGTATCATGTTGAGACAATAAATGAAATGAACATGGAATATCTTTGTATTATAAAGAATATTTCCGTCCAGAAATGCATTGTAGAAAAGTTACCAACTTTATCTTCTGGCTTATACTATTCAAAAATTAGTACAGTTGAAGCACACTCTATCGTAAACCAGAAGTTTACGGATTCAAATACTTTTGTGCTTTGGCATGGCCGTTTGGGCCATCCTGGATCAATAATGATGAGACGAATTACTGAAAATTCGAGTGGGCATCCGTTAAAGAACCTGAAGATTCTTACGAATGACGAATTTTCTTGTGATGCTTGTTATCAAGGCAAACTAATCACTAGACCATCACCAATGAAGGTTGGCATTGAATCCCCTGCCTTTTTAGAGCGTATACATGGGGATATATGTGGACCTATTCACCCACCAAGTGGGTTGTTTAGATATTTTATGGTCCTAATAGATGCATCTTCAAGATGGTCTCATGTGTGCCTATTATCATCTCGCAACCTAGCGTTTGCAAAGCTATTAACCCAAATAATTCGATTAAGGGCACAATTCCCAGATTATCCTATAAAGGCTATTCGCCTCGATAATGCTGGAGAATTCTCATCTGAAGCTTTTGATGATTATTGTTTATCAGTTGGGATAAAAGTTGAACATCTTGTAGCTTATGTTCATACTCAAAATGGCCTTGCAGAGTCATTTATTAAACGTCTACAATTGATAGTAAGACCACTACTTATGAAAACAAAATTGCCCACTACTGTTTGGGGCCATGCTATCTTGCATGCAACATCACTTATCCGTCTCAGACCGACACATTATAATAAATATTCTCCGTCACAATTAGTTTTTGGTCATCAACCAAATATAGCCCATTTACGAATTTTCGGATGTGCTGTATTTGTGCCAGTAGCACCACCATAGCGCAGTAAGATGGGACCACAAAGAAGGATAGGAATATATGTTGGGTTTGAATCACCCTCTATTATTCGCTACCTTGAACCATTGACAGGAGATTTATTTACTGCTCGATTTGCAGATTGTCGGTTTGATGAAACAAATTTCCCACAATTAGGGGGAGAGAAAAAGGAAATCAAAAAAGAAATTGTGTGGAAAGTTTCATCATTATCTCACTTTGACCCACGCACCCCTATATGTAATCAGGAGGTCCAGAAGATCATCCATTTACAGAATATAGCAAATCAAATGCCAGACGCATTTACCGATTTGAAAAGGATAACTAAGTCACATATCCCTGCAGAGAATGTGCCTATCCGAATTGATGTTCCAGTAGGACCATCTACTAGCATGAAAGCTAGTGAACCTAAAGCACGCCTGAAGCGTGGTAGGCCTTTGGGTTCTAAGGATCGAAATCCTCGAAAAAGAAAATCGGCAAATGATCAAAATGATACCATGAAGGAATCTCCTGAAGAGACCCAAGATCTAATTAGTTCTGAGATTCCCGAAGAAATCAACGAACCCGAAGCTCATGTAAGTGAAGAACTTTTAATAAGTTCGACCGGTGATGGGATTAATTTAAATCGTTCTGAAATAGTAGTGGATAATATTTTTGCATATAATGTCGCACTTAATATTATGCAAGATAGTGAGGATCTTGAACCTCGATCTGTCGAAGAATGTCGACAAAGATATGATTGGCCAAAATGGCAAGAGGCAATTCAATCAGAATTGAAATCACTTGCTAAAAGGGAGGTATTTGGACCAATTGTCCAAACACCTACTGGTATAAAACCAGTTGGTCATAAATGGGTTTTTGTGCGAAAAAGGAATGATAAAAATGAAGTTGAAAGATATAAAGCTCGCCTTGTTGCACAAGGATTCTCACAATGACCTGGAGTCGATTTTAATGAAACATATTCACCTGTTATGGATGCCATAACATTTCGATATCTCATCAGTTTAGCACTACTTGAAAAGCTTGAAATACATCTAATGGATGTAGTTACAGCTTATCTGTACGGTTCACTTGATAATGAAATTTATATGAAAATCCCTGAAGGATTTAAAATGCCTGAAGCAAAATCTCAGGAAATGTATTCAATTAGATTACAAAGATCTTTGTACGGTTTAAAGCAATTCGGGCGCATGTGGTATAATCGCCTTAGTGAATATTTACTGAAAGAAGGTTACATAAATGATGTTGTTTGACCATGTATTTTTATAAAGAAAATGGCATCAGAATTTGTTATACTTGCTGTTTATGTTGATGACATAAATCTTGTTGGAACTCCAGAAGAGCTCCAAAAGGCAATTGAATATCTTAAGAAAGAATTTGAGATGAAAGATCTTGGAAAGACTAAACTTTGTCTTGGTCTGCAAATTGAACATTTAGCAGAAGGGGTCTTTATCCATCAAACTGCCTATATAGAAAGGGTCTTAAAACGATTTTACATGGACAAAGCACACCCATTGAGTATACCAATGGTTGTTCGATCACTTGAAGTGAATAAGGATGTGTTCCGACCTCCAGAAGAGGACGAAGAACTCCTTGGTCCCGAAGTACCGTATCTTAGTGCAATTGGTGCACTAATGTATCTTGCTAATGCTACAAGGCCTGGCATAGCATTTTCTGTTAATTTACTAGCAAGATATAGTTCTTCTACTACACGGAGACATTGGAACGGGATTAAGCATATATTGCGATATTTAAAGAACTCTTGATATGGGTTTGTTTTATGCTAACAAAGATAGTGCAGATCTTGTTGGTTATGCAGATGCAGGTTATTTATCTGATCCCCATAAAGCTGGTCTCAAACCGGATATGTATTTACGTATGGAGGTACTGTCATATCATGGCGCTCCACAAAGCAATCTATTGTTGCTACTTCTTCAAATCACGCCGAGATAATAGCTATTCATGAAGCAAGTAGGGAATGCGTATGGTTGAGATCAATAATTTATTTTATTCGAGAAAATTGTGGTTTGGAATGTGAAAAAAGACCCACAATTTTATACGAAGACAATGCTGCATGCATAGCCCAATTGAAGGGAGGATTTATAAAAGGAGATAGAACGAAGCACATTTCACCAAAATTATTCTACACACATGACCTTCAGAAAAATGGTGACATTGATGTGCAACAAATCCGTTCAAGTGATAATCCAGCAGATTTATTCACTAAATCTTTGCCAACTTCAACTTTTGAGAAGATGGTATTCAAGATTGGAATGCGCAGACTCAAATATTTGAAACAAGGTTTCCATCAGGGGGAGTAAAATATGCGATGCACTCTTTTTCCCTTACTAAGGTTTTTTTCCCATGTGGTTTTCCTTATAAGGTTTTTAATGAGGCACCTAGCAATGCGTATTACTAAATATGTGTACTCTTTTTCCTTCACTAGGATTTTTCCCACGTGGTTTTTCCTAGTAAGGTTTTAATGAGGCACATTATCTTTTAATGAACATCCAAGGGGGAGTGTTATAAATATATTATATTATGGATGTTCATACTCCGTTGTAAATAAGCTTCCTGAAGAAGCTTATCCGTATGTGACTCCGCCGTAAATATGTTTATCTATTTAGTACTCTATTGGAAATAAGCCTCCTGAAGAAGCTTATCATTTCAGTATCCGGTTATGGATAAACATTACCATCGGTAGAAGATTATCCATATCGGATATAGTAGCAGCTTACACACCAGCTTGTAGTAGCTTACACAGCAGCTTGGAGTAGCAGCTTACACAGCAGCTTCCTTTCTTCTATAAATAGAAGGATTTTCATTTCATTGTGTACATCAGTTTGAATTCGAATAATATATCACTCTCTCTCTATACTTGTCTTTACTTTACAGTCTTTATTTTATAACAATTTTGACATTTTTCTTATGGTTTAAAATAATTATTTTTTTTAGATTTTAAGGGTGAATTAATTACTTTTTCTTTTATTGTGTTTGGAGTAAATAGTGTTGAAATATGTGTTAGGAATATTTATGCAAGATAATAAAGGTTAATATGGTCAAATATATTACTAATTAATGCTAAAAGTTGAATTTTTTAATCTATTTGAAAACAACAAAAAAATCACTTATTTTGAACGTGAGGAAATATAAAGTTTAAGTTGCTGCAGGCAAAGGGCCACGTATTCTTAAATTGTTGCTTTTTCTATTTTCCTTTTTGATGGGGGTACTACTAGTAATTCGGTCCGTTTGTATTGACTCACTTTAAGTATTTTTAAGATATTTTGTAATATTTGGATAAAGGTAGAAAGTATTTTTAAGCATTTATTTTTAAGCTAAAATAATAAAAATAAGTCAAAAGCCAAAAATTAAAAATTCTAACTTATCGCTTAAAAACTATTTTGGTTTAAATTGCTTAAAATAAACCCATTCAAACGTACTCATAGTCTACTTGCATAATTGCACATGTTCATTCATTGATGTGATTCGCCCATCTTCCCATATGCATTATACTTGCAAAACGCACTAATATTGAGTAAATTGGGGGTGGAAACAAAATAGAATTGGTGTTTTTTTGGCAGGTTATCTGGAAAGGATGCAGCAAACAAAGTGTAGTCACTTTCACCGTTAAATCCAAACAAGTATGGGCAATTCTTACTAAGGAAAATAATGGTAGTTATTATACAAGAAATGATTGCATATTCGACATATCATAAATATTTTGAACTGCGGCATATCTAGAATTTATACTCGTGAGTAGGAGTGGCAAACAGACGATTGATAAGCACAAAATACCGTACGAAATTAATGTTCGCTAATCAAAGATAATATAGTTGTAATTATCATCTCTACAAGAATTGAATTCAAACAATTTTCAAATAATTTCTAGCTTAACGCTATCCAGGATGATTAACACATTGGTTGGGACGATTCATAACTAAAATTAACTATAAAACTAAAATAATTAATTATTGATAACTAAAAGACAAGAGTTAAGCAATACTAAAATATCAATGGGAGAATTAACGGTCGTCACAAGATATGTGCAAGATAGCTATTTGAAACCCAACTCTTGGTCAATTCACTCTAATGTTCTAGTGATTCTCACGAATTCACTCGATGATTAGTTCAGACGTATAGTCAAGACTCCTATCTCGATTAAATGTTATCTTTACGAGATGAACTAATATAAGCATTGTGAAAATATGCAAGTATGCATTAATGGATTGGTCATCATGAAACTGCCTCTCGAATATTCTCCTAATTTCATTTAATCAACAATTCAATAAGTTATTTCGATTACTTAAGAGAATCATTGAATTAAACCATATAAAATAATGCAAGATAACCACCAAAATATTCAGTCTTTCAATTAAATAAACTATTGAATAAAGTTGCAATAATTCAACGCTCCATAAACGAATTCAAGCATAGAACTAGAGTTGAAATTCACAAATATCAATCGAAACATCCACTACAAGAAATTAGCCTTATTGCGGCGACTAAGCTCGCTACAAAATCACTGAAAGTCGCTGCTAAAAGTTATCAGAGGCGACTTTTATGTTGCTACAACCCAAAGCGTGGCTGAAATGTTTTTGTGGCGACAAAGAATGTCGCCGCTACACTGTACATTTTCCGGCGACACAGTTGCCACAAAAGGTTAGAAACCTCGCTACAAAATGGCTCCACAAGAACTGAAAATTAAGTTGGTCGCCACTGCTATTAATCATTAGTGGCGACAGTCGTCGCTACCAAAACGATTTTTAGTGGCAAGTTAAGGGCCGCTACTAAAAAAGAACAGCTATTAGTAGCGACACATGTCGCAACAAATATAATAAACCATGAAATACTCAATATCTTTCGGTAGCGACTAAAGTCGCTGCAAAAGAAGATTGGCAAATTTACCATACTTTTTACGTCAAAATTATAGTCGCCACTAAAACCTATCTTCTCAAAACTATATAATGACAAAATTATATATTTTCCTGTAAGAACCAAATTCTCTAAATTTAATGACTATATATATACATAAATTGAACACCAATATTAAAAGCAACCAATAATATTTAAAATTACCAAAAGAATATCTCAAACTGAATATTATAAATATTTTCATTACTAAAAAGGTCTATTCATAATACAAAATTACACTTCATTATATATGCACCGTAATATAATTGTACGCATACACATATCCCAAAAAAGATAAAATATTAAGTGTCTTCTAATTGCTCCTTGGTCGACACCATCCTTGAATGTACCATTGTTTAAGTGCCTTGTCCCTGCTAAAAGAACAATATATATAAGGAACATAATGATATTTTTTATATAAAAAAACATGCATAGAATTAAAAACTTCAAGGATAACAAAAGGGTCTCAGCTGATTCCTAGATTATGCCAAAGGTTTAATAGCTTTAAGGTTGCTATATATGTGGACAACTGTAAGTAAAACAAACATTCTGATCTAGTTTTCTACTACCAATTGATCAAGAAGATGTAATTATAACTTAAATCCTTCTTTTCCAGGTCGTTAATTCTTTCACAAAATATCCTTTACTGACTCCATGATGGTTACATTTTATCACCATTCTGGTCCTCAGCTAGTATGTAAAAGTAGTGATACTTAAACAAAAAAATCCTACTTTTTCCAGTTATGCTACATTAAGAATGAACACCTGAATTTTTTAATGTCTAGTTCTTGTATTAGTCTAAGTCATCCGCTAGAATTTAATTAAGACACTTCTTGTCAAAAGATTCCGTTCCTTTTGATTTAGTTTAAAGGGGGTCTACTAATTAAGTTTAAAGATGAAGCGCATGGCTATGAACCAATAACCTTTCGCTTCGCAGCGACGAAGTGATTGGCTTCATCAACACTGTCGTGCGCTCTTTTCAAGAATCAAATCAGGTCTGTTTCACTCAAATCTTCAATAAGTTAGATGAGTAGCTTTTCAACTCATCAATCACTCAATTGTGCCTCAATCCCATATCAGTTCGCCTAAGCTATATGAACCACCGAATCCATTATGTTGAATTCCTTTATAGTAGGAACTTTTTTACGTGAAAAGCTATTATGTCGATTCTTCTCAAAACAGTGACAACAGATCTCCATATTTCATTATTTACAAAATTTAGTGAGCATATCCAAATTTTCTACAGATTGCTTGTTTCAACTCATTTACAGTCGATGTGCCTATGGTGCCAGTTCATATGAATCTACACAGTTCATGCCGCTCTATTCAGGTATATCTAATTCCAATACTAAAAAGTGTTCAATGCTGAATTCTAACTGATTTGCACATTGCATCAACGATACACGGTTATCAGAAAGAAAAAAGGTATAAAAGGCTAGTAACAGCAGCTGATTATTAACAGATCAACTATAATCAGACACATTTTCATCCAGAAAACATAAAGTGAATGAAGCATTAAATCACAATGCAGATCTATACAGTCGTAAAAGAAGCGGATCAATTCGGATCAAAACCCCCGAGAAATTCAAAGAAGATCAAACATAAACTTGCCGCCATATAAATGCTGACGCGGTGGAAACTTCAATACATAAATCCTAATAGTGCGCATGATGCCTATTCTATACATACCATTTAAACAAACAAGAATCCAAAAGAACAAGGAAGAAACAGTGCGCATGATGCCTAAAAGTACACAACTTCAAAATCCAAAACACATACATCTTATACTTATACTCTCTCTTGTGTATTCCCTACATTTTAAGTTAGTTAAGATAAATCAGGTTCGAATTATATTAGTGTGAAAGTATCTTGGAGTTAATAAGAGACTTACTCCATGAAATGCGAAACCTCTTCACAATTTTGAAGCACATACGTACATGCTTGTTTAAACTCATCATGAGATAGCTTGATGCCGTCTGAAGCACCTTTTGTTTGACCAATTTTTTTAAAGATGGACATCACATCATTTGACACAGATCCATCGTCATTTCTAGTTGGTTTATTAAACTTGGTTGAGATATTCTTCAAGTATCGCGAGCAAAATGTGAGGCTTTCCTCTGCCAAATAACCTTCAGCAATTGAACCTTCTGGACGATTTTTGTTGCGAACATATGACTTAAGTGTTCGCAAATACCTATATAAAATAACCCATTCATATAATATGTCATTCTAAAACTATAGTATCGAGATTATTAAATAATAAATTACCTCTCTATAGGATACATATTCCGATATTGAGCTGGTCCACCAAGCTTTGCCTCACTTGGCAAGTGAATTGGCAAATGAACCATGACATCAAAGAACGCCGGAGGGAAAATAAGGTGAAGTTTGCTCAAAATAATAGGAATTTCTGCCTCTAGGATATCAAGATCTTCAATCGTCAAGCACTTAGAGTATATATTCTTGAAAAATTTTCCGAAGGCTATAATTGGATCACACACTTCCTTGGGTAGCAAACCACGTATAGCTACCGGAAAAATATCTTGCAACAATACATGATGATCATGACATTTCAATCCATGTATCTTTTTTTCCTGTACATTGACACACCTTGAAATGTTTGAGGAAAAAGCATCAGGAACCTTCAGATTAGCTAAGAAACTGCATACCTTCAGCTTCTCTTCCGGGGACAATGCATAGCATGCTGCCGGTAACAAAATATTGTTCCCATCCTCAATTGGATGCAACCTTTGTCTGATTCCAAGGTCCATCAAGTCATATCTACTTTTCAATGTGTCTTTTGTCTTTCCAACCATATTCATGACAGTTGATATAATATTGTCAGACACATTTCGTTCGATGTGCATCACATCAAGGTTATGTCGTAACATAAGACTCTTCCAATAAGGCAATTGGAAAAAGATACTTTTCTTCTTCCAGTTGTAAGCATTTTTATAAACATCACGCTTTCTCTTTTGTCCTTTACCAAAAGCCACATTACCCAAAGCTTGTAATTGCACAAGTACTTCATCACCGGTTAAAGGGCTAGGTGCAACTCCCATTTCAACTTTCCCATCAAATAACGTCCTGCTTCTTCGCCATGGATGGTCCATGGGAAGGAAGCGACGATGACCCATATAACACAACTTACTACGCAAGGAAGTCGATTGTGTATCTTTATGGCAACAAGGACATGCAAGCTTGCCTTTGGTTGACCATCCTGAAAGATTCCCATATGCAGGAAAGTCATTGATCGTCCACATGATAGCCACACGCATTAGAAAATTAGATTTTGAGTGCGCATCATAAGTCTCCACCCCATCCCATAATTCTTTCAACTCTTCAACCATTGGTTGTAAATATACATCGATATCATTGCCTGGACACTTGGGGCCTGGAATAAGAAGTGTCATCATGAAATATGGATTTTTCATGCAATCCCATGGTGGCAAGTTATACGTAGCTAGTACGACTGGCCAAATACTATGATTAGAACTCATGTTCCCATAAGGTTGGAACCCATCACTCGCCAAACCTAATCGAACATTTCTTAACTCAGCAGAAAAGGTGGGATGTTGTGCATCAAAGGATTTCCATGCTACTGAGTCAGACGGATGTCGCAAGACACCATCATCAATATTTTCCTCCTTGTGCCACCTCATCTTTTTAGCTGTTTCTCTTGCCATGTACAATCTTTGAAGCCTTGGTTTGATTGGAAAATGCCGCAAGATTTTATGAGCTACTTTCTTGCCTCCGTGTTCTTCAGACTTCCATCTAGACTTACCACACTTAGGACATGCTTGGACATCGGCATAAGCACGCCAATATAAAATACAATCATTCCGACATGCATCTATTTTGGTGTACCCTAAGCCGAGGTCACAAAGAACTTTCTTTGCTTCATAGAAAGAATTTGGTACAAATGACCCCTCGGGAAGAACTTCTTTAAAGAAGCTCAACAATGCATCCATAGATTTATTGCTCCAATGGTTAAGGCACTTCAAGTGAAGTAGTTTAACAACAAAAGACAACTTCGAGACTTTTTTACAACCAGGATAAAGTTATGTCTCAGCATCTTCTAACAATTTGTAGAACTTTGTTGCATGTACATTTGGCTCTTCATTGTCCGCTAAATTATTACTATTATTATCCTCCATATTCGTGTATCCACAAGCATCATGAATCATTTCAGTAATATTATCCTCTTCAATGCTATCATCTTCTACTTCATCACTAACTGCAGTATTAGAAGTCTCAACTCTAACTAACACTTCTCCATGCAAGTCCCACACTTTATAAGAATTCCAGAAACCCTTCCTCAATAAATCTCCTCTTACACCAACCTTTAGCTTGAACGCGGTATTCATACACCCTTTACAAGGACACCGAATCATAATGTTCACAGTTGGTTGACTGAATGCCCAATTAAGAAAGTTGTCTACTCCATCTCTATACCTTTGGTCGACTCTATTCCTTATATTCAACCAACTTTTATCCATCATATCTATTTTCAAAAATAAATAAATGATTACCAAATTAAAACTGGAAGGATGATAATAATCCAAAAGAATTTCTACACTACCACATAACAATACTTGTAGAACCTTTCTTTTTTAAACAGCTTTAAGCTACATGCAATACTGCACATGAGAGGTGAATTCCAGGCAACATGCAGAGCAGTAGCTACTGACAAACAAAAGGGAAAAGGGTCACTTGAAATATACACTTAAGATGTTGTATAAATGAACCTTTTCGTAGAACGCATGTCTTTCACAGTACTAATAGACAGCAAACCCATTTCATATTTTCGTTAATCTATAGTTAAGCAGTGAATTCTACAATGAGGCTCATGCTAAACCACAAAGACCCCCAGTGCGCCGAAGAACTAATCAAAGGAATTCAATCATCCTACAGTCCCTTCTCATACCAAGAATCGGTTAATCTAATTGCTAAGAGTGAAAATAATCCCATACCAAGAAGAGACCTGGAAGAACCAAAATTGTGTTTTCAATGATAATAATCTTGACCGGCAAAGGAGAACAGCAAATAAACAAAGACAGATCCATTTCACAGCAAACATGAACCCAACTTAAAACACTTCCATTTGACTACAGAACAATACACGACGAAATCAGCAGAATGATACAGCATGCCATGAAATCATACTAGCTGGCCACATAAACTTTATCACTATCAAGTCTTTAGGGAATTAACAATATTCAATCAGATTCGTAGTTTCATACTATTCCTTTAAATATCAAACACGACAAGGAAGAAGCACACTATGGGGTACAAACTGAACTAGGAGTTGTACAGTTCTAAATGCCGAGTCTAAAAGATTAGGGATTTTAACATACCTGAGTTGTTAAAATTTCACTTCTATACCCTTTGCCGACTTCCGCAGCAGTGTACAAGTTCTTGAATACTTGAAGTTGAAGAAGCTTTGAATCGAAAGACCCTAGTGGTCTTCTTCTTCGCACACTCGATTCACAAATTCAAACCAAAACTCGCGTCAAACCGGCTTCAAATCTTGAGATTTAACTTCAAAATGAAGTTTTCGACAAGTATCATAAACACCCAATCGAATTCACATTCTAATTTGAGGGATTTTGATTTGGGTGAGATTTTTGAGGGATTTCGATTTGGGATTTTTATTATCTGGACAGATTTCCAACTAGAGAGGAACGATTTTGGGTTTCAGTTTGCTATTTCTTGCTATAAAGGACCGATTTTGGGTGTTTCTCTGTTCTTCACATCGAGTCGATGTGTTCGAGATGAGAGAGATGGAAGTTTGCTACTTCTGTCTCCTGGCCGATTTTAATGTTTTATCTATTGATTGTTTTCTTTTGTTATTTTAAAAGTGAATAGGAGTGACTTAGTCACTGTAATTCATATTTAGCGGCGACTTCAAAGGGGTCGCCACAATAAATATAGAGCCAAAATTTTAGTTTCAGCGGGAGTGTAAATTTTTGCCACTTTAGAGGCGATCCATAAATAGTCGCTGCTAAATATATTTAAATTGTGGCGACTTTTAAAGTCGCTGCTGATAATACACATATTGTAGCAACTTATAGGGTTGCTGCTAAATATTGCCACTAATTATCCAATTTCTTGTAGTGATCATATCCGTCAAATCCAAAGAGAAACTACGCCATAATCATGGAGGAAGTAATCACAAATGTAATTAAAGAGTAAGAGAATAATAATTTTTTTTAATCCAAACTCCGTATTGAATTGATGGAAAGATGATGAAATCTTATGTCTGGTAATCTCCATTGTTCTCCAAAAGCTTCCAAGGTCAAAATTTCTTTCAAAAATATCTTTTTTGTGCACTTATATTATGTAGGAGTAGGCCCGGATGGAACTACCTTTTCCAAGCCAAAACAGAAAAATACTTTGAGAAAATTGTACATGCGCGCCACCCCATGTGTTGCGGTAGTGGAAAAGTTCAAAGAGTGATTTCTGATGGACTTTAGCAGATTTACATCGTCGTGCCGCCCAATGCAGCGTGACTGTGTATATTTTACAGAGTATTTTGTTTTGCCAATTTTTGATATCCAGACTTGGCTCCCGATTACGAACATGATCTCGACTTAACCTTTTGGGCTTTTACTCAGATTTCAAAGCCCCAACTTGTTTAATTTAGTTCCACATTATCCTAATAGTTCAGAATTATTTCCCGTAAGGTATAAATGATAAAACATATAATAAGCGCAAATCACTATTATTTAAGCTCAACCACAAGTAAAATACAATAAATAGAATGTAAACTATAATTAAAATATAAATTTTTGGCCTACCATCAACATCCGACACTTAAATCATTGCTCGTCCTCAAGCAGTCAAATTTTACTTCACTCAGATACAACCTTCTTATCAAACAACTTCCATATCGCTTCATGCCAAGAATATTTAAAGCAAACTAAGCACCTATCATAACATCCTAGCCTCAAGACTCGACTCACACGCGCCACATCTTTCAAAACCCTATTCACTTACACTAACTCAGAGGCCAAAGACATTACCTTTCCTTCACAAATCATGTGCCCTCACACCAAAAAATAAAAAAGTAGTTCCACACAAAATAAAATTCAAGAACAAATAGGAACTCAAGTTACACAGAATTCACCTATTCTCAAAATCAAAATTCACATGTCACAGAATACAACCATAGGTTTGCATGTAGTGTAATACTTTGCTGATTAAGCTTATTTAGTCAAAAATCAAGTAGGACTTTATTTTGGTTGTAGTATAGGTTATGGGACGGGTAAGATACAATTTGGATAATAGTGGGTACACCTCCTTGAGCACTTTAATACATATACTTTGAAACCCCACACTTATGTTGAACCAAACCCCAACCTTCATATATATCATATTAACACCTAGTTCCCAGTTTATTTAAGCATAGACAAGATGAAAACTTACCACTAACACTTCATCAATATTTTCTTTTCTAATAAAGACACAACTTTTTTTCCTTATTCAAAGTTCCGATTAATTTTTTTTTCAAATCGTTACATGTGGCTCTCACCAATTTTTAACCAGTGCAAATTTCTCCATTATTCTTAGTTCCACTCAAAAGCCAACCATTCCTCCACTTAGCTTTTAAAAAGCTCATAAATATTTCAGGTGCTCATGAGAGGTAAAAGCTTCAAATAGATAGTCAATTCAAAGGAAAAAGTGACCGGCTTGTATTGTGATTTCAAAAGAAATAGGATTACAGGCTTAAATGAGCTGACTAGGATATACAATAACTAGGTAGGTGGATAATGTAATGACCCGATCAATCGTGTTACTTTCTAGAATCTTGTTCCCCTAAATAAGACTTCTCGCACGTATTTTTACCGTTTTATGACTTGCGAGGATGGTTTATTCGGGATTTGGAAGGGTTCGTGTTGAAATCGGAATACTTGATTTCTTAAGGTTGGTAAAAAGGCTAAGTTTGACTTTGGTCAACATTTTGAGAAAACAACCTCGGAACGGAAATTGATGGTTCTAATAGGTTCGTATGATAATTTTGGACTTGGGCGTATGTTTGGATCGAGTTTTGGATGACCCAAGAGTGTTTCTATCACGATCCAGATTTTCCACCATCGACACCGTGATGGCGCCTAACTTTTCAGTTGCAATGAGAGCCATAATTTAGAAATTAAATACGCTACCCCTTAAATGATTCAGTGATAACATCAATTGAATCATATAGATTAAAGCAGTGCGAAATTTCATGATAACCCAAATATTTATACACAACTACCGAGAAAATGGTGTCACAATTTACAAACTTCTAAGAGTCACTCAAATGCTGGCTGAAAGAAGTACAACTGCTTTTGAGCAAAAAGAAACTGTAAATTGAATATAATTGGAAGGGGCTCCATGGTCTAAAAACGCCGACAAATCTGCCTTGGGTCTCCAGCAACTCAACTCGGGATCGACCTGGTCTAGTATCAAAATTTGTACAAAAAGTGCAGAGTGCAGTATCAGCGCTACCGACCCCATGTACAGGTAAGTGTCAAGTTTAACCTCGACGAAGTAGTGATGGGGCTAGAACAAGACACTCCCAAACAAACCTGTGAAGTATATCAATACATTTACAATAGTAATAACAACTAAAGAAACAAAGCAAGAAGTATTTTGGAGGGGCATGCCGAGGGGATTAAATACATGAACTACTACGAAACTGAGAACATGACCAATCAATATACCTTAAACATACAAAAATGGATAAACACAATAAACGAAAGTGCACGGTACCACCCTTCGTGCTTTTACTCTTAACTTCGCCAGATAAGATAATAGAAACATGCACGGTATCACCCTTCGTTATTTTACACTCAACCCTAATTTGAACTGTTTTCCCTTTGTTCTCCAGGTAAGCTCCTACTTTCCAACACGATCGGCTTTCCCTTTGTTCTCCAGGTGGGCTCGTGATTTATAACACTTGAATTGCTTTCCCTTAGTTCTCCAGGTGGGCGCCTGATTTTCAACACTTGAAGTGCTTTCCCTTTGTTCTTCAGGTGGGTACCTGATTTCCAACACTTGAACTGACTCCTCTGAAACTGCTGCTTTCCTTTTGTTCTCCGGGTGGGTGGCTGATTGCCGGACTTGAACTGACTCCTCTGAAACTGCTGATTTCCTTTTGTTCTCTAGGTGGGTGCCTGATTTCCAACACTTGAACCGACTCCTCTGAAATTGCTGCCTTTGATCCTGATTATAATAAAACAAATAAAACAAAATAAAATTTTCTGCCCCAGTTTGATATTGGGAACATCTGCGAGTATTAATTGAATCATGGTACCAAAAATCTCTAAGAATTTAAAATCTAAATTCTATTATCCAGGAGGGTTCTGAAAATTTTAAATTAAATCTCATCTTAAGAGTGACAACTTCAAAGCTAAATTCTATTTCCTAAAGGTAAAACTGACACTAAATCTTATTATCTATGAAGGTCTTAAAAACTTAAAACTAGATCGCATTATCCAGGAGGGTCATGAGAACTTTGAATTAATTCCATTATCCAGGAGGGTCCTAAATTTTTTAAATTAATTTCTATTATGCAAGAGGGTCCTAAAAAGCCGAGAATGAACTTACCTGAGCCATTCTTTTCTTCGTGTAGGATCACTGCATAACAAACAAAATTCCTTTCCCCCTGAACCATGCTTTCCTCATGGAGGGTTCCTGCAGATCGAACCAATTTTCTTTCCCCTTCTCAAACCACCTTTGTGCTGACAAATTTTGGGCACCACACTTGAAAAAAAATTCAAACTTCCATGCTTTGATTTGGACACAATTTCGTCCCCGTTTCAAACAAAGGAAACTTGTGAGTTTATAGATATGGTGGTTGGTTTGTGGACTTGACTTTGAGGGTGATTTCTCCATCACTTCCCATGATAACTTCGATTTCAACTCGAATGACCTTGCCTGTTTTTTGACTGACCACTTTCTCTATTACCCTTATCACGGAAAATACCCCTGATCTGTTCAAACCCAATACCATTCATCTATTGCATTGTGCTGATGCATTGACATATACTGAACCTTTGCATTTCACATAAATCCCAAAGCACGTCAATTACCACTCACTTAGTGTGCAGTCTATTCTTTCCTGACTTAACCTACTTAACTTAGCATTGAGGCCTATTGCTCCTTCACTTGCCATGATAACTTTGATTTCCATTTGGAAGACATTGCTTATCATTCGTTAACCACTTTCTCTATCATCCTTATCACAGAAAATACCTTTGATATGTTTACCCAACATCCTCTATCTATTGCATTATTCATGAATTGGCATATACCAAACATTTCTATTTCACATGAATCCCGAAACACATTGATTGTTACCAACTCAGTGCGCACGCTGTTCTTTCTTGACTTATGCCACTTTAATGTGCTAGCCAAATCCTATTTTGTACAATTAGGAATCTGGTGGCAAATTTTGAAGTCATTTTTCACTTGTTCTAACCAAACAGACTCAGGAAGAAGAAGTAAACAAGACATAAGGAACAAAGTAAAGGACAAAGAGATGATTCCTAACAAGAAAAGTAAAAAGTAGAAGCTTATCATATGTGGATTCCAACTCTAATAACCATGACACTCACCTCTGGCTTACATTCTGTCAAGTAAGTCTGATGGTCAACTCTTGTTATACCCCTAAACCATGAAACTTGACTTCAACTCTCGATTATCCAATCTGATTCACAATCCTTATTCGACTTATATTTCCCAAAAGGTTTTCACCATCAAGCCTCTCTAATTTTTTTCTTTTTCTCAACTCATCATCGCCTTATGGTGCCTATGAAGGTTTTCACCAATAAGACTCTCTTATTTTATTCTTTTCTTCTTATTTCCTCTCATTCTACAGATGGCAACGCATTAGCCATGGTAAAAACATCATATACCCTTGGCATGTCTAAACTCATCACTCTCAAATATTATCTGGGAGGTCTTTTTTGGACTGTAAAGTGGCTTCTGGACACAATTAGAAAGAAAAGATATCATAAAGGCTCAAAGTAACTATGTCAATGTGGTTAATTTATTTACAACTTTTGGAATTCATTCCAAAAAATTTGCCCAATTTCTAAAGCAAGGGAATCTGATTGTTTTCTTTTTGAGATGGAATTTCTGCCCACTCTCGACTTTGTGGGATCATGAAATATTTTATTTGGTGCAACCGAATCATGAGGCGGTATACGTATCTTGTGGTGACAAGATTCAGATCAAATGTAGTTCACGAAGATACTTTTTTGTTACTATTTTCCTTTTTCTTTTTTTTCTTTTCCTTCTTTATGTTTTTTCCCTTTTCTATCTCTATTTTCTCTTCTTCTTTTTTAAATTTTCATTTTGGAATGAACTTTCTAAAGTAATCCTATGGGAACATGAACTCTTCCCTTTTTTTTTTCTGTACGGCTCTAACTTGATTCCAAAATAGAGGAGGTAAAGAAATTCGCATAGGCTCAAAGAGGTACCAAGGGTAAAAGTGTTTGGATAGTTGAAAAAGGGCCTCCCTACCTCTAAGAACACCAAGTATAACACATGAAACTTGAGGAGAAAAATTGAAGATCATGCACAATATTTCTTTTGCGGATTCGGCATTGATATCACTGATATGTCTTCAACGTTTCTTTAACGTCTGTTCAAGTATAGAACTCTTGTTGGGTATCTTCACAATGGATACCCTTCGTCTGTTCAGAGCAAACTCCCTTGGCTTTATCTTGTTACTTGAGGTGCACTTGAACTCAAAGGTGCTCGTGTAAAATTATTTAGGATGCACTCTCCTTTAACGAATTCTTGTCATCCTATTAACTTTCCGAATTATTCGCCCCCGTTTCGCAATTCGGGCTTCAAATGATCTTAAAATGTCCACATATGTACTTATTTCCCTCAAGTGCCCCATATCATCTTCAAAATTTGTTTCATTGTTCATGATTAGACTAACCTTTAATGACATGCCTAGAATTATGCATGCATGTCATGTTACTAAAGTCAGTAGGAAAAGTATACTAAACAAACACTAACTAGAAATAACAAAAAATAGGAAATTGCATTAGATATATGTTGAAAGGGTTGAACAATAAAATAAGTAACATAAGATGAGGTTACAACCTTGGAACAAAACTAGACAACACCAAACGAGCTACTAGGACTAAAAAAACTAGGCAAAATAAAAGGATAGAAGATTATGAGTCATAAGACAATATCCGAATTATAACTATGAAAATAACTCGGACAATAAAAATGACAACAAAATAAACCACCTAGACTCCTCCCCGGCTAGCCAGGAGAGGGAGTGTCTTTCCAATTACCAAGCACGACATCCTAGCCACTGAGTCTCGCACCAACATTACTAGGACCTTCACGAGTCTCCATCATATTGACTTTAGTAAATTGGGTCCCTTTTACCGCTCGTTCTTAAGATCAACCCGTGATAGCACTGAAAGCTTTGCAGACATGGACCTTCGAGGATCTCAGAAGAATTATCATATTCCTTTTCAAAATAAATCATACCCACCATATGCGTCTCATTATGAACAAGCGATGTACTTCGGCTAGTGTCTACTGCATCTGGATTTTGCAGGATAATGTTACCTGCATCCTGCATCAATAAGATTCTAAATTTCTTTTTTCAGATGCCATCACTTTTTTGTGTTGTGACCCGGGGCATCAAAACAATATGCGCACCTTCGAGAATAATCAAATTTCTTTGTAGGAGGGTTCGACATTTTTATCTACATCAGCTTCAACATGTCCAATTGCCTCAACCTTTGTAACAAACTGGCATATGATTCTCCAACGGAAGTGAAAGTCTTTTCCTTTTGATTTTTCCTTTTCAACTTGTACTTTGGCCTCTGTTGGAACCTTTTACGTGTAGGTGGTTGATATGCTTGAAGGGGTAGGTAAGAAATTTGTGGAAGTAGTGCATGCCATCGCAGGTCTCGTGGGTGTGGAGCATATGCAGGGGCAGATTTAGGGGGGCGCAAGGCCGAACCCCCTTCGCCAAAAAATTACATTGTATATATAAGGCAAAATCTATTTTTTATCTCTATATATTAAGTTTTGAACCCCCTTAACACAATCCAAAATATTAGTTTAGTGGTCAAGGGGGTTCAAAATTCACATAAGATCATGAGTTCAATTCCCACTAGCTAAAAAAACAATTTTGAACCCCTTCGAGAAATTACTGCATCCGCCACTGAGTATATGGTGGTGCATTATGGACGGAGTACTAGGAAGGTGATGTACGACTTTAGGGGTTTTATTGAGAGAAGTAGTGTTGGGAAGGATTATCTATATAGAGGCTGAAAGCGATGAGCAGTAATGCCCATTGGATCCTATTGTGAAGATTAATCAAGGTTGAATTAAGTGTGAAGAAGGGTGAGGAACGACTTGTTTTTTGGGGCCGAAATGGTGATTTGCGGTGCTACTTCAGTGAGGTTGAAGATGAAGGGGTGTCACCGGTTTCCAGCCACTCGTCGGTGAGGCAGTAACGGAATGAAGGGGTGAGGCTTGGGGTCTTCTGGTTTGCTGCTTGGTGGTCGCTAGTCTGGTGTGGGGGGCTGAAGAAGGAAGATGACTCGATGGGGGTGGGGTTCTTGATTCATTTCTAGATTTATTTTGATGATTTATTTCTAGATGTAATCGATACCTTATTAATATAGTATCGTCTACGTGAATATTTGAGTTTCATGCGTCTAAAATGTAGTACGTAAAATATCAAAATATAATGTCTTAAACAGCACTTTCGACCCCGATGACTTTAAAAGCGTTCACCTCACATGGCTTCATTATGTGAAAATCAGTCTAAAAAGCTAAGAGGCCCCATTCATTGTAGAAAAATGAAAAATCAGAAAATGACAGCCAGTTGCTTTCTACGCTTTTAGCAGAAAAATCAGAAAATACTTATAATAATACTTTTAATAAGCGAAAATAAATTGCTTGCTCTATTTATTGGGTGGGACCCCACGGGGTTTTAGTCAAAAAAGGCAGTCTATAGTATAAATAAATAATGTGAATGGGGCGTGCTTCACGTCCACTTATTACAAGCAGTTAGATAAAACAAAGAGTTTGGTAATGTATCAGAATTCAAATCATATAAAAGATCTAAAGAAAACTTGAATTATAAAAAAAAATTTGAGAGTAAAACGTGCTTATCACAATATAAAATGCGAGGATTCGACTATATTCGGTTTCAAACTAAAATTTAAATGAGTTCGAAATTATAATCTTATTTTTGAGTTCTAAATTGATAATTTATATATATATTTATTAAATTTCTTTATGCAATCACATAATTTTAACAAAAATTTTGGATTCGTTAAACCCGCAATTAATATTGTGGCTCCGCCCCTACCTACTCTTATGGAGGCAAACAAGAACCCAGATATGACATCTTTATCAACTGTACCGTTTAAGCAATTTTTACAACTCCATCACTTTAATAGTCAATTTTACAGTTCTATTTAGCAACACTATTATGCTATTATTAAGCCTTTCAGGTCTTGAGAGGGTGACTCATGTATGTAAATTATAAAGCGTGAAAATGAAAAAGGATAAAGAATAAGGAAGGAACTTCAAATTTCCTGGTACAAATTACACTGGGCACGTGTAAAAGGTGATGAGACAATGTTATGGACAATTTTTAATCAAACAATTCGATTATTCGATGTAACATTTAACACTTTCCACGGTACTGCGGTTTGTACATTCATTAACAAAAGGTTTCTATGCTTTGTCTAATTGATGATTACTAGCTAGGTTTATTCTAAAATGCTATAGAAAATTTGGTAGTATATAAATATAAACACTTTCCTTTTATGTAAGATTCAAAAGCATCATTATATGATAGTCGTTATTATTCTCTTAATTTTATTTATATGATACATTTTGATTATCCAGAGTCAATTTAACTAAATTTTGAAGCTAAATTAAATTACTTCAACATAGTATTTTAAAATTAAATTTTAGATATGTAAAAGCTACACAAAAAATACTATAAGTTACAAATTTTCTCTATGTCAATATAATAACAAAATATATTTTATAATATTCCTCAAACTTGTCGCACAATTTGACTCTCGATAAGCACGAAATGTGACATCTAAATTGAAAGAGGTGAAGTAATAATTTTGGTAGGTTGACGGAGATAGAGAAAGTTATTAAGAAAGTTGTGAACATAAACAAACTTAATGTAAAAATTGGACAGTACGCCCTATTTGGTTGCCCCCATTTAATTTATACCAATTTTTTAAAAAAAAATTAGCTTGGACCTTTTTTTTAAAACAACTTCAACATCATTTCTCCTCAGTCCATGGGATGATTGCTATAAATATATTTATCAGATTATTTAAAAATAAATTATGAATAATTACGTAAGTTAGTAGGCAATAATTTGTGAATATTTCCATGTACGGGAAGTTTTGAGGTCACACTTAGTGATTCATTTCATAATAATTCTATTATTTTAACGTTTATTGTTTCCAAAAATTATGATTTAGATATGCTAATTAGTATCATTAATCCGGGGTAGGTGAGATACTCACTCACCAACCATATGTTACTTAAGTATATTATTAGGGTCTTAATTAATTTGGTAATCACTGAAACTGCAATAATCCGAACCTAGTAGGAGCGTAGCAAGTCCATCCGAAGCTAATTTAGTATATCTTTATTTTCTCAGGACCTAATTTAGAGATCAACAAGTTCTCACTTTCTTTCTACGTGAATTCTTTATTTTCCATCGACAATAAACAATCAAAAAACAAAAACAAAGGAAGTGGAAGTATGCCCTCTTTACGTCGTCACTGTCAAGATCCAAAATGAATAATTTGTCAAAATCATGAAAAAGAATTAAAGTTGTAGAGATCGATTCCATACAAAATTATAATTAAATCACAATGCTCAAGGGATCTAAAAGTTATGTAAGTTTATTAGTTAAATAAACAAAAGAATTTGATTCTTTGTGGTTCGCAGAGAAATAAAATATACAACAAACTGCCCCCTCCCCCTCCCCCCACAACCCCACCCCACACCTCTTTTCCCCTTGCACATGTACAACTAATCATTTACTGTAGCATTGTTGACTTATATTGTATACACTATAGGTTGCAAAGCCAGAGAATAAAGAATAAACTAATAACTCAATTCAATTAAAATAAAATAAAAGCGAGAAGCTAACTGAAATTCAAAATTATGAGTAGTAGTTGGCAGCAGTTGGTTATTTACTGTCCTTTAGTGGCAAGTAATTTTGTCACTTACCCCCCGAATGTAACATAATCAATTGAACAACAAGATAAAGTGATGAGTCATGGGTTATAAATTATAAAATTAATATGGCTTTGGAAGTATATGAATAAAAGTTTCTGAATGTATTTTTCGCCCATTCCTTTTTGCTAAAAAATCATGAAAAAAAATAAGCAGAATAACAATTTTTCTTCCATTTCTTTTTTCAGCATCCCAAAAAGTTCAACATGCTAGCGACCTTTTGCTATGTTATGTTTAAAAAATACACAAATGGAAATTTATAAAGAGGGGGATGTGCATACATGAACGGACACACGGAGTTGTCTTATATTCTCCATAACCATATAATTGATCCCAAATTAAAATATTTTGCATTTTAACGAATTGTTAGGATGCGGCGAACAGACAAAATTGCCAAATTTATTTTGTTTGATTTAAAATCAAGAACCTCTGCAAATGCAGTATTAATATACTAATATATTTAATTTAGTACTATTTAATCAATGATAAATTAGTAAGATTTGGAGTAAGTACTTAATTTGGTCGTATCATTAAGGTTACTAATTGTTTAAAGGGGAATTAGAGAGACGTGATGAAGAGATTTAGCGACATGAATTTGATTATTTAATTATTTAAGTAAAAGGAAAAAGTGAAGTTGGCCAGTTCAAAGAGTGAGGGGACCTCACTGATTGAAGGGGTTTAGTCCTTCCTGATTCCAAAGGTCGGTCATTGTTACCTGTTGGCCGTTAGGAAGTGAAGAGTCAGAAAGAAACTTTTCTTTAATAATAAGTTGATGCAGACAACAGACAAAAGGTCAATTTTTCTTTTACTTTTAATATTATTTCCTTTGTTTCAATTTATGTGAACATGTTTAACTGGACATAGGTAAACCTATTTGATTGAGCGCGAAGTTTAAGAAAAAATAAAGATTTTTAAAATTTGTGATCATAAACAAGTGAAGAAGGGGGCCCGTAGTATTTGTATAGCTATAAAAGTTTCTCGTTAAGGACAAAATTATAAGTTAAGCTAAATTATTACCAAATTTAAAAAAAGTAATTCTTTTTTGAACGAACCAAAAGAAAATAGGTTTACTGAAACATAGGAATACTACTCCTATTCCACTTGCATACTCGCACGTTTATTTATTGAAGTGACCTTTGCATATAGTATAATGCTAAAACAAATCTTGAATACACCTAAACTACCAAATCTTGGATTTCAGTTAGTGTTCTTTTGGCAGGTTATATGGATGAGATGTACTTACTAGCAAACAATGTGGCCAAAAACACATTTAAGAATTGTATAACCCCATTAATAAACAAAAACAACAAAAACAATTCAGAATAATTTCATAAGTGAAATTTGAAAAGAGTAATATATACGCAGATCTTAGCCTTAGCCCTACCTCGAAGGACAAAAAAATTATTTCCAAAAGATCCTCGGCTCAAGAAAACAACAAAATATAACCCCAATAATACAAATTGAAATTAATAAAGCGCTGCCTAACCTAAGACATTATGGGATTCTGGAATGGACCATTTATTATTATTACACTCCATGAGCACATGCGACAAAGTTTTGGAAACTAAGCGCCTGCACACATCCGCAACAGTTATAGCCCGTTAGGTCAAGCTGATAAAATCAGCTTTATCAGCTTATTTGAGAAGTATTTTTTTGTTAAAAGTACTTTTTTAAAAAAGTATTTTTGATGAGAAGCAATTTATATTTGGCTAATTAGTTTAAAAAGCACTTCTGAGCAGCAATTAATATTTGAAAAACTTTAAAAAATTATTTCTAACTATATTTTTCTCAAAAGTGCTTCTCAAAAAAGTACTTTTGGAGAAACTATTTTTTTCTGTTTCTTCAAAACTATTTCTACTTCTCCTCAAAAATACTTTTTTTTCCTTCCAAAAGCTTGTCTAAACACCTCAATTTTTGGCAGAAAGTGTTTTTGGCAAAAATAATACGTAATAATAATACTTTTGGCCAAAAAGAAGCTTGGCCAAATTTATTTACTTTTTTTGTCAAAAGCACTTTTGGCCAAAATTAAGGTGTTTGGAAGGAAAAAAAGTATTTTTGCGGAGAAGCAGAAGTAGTTTGGAAGAAGCAGAAAAAAAATAGTTTCTCTCCAAAAGCACTTTTTTTAGAAGCACTTTTAAGAAAAATACACTTAGCGCAGCTTTTTAAAGCTTGGCCAAACAGTAATTGCTGCTGTGCTTTTCAAACTAGTTAGTCAAACACAAATTGCTTCTCACCAAAAGCTCTTTCAAGAAAAACGCTTTTGAAAAAAAGTATTGCTCAAAATAAGCTAATTTTTGCAGTTAGGCCAAACGGGTTATTATTCTATCAGAGATTCTAAGTCCATCTCCAAAGCTAGCACAATTTTTTACACCAAAATGGTGTAACACCAGATTTACTTCAACCATTACACCATTTTTTACTCCAAATTTTCTCTCTTTTCTATATTATATTATTATCTTCTATTTACTTTTCATTTTTTATTTCCTTCAAACTAATGATATCTTTTTCCTTTTTCCGTATTCATTATATATAATAATTCACATTCACTACTTATATAATCATTTATTACAAAACTATTTTAAAAGATAAATTAAATAAAAGTAAAATCATTGATAAAAAATAATTAAATAAATATTACATCATAATCAAATTTAATTTAAGTACCACATAAGAATACAAAGAAGAAAATATAATTTTATCGACGAACTTGAATTCAATTGACGATCCAAATCTTCGTGAATTTTTGCGACAAGTACAAAAATGAATAATCGATAAAAGAAGTCAACAATTTCAACAACCACAACCACAACAATCTTCTACCCCGTTCTTTGAGTATTTTGGTAATTTTGGTGCACCTGAAAATGGCATAGGAGATTACTAAACTTATGTTTTATGTTTTTAATGTAATTTCAATTTTAATGTATCCTCATTTTATGTACTTTAATTATAATGTATTTTTATTTTATGTATTGTTAATTTTTTTTTAAATTTAGTTTTCACTTTTCAATTTTAGCAACATTAGATATCTATATTTGCATTTTTTATTTTTAAATAATGATTATATTTTGTATACAATTATAATAATAATAAAATTAACTTATAATTTTATATAAATATAATATATACAAAAATCAATATATAAAAAAATAGGATATAAATTAAAATTATAAAGATCTTAATATAAAAATTAATTATATACCCAACAACAACAACAACAACAACTACCCAGTATGTTCCCACAAAGTGGGGTCTGGGGAGGGTAATACGTACACAGGCCTTACCCCTACCCGAAAGGGTAGAGAGGCTGTTTCCGGCCGACCCTCGGCTCAGAAAAAGAGAGAGAAAATCAACAAACAAAACAGAACAAAACAATGTTAGTAAATCCGGGATAAATCAAATAAATAATTATCTAAACATAATTAAAATTACCAAAATAAAAAGATCGCCAAATATAGAATAATGAATAGTGTTGCACCAAATTTGATGCAACACTATTCATGCTCTATAATGGTGCAAGAAATAATGTTGCATTGGAACAAAAAAAAATTTCTTGCACCAAATTTGGATTTGCCGCAAGAAATAGAGAGCCTTGGAGATGGTCTAAGCACTACAACAAAGCCACCAAACTCAACATTATGTCTGATATCTAAAAGAGGGAGAGGACGTTTTATTTCCTCAGGCAAGAGGTTGATAATTTAATTTTGATTGTTGAAGTTGGAACGGAAGTAACTTTACGTGTTTTCCATTTCGATACAGTTGTCGGTGGATTCAAGAAAATTGATGTGACAGATAGCAATCAATACTTCCTCCAGTCCACAATAAGTAATTTTTTGACTTTTTTTGTGATCCAAAATAAGTAATTTTTTCGGATTTCAAGAATGACTTAATGATGTTTTTCCTACATTGTCTTTGGAGTAAATAGTATTGAAATATGTGTTAAGAGTGTTTATGTGAGATAGTAAGGTTAAAATAGTCAATTTTATTGTTAATTAAAGCTAAAAAGTGACTTTTTTAATGTGTGAAAACATCCAAAAAATCACTTATTTTGGACAAGAGGAAGTAGTAGAGGAGAGGGTTCCGTCGAAACAATTATTTATTTCAGTTTAAGGTTGCCCGTCTCTATTTTCTTCAGAAATAGAATAGGAAAACGGAGTGTGTTGGAGAAATGACAAGAAAATATTGGAACATAAATAAAACCAGATGAAACGACACAAAATTTATCACCTGAATCTCAAAGAAAGCCAGGAGCGTCTCCTGTCGATAAATGTGGCATTATCATTTTCTTGCCACTATGCTCGATTTTTCTTAAGGGAGATTGAGATTTGTTAGTTAAATAACTACTTCTGTCTCTAACTTAAAAAAGAGGTCAATTTTTTTTTTTTTGGACAATATTCATAGTAATGATCCGTGGAAAAGCCCAGTTCAATTATTAACGGTGAATTACTACTATTGCTATGGATTGGGCCACTGAAGGCCATCTTAAAATGTTGTCTATTAAGTACATTCTATATTAGTAGCATGTTTGGCCAAGCTTATTTTTTGTCAAAAATGCTTTTTTATTAATTTTTTTGCCAAAAGTACTTTTGATCAAAAATTGAGGTGTTTGGCCAAGCTTCTGGAAGGAAAAAAATGCTTTTGAGGAGAAGCAAAAACAGTTTTGGAGAAGCAGAAAAAAGTAATTTCTCTCCAAAAACAATTTTTTGGGAAGCACTTTTGAGAAAAATACAGTTTTTTAAAGCTTGGCCAAACACTAATTGCTGCTCACAAAAGTTTTTCAAACTAATTAGCCAGACACAAATTGTTTCTCACTAAAAGTACTTTTTAGAAAAACACTTTGGAAAAAGACACTTTCTCAAAATAAGCTGATTTTTGCAGTCTGGCCAAACGGGCTATAGGAAAATGACACTGTATACCTGCTATCGAAGTAATAACCTCAAAAATATAAAAAATTTATATACATCTATGTATGTTATATACAAAAAATACACAAATTTTATACTCCTAATTTTGCAGATAACATGTAAATAGTTTCAATCGTAGACTAAAAGTGATCGTTTTCCTTCTATATAACCCAAATAATGAGAGACCCCCACTCCTTCCCAAATTATGAGAGACCCAATTTTACTCCTTCCAATTCTCCTTCATATTCTCCAAAGTACAAAAGTATAACATTCGTGCTAACATGTTGACTAACAAATACTCCATCCCAAAATGCTTGTTCCAATTATGAAATATAATCTCAATGGTTAATGTCATGTTTAAGACAAACCTTTTTATAACCCTCTATTCCAATTTACATAGGAGTAGTATAAATCGAGAACACGCCTGGAAGAAATAAGAAAAGCTCTCTGTTGCTTTCATCTCTGATATTGTTACTTTAGCATGTTCTCTTAACAGTTCTCTTTTTCTTTTCATATTGTCCAAAATTTACCCAATTCTTCAGATAAAAAGTTTTAATATGCTTTAAATACTACAGAAATATTATACATATCCTCATTTACTCTTCTTAAGGAAGATTATCACACTGGCACAAAGGCCACTAAATTCTCTGGTGGTTGAGAATTTAGATTGAGACACGCCATTAAGGAAGAAGCCGACGCACTACAGGCTAAAGCATAGTTAGAAAAGAAAGGTGTATCTCATGTTAGGTTATGGGTATTTTTTTATATCACCCGGAAGGATTCATAAGAAAACAAGAACTAGCATACAGTCAGAAGCAACTTTTGAGAATGTGTATAGGAAGAGATGAATACTCATTTCGGCGTCCTCCTAAATCATATGAACAAACTAGTAACAAACATAACGGATGGCTTTTTTGGTTTTCTAGTCATTCCTGATATGGTATCCTAAATATAAACAGCTCTATCAGAAAGAACAGATATATACAATGCGAAAAAATAACATAACAGTTGAAAGACAAGAAACAAAGTAGAGAAGATGTATCAAGAGTTTGATATGTTTCAATTTCGATAATGTTTTTAATTTGTTGTGTGAGAGGGGTGAAGTCATTGTCAATCAGGGCATAGGGCAACTATGAGGTGAGCACGGTAGCACAAGAAGAAAGCAAGCATAACTTTCCGACATGAAGAGAAAGCACAGGAAACAACCTTTGTCAGCATAAAAGTTAACAGTTCAAACGAATTCATTCACACCTGATTGAAAAGTGGAGTTCCTTTTGTCATCAGAGGAAAACCAGAAAGAATTATCAATTTCTTCAAAATAATCAGCGGGGAAGCACCTGTTCAAAGTTGAGTAGACTACAGCACTGGAAAGATACTGGAGTGCTGTTGCTTCAGCATCGAATCCACTAGATTTCAGTGTCAAAAAGCCGGATAGTAATATTTGAAACCATTCTACGAGCAAAGGGAATATAACTTAAACTGTACCTGGAAACCAGACAATACCAGCAAAATGTTTAGGATAACTCTTGTTGGTCTTGGGTAGCTCCCAAAAAAAAATTTATTTTCTGAACAATTTTTCTAACTGTCATTTTCTTCTATTTTCAGAAAAGGGATAATGAGCATATATCTGTTAACACAAAAATATTTCCTATTCAAGACCACTTTCTATCAAGCGTATTTGACTCACCTAAAACCACTTTTGTCTCAAGTAGGACTTACAAAATCAAGTGGAGTATACTGAATACAAATATGTGTGCAGAGGGAGAGAAGGGATGGACCGGTATGTGAAATGGGTGCCAGTGTGCATATGAGATGTAGAAGGATGAATTCATTCCTGGTTGAAGCAGCTTCACTACGAGTTGGGTTTGGGCATTGGTGGTCAAATACAATAGGTAAGTAAGTTTCAACTACCAAAATTAGCTGATACAACCCTTGTACCTAATTAATTCTGCGCTGAGACTGATTAATTATGTTTGATAATGGTGATTTGGATAAAGACGAAATAGCAGGGAGCAGTATAGCCAGCCAAGAGTTGTTCTGTCCATATTTTTTGGGTTACAAAAATAATAGACAGCGGGAAGATATCTTAGGATCATTTTGATTTTTGTCAAAATCTTTTCTGAAGTGCAATATCTTTGGATATAGAAAAAAAAAGGGGGGGGGGGGGGAATGAAGGAGATACTTTCACTTGTTTGGTAACAAAAAAGAATGCAGCTTCTATTCTGGACACAAGTGATTGCATCTTTATTAAGGACTCAAATTGGTGCATCTTTTGGTCCCCATGGCCCCAAGTTCTTGAGGAAGCAATCTCTGTTCACACAAAACCACTGCATAAATGTGGCCTCGAAACAGCGGTCATCTTCTCTTTAACTTGCACGTTTCATGCAACAGTTCCTTCCAGTCATATTTCCATTATCACTACCCTCTCACTTTTAAAGCATTATCTCTTTGGTCAAAAGCAATGTTCATGATTTATTTACCAAAAATATATATATTCAGGAATTGGTGAAAATCCAGAAAAGATGGAAGACATTGAGAATTCTGAGTAATTAGAGCAAAGAAAAAAATAGAGCAGAGAATATGCAACTATACATACTAGAAGTGTTGAGTTCGTCTGAACTATTCCGTCAGGAAACTGATAAAAGGATAAGAATCGCTTTGGTTTCCAAATATAGTGGCATGCACATATCCAATTGACCATATTTTAATGAATTTTATTTTTTTCCGGATAAAAGTGCAATATTCCCTACGAGATCACTGAGAACACCTCAATCTTCAATGAGTTGAAAGCTGAGATTGAAAATTAACAGATCAATCTGAATACTTATGATTTACTTGCATGTTCTAAGGAAACCTAATCATGGAATCTCAACATTGTTAAGCACCACCTCTAACCATCTAAATCTCCAGTTTGCCATTTATTGACAACAGGTGGCCTGGACTGCTACAATCATAGAAACAAAGGAAAAGAAACCCCACTGACGTCCTCCCTTTGACATGTAAGTGCTCCTAACATACCATCTTCAATATCTCTGTTGTCTTGCCTTTTTCAGCAGAAAAACCACCCAAATATGGATGCCAAGAAATCACAGATGTAGACCCCTATTAACTCTTTCAAATAATAACTAGTTTGGGGTCAACATGACATACGTATGGCAGGTTTTGGAACAAAAAGTTGTTGAAAGAGCATATATTAATGACTGAAAAAATAAAATATGGTGTTCTAATAACTGGAAGCCGTGGGGTAACTTCAATGGAGATGTTAAGCAGATCTGAGTGCCACCTTCGCATTATCCGATGCATGCTTACGCATACCATGTACTATTATTACCATGATGAGATGCTTTTAAAAACAATCCAGCTTTTAGTGATTCTTTTTACCCAAATTTGGTTGGCAAGCGACCAGAGAAATTCTATAAACCACAAATGAGACGTTTGCGAATACATATTTTCTTAATTCCTTATTGTAATTTATGCAATTGAATTTGAATTCCAACTATACATTTAAGATGGAACAATATTAATGTTTCGTTACACTAGAACTCCATTACCTCCGTTCCTACTTATGGCCAAAATATAACAAGGTTAAAAAAGGTATAGATTGTTGAAAGACAGTACATGTAAGAAAAACTATGCAAGATAGATAAAGGAGAAAAGCAACTGACCAGATAAGGGCACATATCTCGCATATGATTGCAAGTAGTGTCAAAATCTTGCTGTGGATCTGCAGAAATACATAAATAATAAACAGAAGAAAGATTGTAGTTCAGGTAACATGTAGCATAACAAAGTAGAGTGATTAGTAATATATATCTTTTCTACAAAAAAAAAAGTCAGGCCACAGGAAGCAGCAACAAGACAGTAACGACGACGACGAACCAATGGAATCCCACAAGTCGGGAACAACAAGACAGAAAAAGGGACATAAATATTTCACAGCACACTACAACAAAATAATGAATTTTATGGTCAAGTTTTTGACATCACCATGTTAAGACTACTATTAAGCAAAATTTATCTTGCTAGCTCAGTCATCTTCCCCTCATATCAAGAGGGAGGATTGCTTGTAACACTGAGACATAAGGGTAAGTTCTACAAAGTAGTGGTTAGACCGACCATATTGTATGGGGTAGAGTGTTAGCCTGTCAAGAAGTCGCATGTCCAGAAAATGAAAGTAGCTGAGATGAGCATGTTGAGATGGACGTATGGGCATACTAGGTTGGATAAGATTAGGAATGAAGTTATTCGGGATAAGGTGGGAGTTCCCCCTTGGAGGATAAGATGCGGGAGGCGAGGTTGCGATGGTTCGGACATGTTAAGAGGAGAAGCATAGAAGCCCCAGTTAGGAGGTGTGACATTTTAACCTTAGTGGGTATGAGGAGGGGTAGAGGTAGGCCAAAGAATCTTGGGGAGAGATGATTAGGCAAGATATTGCACAGCTGTAGCTTACTGAGGACATGATTCTTGATAGGAGGGTGTGGAGGTCGAGGATTAGGGTAGAAGGTCAGTGGGTAGTCGAGCGCTTCCGTTTATCTTCTTCGGTTCGACAACATTAGTGTTAGTTTGTTATCCCTTTATTCTTAGATTGCTATTACTACTATTTAATCCCTTGGCTTCAACCCTTGTTTTATCTTGTTGTCATTACTTCTTTTTATGCTAAGGGTCTTCCGGAAATAGTATCTCTGCCTCCGGGGTAAGGGTAAGGTTGCGTACATGTACATCTCACCTCTCCGAACCCACTTGTGGAAATTCACTAGGTTTTTTTGTTGTTGTTCTATTTATTAGATATTTTACCCTCATGCGGAATGGGGGGAAAGATGACCATTACTTCAGCAGGTCTATTATCTATCTAAGAGAAAATGATATGGGACGCAGAATGAATTCTTCACATTGGATTTTAACAACCTTATATTTACCTACAACTACAACTTCCTCGTAGAAAGAGGGAACTATAAGATACCTTCGCCTTGGGAAGGAGAGTGGGCAAGGAAGAAGATATCCATGGTGCAGTAATATATGAATTGTTTCATATTTTCTTCCTTCAACAAGAAAGAGAGCAGCTGATTTACGACATGCCCAAAAACAGTGACTACAAAAATGGAAGAAACAAGTACTGGACTTTCCTAATATATCACAGGAAGTGAACTCCAAAATAAAAACCATCATATGTTACTAAACTAGTACTATTATTTAGGAAGAGGATCACTCTAATAGATATCACACTATGTCCTCAGACACTTACCACCAGCGCACAAATGAGAGCTAAAACAACACATCCCACATAAACGGCTGTGGCATAGACACGAACAGGATCCATCATCATTGATATTTGCTGCACAGGTCCAATGAGAAAAGCTGTGCTGCCGTGAGAATATCCAAGTTCAAAACACAGAAAGCGTAAGATGAATGAAATCCAAAAACATGGCTGATATCCAACAATATAAATCTATCCCAGATACTGAAAGGCTAGTATAATAATTGAATGGTTAATCGCTTCTAACAATTCAAAGTTCCATATATTCTATACCCAAGCAGATTGTGGCATACCTTCCAATAGCCAACATGTTGCCAAAAGTAAACAACAGGGCAAACTTGATGGGCTTGACGAAAACAATCAAAGACTGCAGGCAAAAACAAAATAAAGGGTAAAGCAATAAACAGCTGAAGAGATTGTTATTATAAAAGCATTTGTCACACAACTACTTTCTCCGTTCCAATTTAGGTAACATAGTTTGACTCGGCACAAAGTTTAAGAAAAAATTAGGCCTTGTGGTCTTTAACATGGTATAATATCTATATGGTTATAAAAGCTTTTAAGTTAAAATGGAAAGTGCAAAGTTAATTGTTTCCAAATATAAATGTATCATTATTTTTTGGTACGGACTCATAATAAAATAGTCACATAAATTAGAACTGCGAGAAAAATGTTTGATTTCAGACACTGAGTAGGTAGTCATACCAGGAACATACAAACCAAGCCGGCGAGCAGACAAGCAGCGAAACCATAGACTCTCTGCGTCCAATCAAAATCCAAAAAGCATGAGAAATTAACTTGGGATTTTAGGAGGAAAAAACTATGGATCTTGTACAAGGGCAGTGAAATTTTGAGGGAAATAATGTATGAAATAAAGTACCTGTAAAGGGGAAAGAGAGCAGAGCCCTTCTTGTTCACCGAACAGATCATCTTGTTGGTCTTCATTGTCCCCCAAAATGGATTCGCTTAGCTTCCACATTTTGTTGAGAATTGGGGTTTAGTCAAATGATCATCAATACCTTACAATCTCCCAGATAAAGCACAAGGTCGTTTACTTGAATATCGTGGCTTAAACGACCAAGGTGGCAGCATTCACTTTGGTGGATTAACTTGGTAAATCATAAATTAAGTGCTGTGTTCAAATGAGCTTTTTTTCCGTCACTTTGGGTCCGACTATCCCATTTCCGAAAGTCTCGCCTCGGAGATGAAAAACAACTTCATATTTAGAATTTTAAATTCAAAGAAATTTGATCAAAACGAAAATTTTGAGAAGTACCTAATTTAGTTGGATAACTACGGTAACAAGTATATCAGTAACTTTACCTACGAACTTATAGTCATATAGAAAAATAATCTATTATAACAGGCAAAATCATTTCTTTAAAAATATTATTTATGTTATTCTTACCAAGTTTGTACTCATTAATGTACATACTCAACGCATATATTTATGGGATAATTTTACATGAGCACAACTCATACACCTGCATTGCAACATAATAGTCTAGATATTATTTTGTAGATATATAGCCCAAAAATAATTAATTAATTCCCGAAAAATAGTTTATTTCACTCAATCAACTACGGGTATTGTTCCCTCTTTATACTACCGGTTATTTTTATTCTCTTGATTTTCTTTCATTATTAAGCATTTGATAAAAAAATTATAAATCAACCACAACGCAACTCAAAAATCCCGAATAATACATATTATCTGAATGCAGGAAATTCAAACACTTTTATGTGCAATTGTTGAAGCAATCCAACAGGATAAAAGAAAAATTAAAACTTAGTAAATGAATTGTTGAATCCCTCCAACACATTCAAGATCTTTTTCATACAGCACATACACGAAAAAGAAGAAGAGAATGAAGTGTCAAACTTCCATAGAGGCCTCATATACACTGACAATGTATATACATCTTTATAAACTGAAATAATATATAATTATACAATATTATACACAAATATATACATTTGTACATAATTTTACAATATTGTATAAGTGTATATAAATACCACTTATACAATATTTTCACCGGAAAACATAATATGTCCAACACTACACTTAATGTAAATAATATCAACTTGTATAAACATGCACAACAGTGTATAAGAGGTGTTTGTATATCCATATATACAATTATACACTATTATATAGTGTTGATACAAACTATTACATAGTTATGATTTTTTATCCAAGCTTCGAGTTGTAGTAGAAGGTATTGGATGATTCAACTCGTCAATATGTTAATAATTTTGCGCCAACGATTCAGAATTCAACAGCCATACAAGATATGCCTAATTTCAGGTTCGAGACTTCAAAGTCATAACAATTATGACCAGAGCTTCAAACTTTAAAATCTCCCAAAATTAGTGATTATTTTTTTGGTGCAAATCAAGTTTGAGAGCTATTGATTTTTCAGATTTGTGTGTATTTTCATATTTCTTTTCAAAATCTTCAATATTGTTTTACTTGCCACCATCAGCTTGGCGGGCTTGGACGACGGAGAAGAAGCCCGAGCCTTCTTCGAGCCATTGATAGCAGAACTTCATAGGGGGTAGGTAAGGGAGAATAGTGAGGGCTAGGTTAAAAGAGGATAAGGGAAAAGAAAGAAACGAGAGGCGGTGGGAAGAGAATTTGGTGTACTGGGAGTGAAGAAGAAGAAAATACTAAAAATCTATAATTGGCTAAACTGAAATTTCTTTTTCAAGTTATGTACAACATGAACAAAACGGGTAAAAATTTCAAATTTAAGCTATTTTCGATTGGGCTGTCATACCAAGTGATAAGGAAACTATACATGTATAAGCAATTACCTAAAGATATATTGTCCTTAAAATAAATCTTTACATAACGTGAATAATGTAATATGATTCATGTTATAAAAATCTAGTTATTATTTACAACATAAACAATCTATTCATTATAATCCTCGCATAACTAAGGTCTCGTTATTAATACATTCAAATATAATATACATCGGAATATTAAAGTGTGTCTTAAGATATGTATACGACGTAATTCTTTAGCCACAAAATAGTATAGTTAAATTTGTAACGTGGACAAGTGAATCGATTTAATCCCAAAATAATAAATAAATTAAATAAAAATCAACACTTAGCGTTGAAATCAAGATAATGCAACATATAGCTTTGGTTCCACGAGCAGAACTTCCGAAGGCAATAACACTAATACTAATAAATAAGAAATAAAGTGTTATTGAGCTAAAATAATGTGTCGCATAATTTTTGTCAAAAATTTATGTCTTACAATGACTGTTGAAATCACTACTTATAGTTGCACATAGGTAACAAGGTCCTAGGATCAAGACCCTCTTAAATTGAAGAATGTATAACGCGAGGCTATGAATGCCATAATTCTCTATAATGGATTGTGTATTTAATATTTCGTAATATTCTTCATTGAATATTATCAGGTGGCAGACATTCGTTTATCTTTATTAGCAATATTCCCTTTGGGGCTCTCCGGTGCTAACTAAAGTTACTACCCCGGTCTTTGTTTCCACTTGTCTCACTTTTTGTCTGTCTTCGGCTCCACGTGTCGCTATAGTATACGAGTATTTAATATGAACCAAATTTACCTTATACAGATAGCCCCCCCTACTTTCTGGTGGCACGTCCTTATGTCATCAGGAAGTTGGTAAAGATATATTTCTTGGCAAAAAATTTTCTACCACTTCTGAAAAGTTTCTGACGCTTGATTAGAAGCACGTCTCATTGCATTTAATACCCCAAACACGCGTCATTCCACGATTTAATAATCTTTTTGCCGGTCCTCGAAGTAATCATGGCCACGATTTTAACTGCATATTCCTTTATTCATACGCTTCATCCTTCTTCTTTTAAACTTCATAGTATTTCAAAGCTCTCTCCACTTTTTTGCATCCAACTTTTCATAGCTTTCAATACTCTTTAATCTTCTTCTTCAAAGACATATTATTTTTATGTACTAACCATGGCCTCTTATTCTAAGAACACAAGCTCTTCAAAAAACAAAGAAAGCACCGATGATGCTCCTCCTCATATGGTGAGCACCATTTTCCCTAGAAGACTTAATACAATCAAGGACTTTGAAGAAAAGTTCCCTTCTGCTAACTCTCACACATGAGTTGTTGGTGTATACGTTTCTTCCAACTGTCCTTCTAGCATTCCTGCTGTGAAGGAAGAATATGGTTGCCATGATTTGAACATCATCGCTCCTGATTTGGCGGAGCGGGTAACCTTTACTAAGAAGGGTGTTACGTACGTGTAAATGTACCCTTTCACTTTTGGCCTGCTATCATTTAGTAGGAGACTTGACCCGATAATCTTAGAGTTTTTGCTTCCGCTATCAAGTCTACTTGGCACAAGTGAGCCCTTCTGTATGGCGGACGATAGCTTGTCTTCGGTGGTTATGCCAGGAGAGGGAGAAGAGCTTTCCTTGGCTCGAATGGTGAGCCTTTATTCCCTAAGATTTTCTGTGGGGGAGTGATAAACATTAGCAAACATGGTCACCATGCTTTGTTCACTAGCATGGATGGCGACAATAACCCTGGATGAATGAAGCGATTCATTGTTGTTGCCACCAAGGATATCATCCCGCCCACAACTCCATCATTCCTTTCCTGATTCGTGGACTCGTACACGTAAGTTCAACATCTATATTTTCTCTGGTTAAAGATTGGTTCATGCTATTGCTAATCCTTCTCATTTCATTATTTTAGCAACCCAGTGAACACCACCAAGGACTGAAGGCTTGGACCAGTGGTTCAGAAGATTTTGGATATTACTACACTTGAGATCAGCCAGTGAAAAAAATTAACCTTCAAATACGGGTGGAAAGTCAAAAATCATGGTAAGTCAATTCTCGAACTAATCTTGTTTTTACCTTGCATATAAAAAACTAATTAACTTCACTTTTTTGTTAAATTCAGGCATTTCATAGAGCTCTGTTACTGTCCCTGAGGAGGACGTTTTGGCTGATACCACAAATATGATGAGGTTGCTACATGAGGCCTTCACCCATACGGGCATCATCAGACCTACTTCAAGTGAAGGTGCTTCTTATCGGAGTCCCCGACCTGAGAACAAGCAACAAAAAGGCGACGCTCCTATACGGTCGAGGGTAAAAATAAAAGGGTGAAGAATATCACGCCTGAGCCAAACCACTACCACTCTGGTGATTGATGATGGTGGGGGAGTCATTGATGAAAAGCTTCCCTACAAAAGAGATGACGACCTTCATCAGCTCAACAGAATGCTCAGTTTGAAGAGATAATCACACTAACTGATAACGATGTCCAAGTGCTCAAGAGAGAGTGTGATACAGTATAAGATGCCAATACTCGCTTCCAAGCCCCAATCCCTGCTCTCGGTACTGTGTGGCTAGGTACCGGGCCTCTTTCGTCTTTAGTTGATGAGACCAATATCTAGCACTGTGTTTTCCACAAATGCTTCTCAACCCACAACTCCATCAATTTCATCTCCGTCTTTGCCAATTATGCATTTGCTACCAATGATTGCTACATGATCTCCACCAGTTGCAGATACCCGAGAAGAGGATGTCTCTCTTTCCTGGTACCCAATCCATGGGAATTTCGGGCATAACTATTCTCCTCCATCTGTATATCCCTAGAGGAGGAGGGGTGTCTCCATCACTGTTTCTATCGATTGCCATCTGTTGTCCATGCCGTTGGAACTCGCCAATTACCTGAAGACTCTGGCTTCAAATAAAGATAAGAATAAAATACACGGTCTAACGAGGGAGTGTATGATAAACAATGACATGCACAACGCAGCAACAATACAATACTTATTCCCGTTGTTGTTTCTTCTAACTTTGCTATGACAGGATTTTTGATTTAAACTTTTGCTTTGCATGCTAACTTCATTTCTTTCGAGGGCCTTCAGAGGTTGATCCTTGATAAAGAGATACTCACATCTGAGTGGGATCAACTGTTGACCGAGCTGGAGCAACTTGTTGCTCACCACCCAGCACTGAAAGCACAAGTTGCTAAAGTTGTTGAGTTGGAGTCTCGATTGCAGCATAGCAAACAAGAGGTGTTGACCCTCAGCTAAGAGGCCGCCCAATTAAGGGTACAATTTCAAGAGGCTAAGGCGAAGGGTTCTGAGGTCCAGAATGTTGTTCTTACTGCTCCCGAGTGTGAGGTTACCCCTACTGAAAGACTAAATAATTTGGAGGCAGTCTTGAACTCCAAATCTGAAGAGGCTGTTGTTGCTGAGGAGAATTATGCCCAAATGGAAAATAAATATAGGAAGGCCAAACAATTAAGATTAAAACTCCATTATTCGTGACATTGACATCAACCTTGAGTATGTTAGATCCGAGCAGAATAACCTTCAACTGAGGTTGAAAAGCCTAAGGAAGAGCTCCAGCGCCGAACATCTTCCCTCATTATTTAAAAAACACTCTATGTATAGCATGGGGAGAAAAACCCTAGATGAGGATAAAACGGGTATCATTGACTTTGATTCCAAGATTTCCAAGGCAAGTGAGCTGGAGTCAACTACCTGAAAGGGTCTCCCGGTCCAACCTGATGCAACTGACTCTTTTGGTTCCGATTTTGAGTTTTTATAACTGAGGAAGAACTTGAAGGGGATGATGATGAAGGTCAAGATTTTGAGTCGACGGCAAATCCACCTACTTCTCCTAGGCTGCAAACGCTTCTCTTTCCCTGATTTCTTGGGATGCAGTAGTTTAGTTTTTTGCTTTGTTTCCTTTTTGTTTTTCAATTCATACTTTTGTACTTGTGCTGCTTGGAATGTTTGTTATATAAAAGTGCTTTTTTATTTAAGTATTCCGCAAATTTTTCTCTTTGTGTCGAGTTATGCAAGGCTTCGGGTGCATTTTTTCCCGATAGTATTTGGATTTCGGGCATGAATTCTTCTGGAACCAACCCTTTACTGTTAGGACCCTAGTTCACCAATCGTGAACCTGTTATGACGGCACCCAGTCTTCGCGACTAGGTAAGCCTAACAAAATGCGGAATTCACAACTTTTACGAACAACAAGAAATAACAGCGGAATAACATAGAAAATATAATAGGTGCCACTCGGCACGTACACTTTACCAAAATTTCTATAATATATATAACCACCAAGACCCGGAAACTCATACGCAATCACAGGCTAAGAGAGTATAAATGTGGCTCTATCCACCAAGAGTATTTATACAACCAAAATAAAAAGGAATAACTGGCATCACTAGGGAAGAACAGAAGAAGACCCTCCGGATCTGCGGACGCAGCAGATACATACCTCGAGTCTCTTGAAAATACTCCTAGATCACCGGTAATGTGCCTGATCAGTGGGACCTGGATCTGCACAACAAAAGGTGTGTAGAAGAGTAACATAAGTACAGCACGGCGGTACTCAGTAAGTGTCAAGCCTAACCTCGATGGAGTAGTGACGAGGAAGGTCAGGGCCCTACCGAGAATAATAATAATAATATATCGAATAGTGTAAAACATGAGTAAATCTGAAATGACAGCTAAATGAGATAGAAACTACGAGTCATTTACAATTAAGCTAACAAAGAGAAATCAACACAACAAGCACAAAAGCAATAGCTCAGGGTCTCCGGGAATTGAACCCGCAATCCTGTTATACTCAGCAGCTCAGGATCTCCGGGAATCTAACCCGCAGTCCATATATATGTCAGTAGCCAAGATCTCCGAAAATTGAACCCCGCGGTCCTTTATATTAGTATCACAGGATCTCCTGAATTGAACCCGCAGTCCTTTATATCAGTATCACGGGATCTCCGGGAATTGAACCCGTAGTCTTTTATATCAGTATCACATCATCTCCAAGAATTGAACCCGCAGTCCTTTATATTAGTATCACAGGATCTCCGGGAATTGAATCCGCAGTCCTTTATCTCAGTAGCACCGGATCTCCGGGAATCGAACCTGCAGTCCACATAATACAACACAATCAAATAAGAGAATACGCAGAGAGAAATGAAATACACTGCTACGATTAACAATTAAATCTAGTCTCATCATGTTCCAGTAAAATCAATTAATACAAGTAGGCATTTAGACAGTTAATCATATCTAATCATGCTCCTCTATCTAACACAAGATAAATCTTGCAATTAAACCAATCAAATAACAGAGATAAACTGATTGAGCAATTCAAGTAAAATGGGGTTTTCAACAATTTGTGCAAGTACAGGCCCTTCACCTCACATACAAGGTATTTAAATCAACACATAATATATCCTAGGGGAAAATATCCCACACACAAGGTTAGACAAGTCACTTACCTCAATCCCGGTACAAAACCGCTAAGAAATAATGCCCTTGCCGCGAGTATTTGACTCCAAGTGGCCCAAATCTATTCAAGCCAATTAAATAGTGTAAATAACATCGCAAGTAACTAATTACATTGATAAAATTAAAGCTAAGGTGCAAAAATATATAAAATGACCAAAATACCCCTCCAGCCATCGGCTCGGAATCAAAATATTTTTACGTTTTCAGAACTATCGCACTCTCACGAGTCTAACCATATACAATTTATCAAAATCGGAGTCTATTTTCTCATTCAAATCATCAATTTTTATTCTCTTAGGCTTAGAGCAAAATCCCCCATTTTTACACCTTAAAATCCTCCATTTTCAGAGATTTAATCCATGTTTTATCAATGTATTAACATAATTTAGGTCCAAGAGTTCTTACCTGATGATACTCCTCAATTTCCTCCTCAAAATCGCCAAATTCGTCTCTAAGTCGAAGCCCCAAATATTTCTTTCTCTACTGAAATTTCGAACCAGCATTGAATATTAAACCTCAGGTATTTTCGCTTCTGTGATACCTGGAACGCACTAGCGGTTTCACTTCTGCGGAAACCTGGTCGCTTCTGGGACCCTTGCTTAAAACTCGAGTTCCTCTTCTGCAGACTCTCAATCTTTTCTATGACATCGCTTACGCGGAAACTTGTTCGCTTCTGCGGAAGGTTACCAAACAACCTCATCGCTTCTGCGGGCTTCTGCTTGCTTCTGCCTGCTTCTGCGGGCTTGCCTCAGCGAACATTGGTCCGCTTCTACGGACTTAGCTGACCCCCCACAAACTCGCACATGCGCTTCCTTCACCGCTTCTGCGGACTCGCTTCTGCGATCCAAGTTCCGCAGAAGCGAAAACAATAGGAGACAGAAACCAGACCTGCTACACTTCCAAATTTTCCCCGTTTAATCACCCGAACTCATCCCGAGGCCCCCGGGACCTCAACCAAAAGTACAAACCTACTCTAAAACTTCATACGAACTTGTTCTAATCATAAAAACATACCCTTAAACACAAGAATCATCAAATTAAGGCGAATTCAAGCCTAAGTTTCAACTAAAACTTCCAAAACCAATATCCAATCAAAAACCCGACCAAACGATGTCCGAATGACCTGAAAATTTGCAGATATATCCAAAATCACCTAACGAAGCTACTGAAACTATCGGAATTCCATTCCGACCCCCGAATCAAAATCTTACCTATCGATCGAAGTTTTAAAAAATTCAAACTTCGGTATTTCAAGCCTAAATGAGCTACAGACCTCCAAACTATACTCCGAACACGCTCCCAACCCCGAAATCACCTAACGGAGCTAACAAAACTATCAGATTTCCGTTCCGATGTCATCTTAACACTGTTACGAATACAGACTATTTTTCAACTATTAAGCTCTCATTTAGGGACTAAGGAGTCGTTTGGTTGGAATATGAGTTATACCGGTATAAATTATAATGGGATAAGTTATGCTGGAATTAATTGTGCCGAAATTGTTGTTTTTCATTGTTTAGTATGTTGTATTAAGAGTGACAATTGAATAATTTCTAAGAGGAAGGTATAAGTTATACCGGTGCTAATTGCCTCACCTTTTATGAGGTATAAGTTATCCCGGTGTTAAAATTAACACCGGTATAACTTACACCTGATTTGCTAACCAAATAGAGTTTTAAGGTGGTATTAAATTCTTATACCACCTTATACCTCATACCAAACGACCCCTAAGTGTCCCAAAACACTCCGAATTCTAGAACTGAACATCCCGGCAAACCAAAATAGTAGAAATGAACTTAGGAAAAGCAATTAATTGGGGATCGGGGCATAAATCTCAAAAACAACAGGCTGGGTCATTACATTTACTATGAGGATTTCATAAGATATGGACCTTTTATGTTCATGGTGCTCTTGAAGAGGACGTTTCATGTTCATTCCCGTACTAGATTTTAAAGTACTTGATTAACTTTCAAATGATAAAATTAATTTATCATTCGGACAAGAAACAAGATAAAAACAAAAGGATTTTACTTTATTTCTTCCATTTTAAAAAGTACATAAGCAATCATTATGCTGAAAAGAAATTGAAATTACTTGTGGCTAATTTGTACAACTTATTTCTATAGGGTTGGTCGTCCAGTCCCTAGTCCCGATGATATATCTTTGTTACTGGATTTCAAAGCCTCCCTTTATGTGGCGGTCATGTTGTCGTATTCTCATATCAACCTCCCTAGTGTTCGAGTATAAAGAATGCAAATTTGAACACTAGAAGGCTTGATCCTTTGAAGATCTCACTAGTGAATGGTTTGATAATCTTTGGTCCGATAGAAAGCTTCACTTCCTGTTAGGAACTTTGCTATAGAGCCAAAAGTTATCTAACCAACCTCTGGTGACTTGCACTCGTGAACAGTCGATAACCTTTGGATTGATAGCAAGCTTTATTTCCCGCTAGAAACTTTGCTATCGGGCAAAAGACTATCTAACCGTCTCATAGTGGCACACTGCTTCCATGCCTTGTTATTTTAAAGTCTTATTTCTGCTGATGATGCTTTTTTCGTAGTATGCTTTCTGTTGCAGCATCGTTAAAACCTAGTTGGGATAAAGATGGTCACACGTGCGATCATTGCGTTGGCAAATGAAGGCCGCAAATGCGGCAAATTGGCTTGAAAGCAAAGGTGCAGGTGCGCGTGTGTGTTCGCAAATACGGAAGTCATAGGCAGAATTATATGAGTCGAGGGTGTGGCCATTTTCTTCATATTTTGGGTTGTAGACTTCAGATTTGTGCGATTTTTGAGGCGTTCTTCATGTGGTTGTTTGGGGAAAGTGATCTTTACACGGATTCGATTTTATTTCATGGTTTTATCGTTGTTTTCATCCTTAAATTTGTGAATTTCATGGAAGAAAATGAGAATTTTGTAAAAATCTTTCAAAAAAGTAAAATGAGGATTTTAATGGCGATTCGATATTGGAATTTGATAATTTATATATGGATGGACTCGTATTAGAATGTGTGTTTGGTATTTTTGAATATTATCGGGTTCTGAAGTGCGGGCCCATGTGTTGACTTTTGGACAGACTTTTTAGTTTTAATTAAAGATCGAAGCTTTATTATCATGAATTGTTTTCTATGAGTTTTATTTATGATTTGAAATTATTTTGGCTAGATTTGAACCATCTGGAGGCTTTCTTACTCGAGAAGGTCATTTATGAGCATCGGTCTAGCTTCTCTAAGGTAAGTATCTGGCCTGATTTTATGTGGGGTACTACCTCTTAGGATTTGAGTCATTTATGCTAATTGTGTCAAGTGAAAGCCGTGTACGCGAGGTGACATACTCATGCTTAATTGTGAAAATTTGACCATTTAGGGCTCTTAGGTTCTTATGTTCATTAGACATGAAGTTGTTTTGTCATGTTAAATCCTTAATTTAATAAATCATACTTACGTGTCTTATTTGAAATTAATTGATTCATGTTCTATTCTTGTTGCTAATTAAAATGCTTATGTGCCTTAATTGAAGTTGTTGCCTCTTTTATTGCCATACTATATTTTTCAAAATTTGCTTATTCTTAATTGAAGTTATTTTTATCTTTTTCGTAATTGTTTGTCCTTAATTGAGGTTATTATTATCTCTTCCGTAATTTGAATCCTTACTTGAATTTGTTGTTATCTCTTCTGTAATTGCTCGACCTTAAATGAAGTTTTTATTATCCCTTTTCATTGTTGACTTATAATTATTTGGAATCATCGATTCATACTATCTCTCTTATCGTCGAGTTGTACTTTTGTGTAATCATTGTTACACATTATCTCTTCCTTTTTGAGCTATTCTTGTTGAGACCAATAACATCTATTGTGTCTTTCTTTGTGAGCTTGTTCTTCCGTTTCTTATCTTTTCAAGCTCCTGAGTTGATTTACTTGTCGTATTCCCATGTTATTATTATTGTTGTTGTTGTACTCAATGTTGTTGAGCGAAGGGATATGCATGGTTGTTGTATTGAAATTGTTTTGAGAAATCGTTGTGGCATATGGGCACCTGTTGCGAAAGTCATTAGATTGTGATGTTGTGTTTTTGGTACACGTGATTTTATTAGTGATATTTTCACATGCGACATGACAAGATGGGCTATATATGTAGGTTTGCGCATGTCGCAAGACAAGGTGGGAACATTATTATGTGCGTGCGACGAGACAAGACAGGCAATTAAATTACTGTTGTGCACGTGGCGAAACATGGTGGGCTTTGTCAGGGAATAATTTGTGATGATTTATGATGGCATGGGGGCATTGTTATTCTTGATATTGTGTAGTGATTGTAACGATCCGACCAATTGTTTTGTGCTCTAACACGTCGTTCGCCGATTTGAGGCATTGAGCAGCTTCACTTTAGGTATTATGACTTGTACGCATGGACAAAATTGAATTTTTGGATGTTCGGAGTTGATTTGAAAAGTGATTTCTCATTTCGGAAGCTTTAAGTTGGAAGAATTTGATTAAGGTTGGATTTTTGAGTAAATGACTTCAGAATCGGGATTTAAAGGTTCCAAAAAGGTTGTATGATGATTTAGGACTTTGGTATATGTTTGTATTGGGTTTCGGATGACCAGAAGCATTACAACGCCTATCATGGAAGTTAGCATTTTGAAAGAATTTCATAACTTTGGATTGAAGTGCATTTCAATGTTATCGATGTTCGTTTGGGATTTAGCGTTTGGGAATAGCTTTGAATGGTGATTGTGATATTTGGAGCGCGTTCAGATGTGGATTTGGAGGTTTGTAGGTCATTTTGAAGTCGTTTGGAAAAAAGTTATAAATTTAAAGGTTTTTGAGAAGTTTGACTGGGAGTAGACTTTTTAGTATTAGGTTCGGATTTCGATTACGAAAGTTGGAGTAGTTCCATAATGTGGATTATGACTTGTGTGTAAAATTTGATGTCAGTCAGACGTGATTTGATAGGTTTCGACATTGAATGTAGAAGCTTAAAGTTCTAAAGTTCATTAAGCTTGAATTGGTGTCGATTCATGATTTTGATTTTGTTTGATATGATTTGAAGGCTCGACTAGGTTCGTAATGTGTTTTGGGGCGTCTTGGTATAATTGGTTGAGGTCCTAAGGGCCTCGGGTGGATTCTGGATGGTTAAAGTGGTTGATTTTTGAACTTAAGAATTTCTTAAGCTTAAGGCTTCTGGTGTAAACGTACTTGCGTGAACTTTGAAACAGGTGCGAGACCGTAGGTGCGGCGTGTTGGTCGCAGAAGAAAAAATGGTTGGAGCTAGGGGACTCGCATAAGCGGGCGTTTGGGTGCACGTGCGTTTCCGGGGGTGCGAAGTCAGTGGTCGCAGAAGCGGCAAGAGGCGCATGTGCAAAAAAGAAGTCGTAGTAGCGGGTGCACGAAAGCGGCTAAGGAGTCCACATGTGTGGAAAGTCGTTGCGTAGAAGGTTTTTTAAAATTAAGTTGGGACTTATACACATGGACGAAACTGAATTTTTGGAAGTTGGGAGTTGATTTAGAAAGAGAGTTCTCATTTCGGAAGCTTTAAGTTGGAAGAATTTGACTAAGGTTGGATTTTTGAGTAAATGACTTCATCATCGAGATTTGAAGGTTCCAGCAAGTTTGTATGATGATTTCGGACTTCGGTATATGTTTGGATCGGGTTTTGGAGGACCCAAAAGCGTTTCTGCGCCTATCGTAGAAGTTAGCATTCTGGAAGAATTTCATAACTTTGGATTGAAGTGCATTTCAATGTTATCGATGTCCTTTTGGGATTCAGAGTTTGGGAATAGCTTTGAATGGTGATTCTGGTATTTGGAGTGTGTTTAGATGTGGATTTGGAGGTCTGTAGGTCATTTTGGAGTCGTTTGGCAAAAGTTAGAAATTTGAAGGTTTTTGAGAAGTTTGACTGGGAGTGAACTTTTTAGTATCAGGTCCGGATTCAGATTCCGAAAGTGGGAGTAGTTCTATAATGTGGATTATGACCTGTTTGCAAAATTTGAGGTCAATCAGATGTGATTTGATAGGTTTCGACATCGAATGTAGAAGCTTAAAGTTCTAAAGTTCACTAAGCTTGAATTGGTGTCGATTCATGATTTTGATTTGCTTGATATGATTTTAAGGATCTACTAGGTTCATAATGTGTTTTGGGACGTGCTGGTATAATTGGTTGAGGTGCCAAGGGCCTCGGGTGGATTCTGGAGGGCTAAATGGTTTATTTTTTTACTTAAGAATTTCTTAAGCTTAAGGCTTCTGGTGTAAACACACTTGCGTGAACTTGGCCACAGGTGCGAGACCGTAGGTGCGACGTGTTGGTCGTAGAAGCAAAAATGGCTGGAGTTGGGGGACTCACAGAAGCAGACGTTTGGGCGCACCTGCGCTTTCAGAAGTACGAAGTCAGTGGTCGCAGAAGCGGCAAGGGGCGCATGTGCAAAAAAGAAGTCGTAGTAGCGGGTGCACGAAAGCGGCTAAGGAGTCCACATGTGTGGAAGGTCATTGGGTAGAAGTTTTTTTTAAAATAAAAATGGGTCTTGACCATTTTTCTCCCATTTTTTACTTGGTTGGAGCGATTTTGGAGAGCGTCGAATGGGGATTTTCATCAAACAAGATAAGGCAAGTGATCCCCACTTATTTTAAGTTAAATACATGGTTTGTATAAAGATTTAAACATGGAAATTTGTAAAAATTATCGGGGTTTTCGTAGAAAACCTAGAATTTGGTATTTTGGATTTTGACCACGAATTTGGGAATGGGATCAGATGTGATTTCCAATGGTTCAGATAGATTCGGGAGATGATTTGGGACTTAGGAGTGCGATCGAAATGTGTTTTGGAGGTCCGGAGTAGATTTAGGCTTGAGTTGGCAAAATTGAGTTTTTGGCGTTTTTCGGTCGATATGTGAGATTTTGATATAGGGGTCTGAATGGAATTTTAAAGTTGCAGTAGCTCCGTTATGGCATTTGGGATGTGTGTGCAAAATTTAAGGTCATTTGGACGTGGTTTGGTTGGGTTTTTGATCAAAAGCGGAATGTAGAAGAATCTAGAACCTTAGGCTTGAATTCGATATGTTTTGGTGATTTTGATATTGTTTGAGGTGTTTTGAAGATTGGTACAAGTTTGAATAAGGGTATGGGATATTTTGTGCTTTTGGTTGAGGTTCCGGGGGCCTCGAGGTTATGTCGGATGAACGGGGAGTAGAAAGCTTGATGCAGTTGTAGTATTTTTGCTATTTCTAGTATTTCCGCACCTGCGGATAGGGGACCGCAGGTGCGGCACTACATATGCAAAAGATGGACGCAGAAGCGGCCAGAGGTGCGATTGGGCTGGGAGCACAAAAGCGGATATATGCATGTACCTGCGATGGCACAGATGCAGTTGAAGCGTCGCAAATGCTGTTGTAGCGTCGCAGATGCGGATAGGGCTGGTTAAGTGAAGAACCGCAAAAGCGGTTCATTGGCCACAAATGTGGTACTGCATAAGCGTAAATGGATCGCATATGCGAAAATGTCTGGACAGAAATATAAATTAGTTCCTTCGCGATTTTCAGAAGTTTCTCACTTTTTAACACGAATTTTGGAGCTTTGGGCGATTTTGAAGAGAGAAATCAAGGGGACATCATTCAGGTAAGGTTTGGGATTATGAAAACTCATTTTTATGGTGTTAATGCATGTATTAGAGCTTTAATTAAAGGTAACACTGAGAAACTAAGGCTTAGAAACTTAGGCCTTTGATTGAGGTTTTGGAAGACCATTTGTGGTCGGATTTTGGAACTTTTTATATGTATGAACTCGTGGGGAAATAAGGAATCTAATCACGTTAATTTTATTGAATTTCGAGATGTGGGCTCGGGGGTTAGATTTTGATAATTTTGTATTATTTTGATATTTTTCGACTGGGCTTCGTCCATTTAGCATAAATGAATGGTCACGTTCTAATTTTGGTAGATTTAGAGCATCTAGAGATCAATTCGAAGGGCAAAGGCATTGCGAGCTAGATTTCGGTCCAGATTGATGTGTGTAATGATTTTAAATGCAGTCTTGAGGGTATGAAACCCCGGAATTTCACAGTGTTCGGCTATGTTAAGGTGAGACACATACTGGGTGACGAGTGTGTGGTCGTACACCGTTGGGGATTGTGACTTAGTCTATCCTGAGTGACTATTTTACCGCGTATTTGATAATTAATTATTTAATATTATTATATTTTAGGCTAAATGCCATATGTGGGCTTCGTGACAAATGTTTCAACTCTTATTGGATTTTAAATGATATTTTCCTTACTGTTTGATTTCATATTGGTGCTCAGTCATACTATATTTTCACTAAAACTCATCCATGTTATTTTATTTTAAACACATTAAATGATATTTTCAAAGATATTTGAGTTGAGCTTCTTATTTTACTGTTGCCTGAGGGGCTTATGAGATTCTGATTGTGTAAGGCAAAGGGCTGGTGTTGTGAGGATACTTTGGGTCGGGCTGCACGCTACAACAGTGATATATTGATTTTACTAATGAGGCTGCGGACTGAGATTGTATGCCACGAGGTGGATTGAGATTGATATGAGGCCGAGAGCTTGTTTATGATGGCCACGAGATGGCTTGGTATAGCGCTTTTTGTGGAGGTGTGGGGTTTTGAGTGTTTGGGAAACTTACGTCTGGGGTAGTGAGGGAAAACGACAAGCTTGCCAAGTTTCGAACTTGGTCCAGTTCTTCTTGAAAATTCAATAATTTTTGTTCGACTTGGGAGGCATTTTCCTTGGAAACCTGAATACCCTGAGTAACCTCTACCCGATCGACTGAGTTCTCCTTTCTGGTGTTGCTCAAATCTTCCATTTTTCCTCTGTTCCTATTTCTGATAGGACTCAGATGAGTAGTAGGTGGAGGGCCCCTTGATCTTGTAAAATATGCTGATATTGCTAGAGTTCACTAACTAACCTCTGGGGAGGGGAATAAACAAAGGTAAAAACAAAAAGGTAGCAAGTTAGTAAGGACAATAAGAAAAGTATTGCGATATTTAAACACATAGTGCAGGAATGTAAATCGTGTCTTAATTTGGGAGCCTTGTTGTGCCCGGGGTAGGCCTAGCGAAAAATTGATTTGGAGAATATATAATGCTAAATGTCTCATTTTATTGATAAAAATAAGATGAATGCCAAAACTGACACTTAAATAAACAGGAATTGAAAATCATTAATGGTCATTGGCCTTATTACATTAATGACACGAAAAAGTAAATTCATATCTAGTTGGTCCTAGAAGGATCTTCCCCAGGTTGAATGCTCTCGTTGATCAAATCCTTCAGCTCGCGTAGGTTCACCAGTAAAAATGCATTTGCCAGATATTCTCTTTCATTTCTCTCAGAGTTCTGGCAGTTGGTGACTCTCTTCCTCACTTTTCCTTCCAATTCGAGTAGACTGTATTCTAGATATTCCAATTTTTTGCTAGCTTTGGCGGCTCTGTTTTTCCACTCATTGATGATGGAAGACTCATCCATCGGTCTAGCAAGAGTGAAGGTGTGCTAACCATACCGAAGTTAGGGACCTTTTTCTTCATTTTATGCAAAACAAACGGGTTAGACCCTACCCCTACTAGACTCTACTATTTAATACCAATAATTAGCATAACAAGTAGTTAGTTCTCCAAATGAATGCACAAAATGTGGTAGTGTCCATTTGGGTTTCAAGGAAACCTAGTGGACGTTGGACGAGGCTATCTTAAAGAGTCGTTATGCGGACAACATAACTGACTCGGCTAAGTTTGACCATGATGCATGCATAATTTAAAGAGAAATAGTTTCTATGGGGTATTAGACCCGGTACCCTTTAGAGGACAACTCAATAGGGAAAGGCACAGAACTGTCGATGATACCGCTGATCGACTAGTTTTATCGTAAATATGCCTTTGCCAAATTTAGGGGATGATAATATCGGAAGGGTGCAACCACTCATTATAAGTGTTGCTATGGTATTTTGTTTGGCACGACTACAATAACTAACAAGTTGTCATGTACTTTCACATTCATAAAATAATAATTACAACCGTTTTCTCATAAATTACAACAATATTAAAAGAAAACGGTAAATGAGACAATAAAAAAAGAAATGAAAAGCCAAGTCAGTTTCGTAGTAGAGGAAGGAACAAATATTTAAATGCATTTAAACAAATAAAGGCATATAAAGAAGCATAAAGTCACAAATAGCATGAAAATGGTAAAATCCTTAAAGAATTCCCCAGCAGAGTCGCCATGTTGTCGATGCCTCCTTTTTCTTGTGAAATCGGTTTACGATAATTGGGCGAACAACTCTTTTTCTTTTGGGAATTAGGTTTGCAAATTAGACGAGTCGCCACCTAATGATTAAGTGCATTAGGACACTAAGAAGAAATTTTAACTAAAAAGAAGAAGAACCAGAGAACGAGTAAAGGCTTGAAATTATCTCAGAGGAAGGTGTTAGGCACTCCCAAGATCTACTAGTATGGTTCCTGGTCATGCTATAATTGTGACTTTAAATACAACAACCAGTAAACAAGCAAACACAAATAACTGAAAATAAAAAGTTAAAGGTATGCTAAAAATTGGGAGTAGGCGATTTCATGGTTATTTGAAGGGTATTCAAGTGAAGAAAAAGGGGTCAAATAATTGATACAAGTAATCAAGCAAATGAATAAAAGGGTGGAAGTTTAGAGAAGAAACAGTGCTGGAAATTAAACAACTAAAAGAGATTTTTAAGTGATTGAAGTAAAAAGAATAAGTTTAAAAGAACTGAAAATTAACAGCTTTAAAAACGTTCTGGAAAGAAAAGAAAGTAAACAAATAAAGAAGGAGGGGTCCTAGGTTTATAAATAATATGGATCACCTCGCATAACACCCGATAACCATTTATACATGTGGTGTTATCACGTGGTCATCATATCTACGTCTACCCTTTCCTACCTTGTTAAGGTATTAAAATGCGGAATGGTCTCATTACTTATTGCATGCTATTACCCGCCTCAATCCTATCAGTCCCAGAGGCAGTATTCGCGAACGTTTAAGAAGTCATCTCCTGATTCGTTGATCTATTGAGCTAAGGCAGCTCTGCATATAGTGTTTTAGACTCATACTTCATCGCCGCCTGGTCCTTTCGAACCTTAATCTTAAGAAATTCCCGAACGAGAAAGCGGTACTTATTCCCTAAATGACTACTCTAACTTTGTCCAAAAAAACTGGAATATGAATGAGATCCACAATGCCATCATTGTATGGCCGATAGTAGTACAGTAAATGTATGTCTCCTCCTCTCCCTATTAGATATGTTAAAACAATATACGGATTTTCTGGAACGAAATCCCAGATCTTTCATAGCTTGGAGAGAAAATAGAAAACAACTTAATCTCTGTGGTTCTAGACCTACTTTAAGTTAGAGCTCCTAAAGGGAGGGGAGATTGGCTTTTCGGAGTTTTAAAAGGACAAAAGTCTAGGGCGACAAACAAAAACACATAAAAGCAGTAAAGGGGAGAAAACATATAACAGTTAATAGCTCAAATAGGCCTCCTCATTCAAAGCAAAAAAAATGTTTCGCATGACTTACAAGTACTGGTTAGGTCTTTAATTAAACTTAAATATTAAAGTGGTGGCTGATTTATCACATATTTTTAGATAAGACATCCAAATTAAGTTTGCCAGTTGGTTGTAATTATTAAAGATCGTACAGTTAGTTAATTACTTAATAGTTTTCCTAGGTGAGACCTATAGGCATGATATCTAACAAGGTAAAGCATACTGATTTTAAGGACGTAGAAATAAACCAATTCTGCAGATATCAAACGACACTATTTATGATTTTAGACATGTAAATGAACCAGATTTAAACGATTGCTCTTATACGCATGAATTCTAAGCGTCACTAATTTAAAATGATTATGTGGGTGCATGAATACTATAAGCATGCTATCTAGGATGTAGTTGATTATTCTTTAACATATATATTGTTTGCCTAATAGCATATGCATATGTAGAAATGTAGAGACTTATAGGCATGACTTCGATATGCTGAAATGCAGAAACTTATAGGCATGCCTTTTATATGCTCAAATGCAAAAACTTATAGGCATGGTCTTTAATATAGAAATGCAGAAACTTATAGATATGGTTTCTAATGAAATGCATAACTTACAGGCAGGATTTCTAATGCAGTAATGAAACAACCTATAGATATCTCTATATGAAAACGTATAGGTAGGATATCTATATGCAAATACAACAACGAAAATGTTGTGACTACAGAAGTAAAGACTTAAACCAAGATATCTACCCCATATGAATAACATGAGCGACATTCCCCCATTCTTTGTACTATACACCCCATAAGTTATTACAAGATTATTACAACTTGAATAGATTCAGAAAGGTAAAAAATTACATAAGAAATTGAAAATTCCAACCAAGGAGAGCCTAATTTAGACTCTTCTGAAATATGAAATAAACCAACTTCCAAAGATCAGATTTCCAAAGCCTTTCTCATCTTTTGAGTGTGTCAAAGTTCCAACGAGCTTCTTGAACTACAAGTAGTGCTTACACCCAAATACATTACAGGATCAGATTATAGTACAGTATGGAAGGTCCAGCCCTCAGATGTCCAAGTTCAGAGGGAACTCGGGTTCCCAAGGCAAGGCTCATAGGGGGCAGAACCTAGAGTCTAAGAGTAAGTGCAAGTGCAATATAGGGGGAGTTAGGGAAGGACATGACATGCTAGTGGTCATGCCCAGCAATTAGGATACTGGCACATCCCTGACCAGCCCGTTAGCTAAATTTGGGAGTTAGGACCTATTGAATGTCAAGTTAAGACCTAGGTAGTAATTTGGATACTGCCAGGCCATGAACTTTAACTCAGCACATAGAAATGGATGGGGGTATGGGGAATTTATAACAAACAGTAAACATGAAAGAAAGTAACATATTTAATACAGAAGATGAGCAGTAAAGTAGACAGGAAGATGGTAATTGTAAAGTAAACACATTGGGAAGAAGCCGAAATTAAAATCGAGACATACCAGTTTCAGGGAAAACAAATAAGTAAAATAACAATATTGAAAAGCCAAGTTGCAAGCAAAGTAGTACGAAAAGTCTCAGAAGAGAGTAAAGAGTTGAAAGAGTATTGTGATTGAGAGTATGCGCGTGAGAGTATGAGTATTGAACTTAGGATTCCAAAGTTCATAGTTCTAAAAAAATTGCTTCGATGCAAAAGGGTCGAGCCCATTTTATAGAGCAGCAAATGAGTAAGAAAAGGTAAGGAAATAACATTGTAGTCAATCTCCCTTTAGTTAAGGTATTCTGATTTCAAACAGGTAAAAATAATTAAGGAAAGGTATTTGAAAAATAATTTCCAAGCAGTATAATAAGGGGTAAATACATAAGAGTTATTTTTAAGGGAACAACCCAATGGTACACGGTTTGTAAAAATAAAAAGGAACGGGAATAAGTCAATAAAATCAAAATTACAGGCTTTTACTCGAATGAATCAAGTCAGGAAAGGGGTAAAGAAATGTTCAACTGGGGAAAATCAGTAACAATCAAGTAAACTTCATTAAAGGAATTTGAAATAAATTAGTAGTTGGCAAAACCTTTTGAGAGAAGAGTTCTCATATATAAAGCACACAAATAAATGAATCAAGAAGAGACTGACAAGTTATTTAGAAGAGAGTTTAATCAAAGAGAAGTTCAGAATCATAAGCAAAGAGATACAAGTTTAATTTGCAGACTCATAGTGAGTTTGAGAGTCTAGGGTCCCAAAGTGGAACCCTAACTTGAACACAAAGATCAAGTTCGCCAAAGGAAACCCCCAATCCTAGGGTTTCAAATTGAATCATACATGAAGGGGAGGAGGCAATCCATTGATACAGACCTGAAGGCTTGTTCAGAGCCTAATTAGAAACAAAACAATATGATAGCACGTTTGGAACAACAAATAAAGAAAGCTAATTCAAGATCATAAAGAACATTTTTGGAGAAAACTCGGAACTTAAACAAGTTCAGAAGAAAGAGATGATACAAACTAAAAAATGCAGATAAAAGCATGCTTTGCAAGAATACGAACATAGTTGAGTAAAACAAAAAATAAAAGAATCTCAACGGTAAACACACATAGTAAAAGAGTACAAGAAGCATAACAAAGATTAACACAGGAATAACATGTCTAGGAGAAAAATAAAAGTAGAAAGAAAGTACATGCGTAGTAAAAAGAAATCACATGAACATGATATAGACAAACACACATAAAGCAAAAAAGAAGAAAAATCAGAAAGATTTTTGGAAAAATCCCTTCAGAAAACCCTAAAATCGAAGACGAATGATTTTGAAAATAACTCTTTGGGGAAAATACTTTAAATGTCAAGTAAAGCATAAATACAACATAGATCTAAGCAAACAACAGGGAAACAACCTCGAAAAGCTTAGGGTTTCGGAAAACCCTAGAAAAGAGAAACACTTGGAAGAAGGTCTGATCCTAAGTTAGGGAGGTCATGAATCTGGCTCCTGAGTCTTGAATATGCCGGAGAAGCCATGGAATCAAAGGTCTAAGAAGATCGTAGAGGGAATCATTGAGGTCAGGTTTCGAAACTTCGAACAAACATGGTTTTCTGGTAAAGGGAATGAATACCAACTATCCATAGCCTGGGAAGACATGGATTCCGACGACCGGCGGTTGAAAAGAGGGTAGGAGGAGTCTAGGGTTCCAGAGAGCTTGAGAGAGTTTGAGAGAGTTTTGGATTCAAAGGCGGATGGCCAGGTGAGAATGAGGGATTAGGGTAGGTCATTGGGGTTAAAAATGGTAAGTGGGATTTATGGTCGTTGATCACAGTGATCAACGACCTGGATCAATAATGGGAACTAGATGGGCTTTTTATATTGGGTCGGGGCTGAGTTAAAATTGGAACTGGGCTGATTTAATTGGGGTAGAATTGGGTCAATTTAATGGCTACAATTGAAATGAAATAGGGCTTAATTGACATGAAATGAGGCTAAATGTTAAATAGCCAGTTTTACCCTTTTTATTTATAAAAAGTAGTAAAATTATTTTAAAAATAAATTAAAAGCATTGAACCAATTAGTAATATATAAATATTAATTAAAAAATGCTGGAAACAATTTTATAGTTATAGAAATGCTATTAATCCTAAAATAGGCTAAAACTGCAATTGAATGTAATTTAGCTTTAAAATTACCAAATAAATTTGTAAAAGTATACAAAAATTACCTTAACTATATTTTGGTATAAATACGAGAACAAAATAAACTATTCACCAAAATTGATAGTTTTGGGAATAATTAATAAATTGATTTAGAAAAGTCTTCAAAAATTAGGAAAATACCAAAACACTTAGGTATGCTTATATATGCTACTTTGAAAGTATTTTCTATATGAAAATTACATAGGGAAAATTGGGTATCAACAACTGCCCTTCTTTACCCGTGAAGGATGAAAGGGTTGTCGGGTAAAGATATGATGGCCAATTTTGACCGAACAAAATAATTTGAAGAATTTTGATCGAGCTATGGTTCCTAAGACACATACATATCCTCAGTCTTACAAGAATTAGGTTGTATGTAGTATAGGATTCGTCGACGGCACTTTCCAATGGGGACTTGGATTGGGAAGGACGGTCAAATTCTAACAGGCTGCGGGAACTGGAGCGGGATTGATCCTATTGAGACGGTCATTGCTAGCCGGTTTACTTACAAATAAACAACACGAGCGCATATATTGTGCATAAATTTAAATGTGATGCAAGTTCCCGTTGGACCATGAATTCTATCTTTGGTTAGGATGACGTCCTTAGACCATGATGTCCTGGGCCATGAAACATATTATAAACGATTTGCAGGCTATGAAATGACGTTCTCGGGCTATGAGAATGATGCCTCCGAATCATGATGCCTTTGAATAATGCTATGTAGAGATAAAATTGGGATCCTTAGGCCATGACATGGCGTTTTTGGGCTATGAAAATGATGCCTCTAAACAATGATGCCTTTGGATAATTTGGCGATCTTTTAGCCCATGAAATGCAGGATTTGGCGATCTTTCAGCTGATGCAAGATTTAAGTGAAGTGGCATTATTTCAGCCATGCAAAAATAAAATGGCGATCTTTCAGCCAATGCAGGATTTAAATAAAGTGGCACTATTTCAGCCATGCAAAGTGTAAATACAAATGGCGATCTTTCAGCCGATGCAAGATTTAAATGAGGTGGCAATATTTCAGCCAATGTCGAATTTAAATGAAGTGGCGATATTTCAATTATGCAAAGCATAAATACAAATGGTGTTATTTCAGCTGATGGAGGATTAAAATAAATTGCGCTACTTCAGCATGCAAAGTGTAAATACAAATGGAGATCTTTCAGCCGATGCCAGATTTAAATGAAGTGGCGATATTTGAGTCGTGCAAATGGAAGTAAAATGGCGATCTTTCAGCCGATGCAGGATTTAAATGAAGTGGCAATATTTCAGTTGTGCAAATGGAGATAGAGCTTAGTCTCGAAAAGCAGAATAGTAGCCTTATGCAATTATGGAGACAAAGCTTAGTCTCGGAAGGCAAAATAGTAGCCTAATGCAATGCAGAGAAATGCAAATGGAGGTAGAACTTAACCTCGGAAGGCAGAATAGTAGCCTTATGCAATTATGGAGATGGAGCTTAGTCTCGGAAGGTAGAATAATAGCTTTATGCAATGCAGAGAAATGCAAATGGAGGTAGAGCTTAACCCCGAAAGTCAGAGTAGTAGACTTATGCAATGCAGAGAAATGCAGAAGGAGGTTTAACCTCGGAAGGTAGAATAGTATCCTTATGCAGAAGATAAGAGACAACTAATAGTAAAAAGATTCTTAGCTGATTACGGATAGCTGGTTGCCGATTGCAATATTGCGGCTGCTGGGGATATCGTATGCGGATTGTGGTTGTGAAGTGATAATTCGGGAGTCATATTCCTGAAAAGTATGAGTGTACAAAATGTATTTGATGATTTGTGACTTGGGTACCTGCATTTAAAGAAAACTCATGAGTTTTGTAAAGGGAATGGTTAGTTCGTGACTCTACTGCCTTTGCTTGATTGGTTCGGCTCCGATTTAGTAATAGTGTAGGTACCCCCGAGGGTAGCGTTGTTAAACAAAGAAATCTTGATAATAAACATGTTCGAGTTTGTTATATATATATATATATATATATATATATATATATATATAGTGTAGGTACCCCCGGGGGTAGCGTTGTTAAACAAAGCAATCTTGATAATAAACATGACCAAGTTTGTTATATATATATATATATATATATATATATATATATATATATATATATATATATATTAGACGAACCAACGACCGTGACGTGGTTCAAGACATTACGACCTTTCTTTCTACGGACTTTGGAGAGTCCTCCTCAAAATTCTGCCCCAGTTCAGTAGGTTGATGCTTCTGACGTCTCTTGAAATGATTGGCTGACGTTATTTCAGAATTTTGAGGGGCCTCCTCAAAATTTTGCCCCAGTTTCCAATTGCAGGGGGAAATGAAAATTTTATTGAATTGTGACTGAACCTATAAGGTGTTATGTATACCTTATTAAATGGGAATTTCGTCAGACGTAATTCATATTACATAATGAGATCATAAATGGTTACATATAGTATCGTTTGGCTGCATCTGAGTTGATTGGTTAGCCAAACTTCTCCATCTATTTCTGCAAGTATGAGGGCTCCTCCTGTCAGAACCCGATAAACCATGGGCATAATTGGTGCCTAAGTTGGTCCCTCTAGTCCTGAACTGGGGCAACTGGTGGATCTGCAGGTGCTACCCTAAGAGTTTTGCAGCCTCTCGCAGATAAGTACATACGTCTCCATACCGATATGCAAGACTCTACTAAACCCGCTCATGACTCGTGAAACCTATGTAACCTAGGCTCTAATACCAACTTGTCACTATCCAAAAACAACCATCATGATTGCACCTATCGTGGAACTAGGCAAGCCACAACTCATTTCTAACACGGTAAAACACTTGTAAAATAAAGGTAGAAGTCATTATTATTAAAACAAAGTCTTTTTGAAAACAGGATTTAATCCAAAGTACGATGCAAGTCATCCCAAAACTTGGGTGTCACAGAGTATATAATTGTCTAAACTAGAATACAGTCCACTACAGTGTCTAGAGAACTAAAAATACAAATAGAAAGAAGTAGAGTCAAGGCCCGCGAATGCCACGCAACTACTTAATAGACTCCAAACTCTGATGCCTTAATCAGCAGCAGCCGCCATGACCAGAAGCGTCTGGATCTGCACACGAGGTGTAGGGAGTAACGTGAGTACATCCAACTCAATAAGTAACAAGTCCAACCTTTGGACTAAAAGGTAGTGACAAACTCAACCAGTACAGTTAAGAGTAGTGTTAACAGTGCAGAAAAGTAGGCATGCTTTCAGTGTAAATAGACAGCTCAAACAGTGAAGTAGACCAGATCCAAACAATATAAAGAATATAAATCTTCTATATCTATATGCCAATGCACATGTTGTATGTGATACCATGTTGTCAGTCTCATGTGCTCACACTCTCAAATTCTCAAGCACTCGATACCGTATATGGCCTACTTGGCCCTGGGAAGATCCATCATAGAATATGTACATCACTGACTATAAGTCAGCCAGTACCGAGGAAGGACAAACTAGCTTTGTGGAGAAGATCCATCTCCACATATTAAGTACTTCGAACAAGATCCATGTCCAGGGATGATCCATCCCTCAATAATATGAATCATGCTCACTGGGGGTGTGTATAGACAATGGAGGGGCTCCTACAATCCAATCGCTATCATAAATTAGTATAACAGCTACGGCGTGCAGCCCGATCCCATAACTATCACTCATAATTAGGCTCTCGGCCTCACTTAATCATCAATCTTTCCAGTCTCACTCACGGTCTCAAAATATCATGAAAACTAGCACGATACAATAATATGATGAACCAATAAATGTCAACTGAGACTGAGATATGATATGAATGCATGTCCTGTCACTTGGTATGTGTGTCACGTCATACCAATATCATAACATAAAATTTAGGGTCTTGAACCGACATAACCAAGTTTGAAAGTGTTACTTACCTCAATCCGGGCAAAATTCTACTCCATAATGTCTTTGCCTCTCAAATCGGTCTCCACACTTCCCAAATCTAGCCACGAGCTGTACAATATAATTAATATAGGCTAAAGGTAAATTCCACAAGAAAACTAAATTATAGCCAAAATCCAAAATCGGTTCAATACTAGCACTAGGCCCACGTCTTGAAATCCAAAAAAAGTCATAAAACCATAAAGCTCATTCACTCACGAGTCTAACCACATACCAAATTTACCAAAATCCAACATCAAATGGTCATCCAAATCCCCAAAATTCTTTCTCCAAATCCCTAGCCTCAAACCCCAAATTTCACCTAAACACCACACAATATAGGTGGGAAAAACAACGGGGATTCAAGATTTATGGTAAAAATGAGTACAAGAAGCTTACCTCAATAATCCTCTCGAAAGTCCTCTCCAAAAATCGCCTAAGTTCGAGTTCAAAATATTGAAATGAGACTAAAATCGCGAGACCTTATTTTTAAACCTTCTTCCCAAGCTTTTTGCACATACGGCCATTTATCCACATTTATGGAACCGCTTCTGCAGTTAAAATCCTTCTTCTACGAAAGTCACTTATCCAGCTGCCTCCACTTCTGCGAGCACTGGATCGCATCTGCGCATATCACAGGTGTGGGAAACACATCGCACCTGAAGATCCATCTTGCATTTGCGCCCTTTTGCCCGCTTCTCGACAATAGCATATGTGGGATAGCCTTTGCACCTACTACCTCTGCCCAACACTTCCTTGGTCGCTTCTACAATTATTGCCCTGCTTCTACGGGCTCGCACATGCTGTGCCCACTCTGCAGGTACGGTTACACCAGTAGCAACAACACTTCAGCTACTTCACTAATTCCAACTTTCGCCAATTCAAGTCTAATTCTACTATGGGCCTCCAAATCGCAATATGGATACACTCTTAAGTCCAAAATCACCTAACAGAGCTAACGAAACCAACAAAATTTAAATCCGAGGTTGTTTGCACATAAGTCGACATCCGGTGAACTTTTCTAACTTAAACTTTTAACTAAAAGACTAAGCGTCTCAAAATCACTCCGGACCAAAAACCAACCAACTAGTAAACCGTAATACAACTGTAGAACATAAAAGAAACAAGAAATGGGTGAACAAGGCTACAACTCTCGAAAGGACTGGCCGGGTCCTTACACTATAAATCGTGATGGTGCTTAACACCGCCACTAGGCAAGACAACGATGATTAATCAACTTAGTTACTACTTTTTTTATTGCTTCTGTGATCGTAATTTCCATTAATCAGATAGTATAAATAGAATTACAGGGTGAAATAATTATAATTACGTTAAATAGAATTACAGGGTGAAATAATTATAATTACGTTAAATAGAATTACAGGGTGAAATAATTATAATTACATGAGCCACCTTACTAACCATCCAATATGAAACCCCCAAACTCGGTGTTACAAGTGCATGAGCATCAATTAAGGATATAATAAAACATAGCATTTGTCTGTAATACAAGTTATACATGAGAATATAAACAATGTTGATGGAGACTTTGTATGCCACAAATCGTAATATAAAATGTAGCTCACATTAAAGTTCTCGCAATAGCCCCACATCTGCACTTAGAGGACCACCAAGAACATATATAAACTCGCACATTGGCTTCTTGTCGAATATTACACACGATTCCATAGAAATGTCGAGGTGTACAACCCGATCCCATCATAATTTGTGTACGAACTATGAACCATAGATACATCTATTATACTGCCGAGGCAAACTACCCACTCCCATGAGATTGTGGTAAATATTCTTACCGAGGCGATCAACCCGATCTCATCAAAATGTGCACACTGCCGAGGGTCAAACAACACAAACCATGGATGTAACTAATATACTACCGAGGCAAATAGTCCGATCCCATTAGAATAAGAAGCCTTAACGAATCCTTAACCCCACTCACGAGTAAGCATGTGAATTATGAACTTTAAGGAAGCTTTTCGATGAAAACTCTTAACGCGGGAGGTATTACTAAGGGGGCACAATTATTCCGCGGCTAAATTAAGTAGCGCGCCACATCTCTATAATAGCGAGTCTATAACTCTATGCAAGTCTAGTCTTAGGTCGTAACACGTAATCAAGTAACTAAACATGCAATAATAACTCAACCTGTACAAATAAAGCATGGTGTGAATCCTAATCTACCCAAACATGCTAAAAAATTCTAGCATGCGCACGGACCTCGTCACCCCATACGTTTGCAACTCCCACAAATGTAGCATATAACAAGAATAACACCTACGGTGAAATTTTCTCGTCACAAGGTTAGATAGGAGACTTACATCGCTCCAAATTCCACTAACCGGCTCCAACGCCTCTTTAATACCTCAACTCAAATCCAACCACTCTAAAACTAATCAAACAACACGCAAATCAATCAAAATATACTTCAATGCTTACAATTTAATGATTTATAACAATTCAAAACTCCCTCGAAAAGTTAATAAGGTCAACCCTCGGGCCCATGTGCCCGGATTCTGAAAATTTTCGAAGATAAACTTTACTTGTAACACTACAAACGCAAATATATGATTTATTCCCAAGCTCATATCCAATTTCATGGCCACAATCCAAAAATTCCAATTTCTAGGTTTTCTTCAAAATCTAAATTTTTACTAATTTTAATGTTTAAATCCATATACATGCCATGTATTTAACTCACAATATGGAGAAATCAAATATCCAGTGATGAGTGATGAAAAAGCTCCTACAAAATTGCCCCAAGCTTGGCTCCCATGGAAGATTTGAGATCAAATGAGCCAAAATCCATTTTCGCAAACTTATACACTGCTCGGGCGACCCTTCTTCGCGATCGCGGAAAAAGCCTCGCGATTAGGAAGGCCAAAAATGCTACTACCCCAAAACCTACTTCATGTTCGCGTCCATAACATCGCATTCACCATGAATCACTGCCCCAACCCTCCGCATTCGCGATTCACCGGTGGTCAAAGGCCTTCTGCCCTGTTTTCTCCATTTCTTATTCGCATTCGCGGTTAGGCCTCTGCATTCAGGAAACACTGTCAGACCCACCTACGCGTTCCCAATCTCCTCGTCACATTTGCATAGGGCAATCAGCTACCCCCTGCTTCCTTCTTCGCGATCACGGGACAATCTTTGCAATAGTAAAACACACCAGTACACCAACAGCAACAAAACAAGGAAAAATGGTCTGAAACCACTCTAAATCACACCCGAGGCTCCTAAGACCCTGTCCAATCATACCAACCAACCCCAAAACATGAATCAAACTTGATCGATGCCTCAAATCACACCAAACAACATCAAAATTACGATCGACGATCAAAACCTTTCTTTACACTTTCAAGCTTCCAAACTTTGATGAATGCATTCGAACTCTATCAAAACATTCCAAAATGGTGCCAAACTTTGCGCATGAGTTACAAATCATGATCGAACCTATTCCAAGACTCGGAACCTCAAACGGACTTTCATAACACTAAAATCCACTTCAACCCAAATTTATTCTAAAACTTCCAGAATGTCAATCTTCCATAATAAGAGCCGAAATACTTTCGGACCACCCGATACTCAACCTGAACATACTCCCAAGTCTTAAATCATCATACAGACCTATTGGGACCTTTAAATCGCGATATCGAGTTTGTTTACTCAAAAGTCAAACCTTGGTCAATTATTCCAACTTAAAGCTCCCAAATTTAGAATATTTCTTCCGAATCAACTCCGAACTTCCCAAAATCCAATTCTGACCATACGTACAAGTCATACTACCTAAAGTGGAGATGATCAAGGCCTCCAACTGCTGAACAATGTATTAGAGCTCAAAATAACCAGTCGCGTCGTTATAGTAGGCAAACTTATAACTTCCCTTGATTCATACAAACTCTCACACGTGATGCCTTCTCGTTTCTTTTCAACTTAATGGCTATCCAAAATATATTTTATCGTAAAAGACTTCTAGTCAATCATGAATTGACTATTGATTAGAAGTAAAATTCTTGTATGATGAGGAAAACTCCACTGCTTAGAAAACTGTAAATTGTGGTGTTTCTCATCACAATTTTCTCCCCATCTTTTGTGTAAATACAAACGCTCCTCGGATTATTAACTCATACAGAGAGTTGCGATTCCTCAAACAAGATTTTAGGCTTCCATCTTTTTTCTTGCTATTTTTTTTTATATGACTCAGTTGTTAACGTCCTTTTTCGGTTGTAGAAATTGCCTGGAGCTCAATTTTGTGCGCCTGTGGCAAACAATTAAAAGCTCATTGTAGGAGACCCCAAATTGCAAGACGTTTAATTCTACTGAAACTAGGACCGCAACATATCATAAATTCACAACCACTGTCTTTCTGGATTGGATGGAATTAAGTTCTTAATGTTGATCTACACGTCTACACCATTTAGCTCACAACTTTGCCGTAAAATACACATCTCAACATAGGAGTGTCCAGATCACGAGCCATTTACGACATTCAAAAGAAGGCTCTAAGATTTACCACACGAACAAAAATCGAAGCTCTACCTTTTTTGATATAGTCACAACAATATTTTTATTCAAGCACTGATATCGGGATGATTGTTCATGTATCATACTTCAATTTTTTGTTTTTTACAGCTTTGGAAAAGACAAACATAGCGAGTTATCTGTTGCGAATCACGTGAAGAATTACATAATCAAAACTATCTGTTTTTTGCAGGCGAATAGACACATGGAACTTCCTGTCCATTGAGTTTTCGCATGGATGACTTCTTGCAACTTACCGAAGAAGTTCATAGAGCGTCCTTCTCACGATTTTGATGGAATAGTCTGTGGAGCAATATTACATCCTTCACGATTTGGTGGAGAAGATTATGCACAATGTTCACCATTTGTATTAGAGCCTCGTGTCATTGACACCGATACTTGTTGTTGAGCTAAAGCTCCACGTCGTTTGGCATCGATCAACATCACCAAAAGCTTCGCGCCATTGGCATCTGGGACTCCAATTTTTTTTCTTTTGCAGATTTTCAAGAGAGTATTAGCGATCTTGATATCCATAAGAATATTCATCAGAGGTCCACATGAATGATGCCAGACCATTCGTCTCTTTGTTGCAGCTTGGTGACAGATTTTCGTGGTGCATCCCTACTTTTGTGGCTGAAGAAGTGAACATTTATGAGCGACTCCTTTCCACCTTGGTGAGAAAGTATGTGGCGTATATCCTCTTCTTTTGTCTTGGCAAGACACTTGGAGCGCTACTTCCTTTCCGAGAAAGTACATAAAGCAACCATCTTTCAACATTTGGCGTGGAACCACCTCTGGGTTTCCTAAACTTCAAGATTTGGAGTAGAACAAACTCCTCTTGCAATTTGGAGAAGAATTGCATAGAACTTCCTTCTCACAACTTGGTGAAAAAATATATGTAGTGCTCCATATTTCGAGCTATAGAGGAGAGCATCTCATCCTTCAACCTTTATCGAATGAGGCACATGAAGCATTTTTTTTCATGTTGCTGGATGAAAGAAAATATGGTGCATTATCCTTTAAGCTTTGACATGGAGTAACTAGTTCTTTTTGTTGAATTTGTCAAACTTCCACATCCCACATCGGTGGGTAACTAGAATTGGGGAGGATTTTCCCCTATAAAAGAAGGCCTAATGTTTAGGATTTAAACACACCTCTCATTTGCCTTCTTATCTTCTCAAGGCATTTGTATCTTCTCTCTTTAGTATTATTTCACTTGTATTTGGATCGGAGTGGAATAAAATATTGGTTGTGTCCGAGGAGTAGGCAAAATTAGCCGAACCTCGTAAATTCCGGTGTTCTTTATATTGTTGCTTTATTGTCTTATTTATTATTTGGTGGCTGCCATAATTTTTGGTATAGTAGTTGTGACTCATTCACACTATATACATTTGGCTTCGCAACAATACTGTCCAATGTGAACCATATTGCATCAGATGTTACTTTTGATACATCTCTAACTCAAGGTAAATACATTTCACAAAATCACTGGAATGCAGAATAAAACGACTAAGTGAAACTTCTGCGTCAGAAAGAAAATAATCTTGATTTGTGTCGTCAGCTATTAAATAATATCTATGTCAAAGATGGGAGACAATAAACAAGAAGAATCTACATCAAGTGTCAGCAATACGTCATTATTGGCATCTTCGCTTATGACAAGAATTGTGTCAAATGCGAAATTTGCGGTAAAAATTTTTGACGGGTCCGGGCATTTTGGGATGTGGCAAGGCGAGGTTCTAGATGTCCTTTTTCAACAAGGGCTAGATCTTGCTATTGAAGAAAAGAGACCAGATGGTATTGGAGAAGAAGATTGGAGAATTATCAACCGTGTTGCTTGCGGTACCATCCGATCCTACCTTGCTAGAGAGCAGAAATATCCATACACAAAGGAAACTTCTGCAAGTAAATTATGGAAAGCACTGGAGGATAAATTTTTGAAGAAAAACAATCAAAATAAATTGTACATGAAGAAGAGACTGTTTCACTTCACTTATGTTCCTGGTACCACGATGAATGAACATATCACCAGTTTCAATAAGTTGGTCACGGATTTGCAAAATATGGATACAACTTATGATGACGGTGACTTGGCATTGATGTTGTTGGCGTCACTTCCTGACGAGTACGAGCACCTTGAAACTACTCTACTCCATGGAAATGACGAAGTTTCTCTCAAAGAAGTTTGTTCGGCTTTGTATAGCTATGAACAAAGAAAGCGAGAAAAACAGAAGGGCGGAGAAGGAGAAGCACTGTTCGTGAGGGGTCGTCCTCAAAATCAAACGAGGACAAGGAAAGGAAGATCTAAGTCAAGATCTAAACCCAGCAAAGATGAATGTGCCTTTTGTCGAGAAAAGGGGCATTGGAAGAAAGACTGTCCGAAGTTGAATAATAAGGCCAAACATAACAATGGAAAGGTCATTATGAATTCAAATGTTGCTGATTGTGATGATTCGGATTTCTCATTAGTTACAACGGAGCCGTCAACGTCATCAGACATATGGTTGATGGATTCGGCTTGTAGCTATCATATGTGTCCCAACAGGGATTGGTTTGTGAACTTTCAAGAAGGAGAATATGGAGTCGTCCAAACAGCGGATAATAGCCTCTTACCTTATATGGAATTGGTTCAATACGATTAAGGAACCATGATGGAATGATCGGAACATTAATAGATGTTCGATATGTACCGGGTTTGAAGAAAAATCTCATCTCTGTGGGAGCCCTGGAATCAAAAGGGTTCAAAATTATTGCGGAAAATGGAGTGATGAGAGTATGCTCCGGTGCACTAGTGGTAATGAAGGCCAATCGGAAGAACAATAACATGTACCGTTATCTCGGTAGTACAGTTATTGGGACATCGACAGTAACGTCCAGTGACAACAAAGAGGCAGAAGCAACCAGGCTATGGCACATGCGCTTGGGACATGTTGGAGGAAAATCCTTGAAAACTCTATCAGATCAAGGATTGTTGAAAGGGGTAAAGGCTTGCAATTTGGAGTTTTGCGAGCATTGTGTCAAAGGGAAACAAACAAGGGTTAAATTTGGTACAACAATCCATAATACTAAAGGCATTTTGGATTATGTACACTCTGACGTTTGGGGTCCTTCCAAAACACCTTCATTGGGTGGGAAGCACTATTTTGTGACCTTTGTTGATGATTTTTCCCGAAGAGTATGGGTGTATGCAATGAAGAGCAAAGATGAAGTGCTGGGAATTTTTCTCAAATGGAAGACGATGGTGGAGAATCAAACAGGCAGGAGGATCAAGTGTATTCGCACAGACAATGGAGGTGAATACAAAAATGATCATTTCAATAAGGTCTGTGAAAATGATGGCATCGTCCGACACTTCACTGTCAGACATACACCACAACAGAATGGAGTGGCAGAACGCATGAGCCGGACCTTGCTGGAGAAGGTACGGTGTATGTTGTCCAATGCTGGCTTGGGCAAAGAATTTTGGGCTGAGGCAATTACATATGCATGCCACCTCATTAATCGCCTACCATTTGCTGCTATTGATGGCAAGACACCATTTGAAAAATGGTATGGAAAGCTTGTTGTAGATTATGACTCTTTGCACGTGTTTGGCTCAACTGCATATTATCATGTGACAGAGTCAAAATTGGATCCAATGGCAAAGAAGGCTATTTTTATGGGGATTACTTCTGGAGTCAAAGGACATCGCTTATGGTGTCTTATGACAAAGAAAGTAATATTCAGCAGGGATGTTACCTTCGATGAATCATCTATGGTAAACAAGATAACAAATGAAGATACCAAACAAGATGATGGTGCTTCTAAGCAGGTGGAGTTTGAGGGAAAATTTATTTTTCCTACACAAAAAGCAGAGGAGGAAACAAATGAAGATTATCCTCTGGGAGGAGAGCCAGTAGAGGAGATTCCAACTCAGGAACCTCAACAACAACTTGAATCAATAGCAACCAGCAGGCCAAAAAGGAAAGTAACGAAACCTGTTCGTCTCATAGAGACGATTGCTTGTGCAACCGCAATTGCAGCTGATGATGTTCCCACCACTTATAAAGATGTAGTCCGGAGTTCAGAAGAAGATAAGTGGAGGATTGCCATGAATGATAAAATACAGTTCCTTCATCAGAATCATACATGGAGATTTGCCAATCTCCCGAAGGGGAAGAAAGCAATTGGGTGCAAATGGGTATTTGCAAAGAAGGAAGGATTTCCTAACCAAGTAGATATTCACTACAAAGCATGGTTGGTGGCCAAAGGATATGCTCAAAAGGAGGGAATTGATTACAATGAAGTATTTTCTCCAGTTGTAAAACATTCCTCCATTCGAATTATGTTGGCTTTGGTAGCACAATTGGATTTGGAACTAGTTCAGATGGATGTAAAAACTGCGTTTTTACATGGAAACTTGGAGGAGGAAATCTACATGACTCAGCCAGAAGGATTCAAAGTTGTTGGAAAGGAAAATATGGTTTGCAAACTTGAAAAATCGTTGTACGGGTTGAAACAATCTTCTAGACAATGGTACAAACGATTTGACAAGTTTATGTTGCAGCAAGGGTACAAAAGAAGCAAATACGATCATTGTGTGTATTTGCGCAAGCTTAAAAATGGTTCTTTTATATATCTTCTCCTATATGTTGATGATATGTTGATAGCTTCCAAGAATTTGGAAGAAATTGATAAGTTGAAGATTCAATTGAAGAAGGAGTTCGAGATGAAGGATCTGGGTGAGGCGAAGAAAATTCTTGGCATGGAGATAATAAGAGATAGACGTTCAAAGAAACTCTGTTTATCTCAGAAAGAATATTTGAAGAGAGTACTACAACGTTTTGGCATAGATGACAAGACTAAGCCAGTTAGTACTCCACTTGCTCCCCATTTTAAGCTAAGTACTACTATGTCGCCATTGGATGAAGTTGAACAAGAGTATATGTCAAAGGTACCATACGCAAATGCTGTTGGTAGCTTGATGTATGCAATGGTCTGTACGAGACCTGACATTTCACAAGCTGTTGGAGTTATTAGCAGATATATGCATAATCCGGAAAGGAGCACTGGCAAGCTGTGAAGTGGATTCTGCGGTATATTCATAATAATGTAGATGTTGGGTTAATTTTTGAGCAGAAAGACAATCAGTCTGTAGTTGGATATTGTGACTCAGATTTTGCGGGTGATCCGGACAAACGAAGATCAACTACTGGTTATGTGTTTACTTTTGCAAAGGCACCAGTTAGTTGGAAGTCTACTTTGCAGTCAACAGTTGCTTTGTCTACAACAGAGGCAGAGTACATGGCTATTACAGAGGCTGTGAAGGAGGCAATTTGGCTTCAAAGATTGCTAAAGGAGCTTGGCGTTGAACAAAAAGGTATCACAATTTTTTGTGATAGTCAAAGTGCTATTCAATTAGCAAAGAACCAAGTTTATCATGCAAGGACGAAGCATATTGATGTTCGGTATCACTTCGTACGAGAAATCATAGAAGAAGGTGGAGTTACGGTGAAGAAAATTCATACTACGGAGAATCCTGCTGATATGCTGACAAAAGTGGTGACTGCGATCAAGTTTCAACATTGTTTAGATTTGATCAACATTGTTGAACACTGACGATTGAAGATGAAGACACAACCAAAATTTGTTATAGAGAGAAAATTGAAGATGTGGAATTTTTGCCAAGGTGGAGATTTGTTGAATTTGTCAAACTTCCACATCCCACATCGGTGGGTAACTAGAATTGGGGAGGATTTTCCCCTATAAAAGAAGGCCTAATGTTTAGGATTTAAACACACCTCTCATTTGCCTTCTTATCTTCTCAAGGCATTTGTATCTTCTCTCTTTAGTATTATTTCACTTGTATTTGGAGTGGAATAAAATATTGGTTGTGTCCGAGGAGTAGGCAAAATTAGCCGAACCTCGTAAATTCTAGTGTTCTTTATATTGTTGCTTTATTGTCTTATTTATTATTTGGTGGCTGCCATAATATTTGGTATAGTAGTTGTGACTCATTCACACTATATACATTTGGCTTCCGCAACACTTTTAACATATCAAAGAAGCGCATGTCATATACAAAGAGCTAGCATCCTCTTTCGGCTATTGCGAAAAGGAATTGACTCTTTTTTTCTACTTAAGCTGAACTTATAATGAAATCTATGTTGCCGACACAACCCGGTAAAGAGGATCAAGTCATTACGTAGTTCAAGTATATGTTCTTTTTTTGTATGCAGTTTATACTCGTGCAGACAAGGAATATAGCAACTTGAAAATTTTGTTCAAATTTGAAGAGCTTTACATATCGAAGACCTACTCAAATTTGAAGAACTTGTAACTGGAAGTATTTGCTCGAATTTGAAGAGCTATGAAACTTGAAGACTTTGTTTGAATTTGAAGAGCTTTGTGACTTGAAGTGTTAGTATTTCAGTAGCTTTGTCACTTGATGTCTTTGCTTAATTTGAATAAGTTAACATCTAAAAGAACTTTCTCGAATTTGAAGAGCTTTTCGATTTGAAAATTTTGTTCGAACTTGAAGAGCTTTATGACTTAACGACTTTGCTCGAATTTTGAAGAGATTTTCAAGTTGAAGATTTGGCTCAAAGTTTGGGGAGCTTTACAACATGAAGATTTGGCTCGAATTTGAGGCGTTTTGTTACATACAGTTTATGCTCGTGTATCAAGGAGCATTGCAACATGTAGTTTAGGCTCATAAGTGGAGAAGCACTGCGACTTGCAGTTTGGACTCATACGTCAAGGAGCAAATTGACATGCATGGACTCTTCGATTTCAATCTTAGATGAATACTTGTCCTTATTCTCGGCATCGTCTAATTTGTGAGTCTCAAAGACAAACAACATTTGATCTCCATGTGTAGCCATACTCAATTACATATAATGTGCATGGGTGGCCAACTCTTCAAAAGTTTTAGGCTTTATTCCTTGCAAGATGCAGCAAAGGCCCCAATGCATATCTTGGATTCACATTTCGATGCTAGAAGTTTCACCAAGACGATCTTTACATTTGAGGGTTAAACTTAGCCAACAATTGATGGATACGATAATTGGCTCCTCTTCCATTGGCGGGCATTTATAAGTTCAATCATACTCACAATGCGCCTCGTGATATAGAAGCAACTAAGGAATTTTTGCTCGAATATTCCCAACTTTCAATGGAACCAAGTTCAAGATACGTGTACCAATCGAACGCATTTTCTTTGAAAGATCAAATAGACTGCTTGACAAGGTGATCCTCATAGGTTCCAGCATCATTGCACGTCTTGACGAATTGGCAACATGTTGCTTGAGATTCCTTTTACCGTTAAATTGTTGAAGTTTAAGGGGGTGATATACGCTTGGTATCTTCAATTTGTCAATACTTTGTGTGTAAGGCTTTGCGTATGTAAGAAAAGACTTAGGCGAAGGCTCATTTTATCTTTGATGGCCCATATGATGAAGTCCTTCAATTGCTCAACTTGATCTGTCCATCACAAAAGACTTGGAGCTCTTTTGTGATTGTTGCTAGTCTTGCAGAGGACTCTCCTTTCTCTTGAATTTCTGGAAGCTTCATAATTTCTTGACTTGATTCTTCCTCTGTCATACTCTCCACCTTATTCGCCAACTTGAAAAGTTTTATCACCTTGATGTTTCATGTACTTTGTTAGGCCTTCAACTGCTTTTGTCGAATTTGCATATTGTTCTTCTATGGTAGAAGCTTCAATCATTATCGTTTGCATGACCACCACAAAGGATGAAGAATGGTATGGATCATCATCTGGACAGAGAGCAGATTGTGGAGTGACACGATGCGATATTGGAGAAAATTCATTGTTCAAGACATTATTATCTTTCTACATGAAGAGATTGTGGGACCGATAGCATTCTTTTGAAAGGCTGAATCGTGCCAAAGTTCATTCGACCACCTCGGCGATGTTGTTCCCTTGTTCTAGTATATACGAATAGGATCTTACTTCTATAGGAGAAGATGAACCAAAAAAATAAGAGTTGTGGACGACACTTCAAGCATTTGTTGCTGATGAACCAAAAACATGAGTTGTGGACGACACTTCAAGCATTTGTTGTCTTAGCATCTCGACTTTGCTTCTTTTGATTTGGCCAACAATCTCCATGGAAACTTTCAATTCACTTTCGTTGTCAGATTTAGGGTTGATTTTTATTGAGTCCATCTTGGTGTTCTTGAACTTCAAAGAGAAGAGACGAGAGGTAGAGATCGTCCCACTGGGCGTATCAAAATTTGTAGCAACGAAATTTCGTCCTTAAAAAATAATAATCAAGACAAAAATACAATAAAACATTATATTTGATTTCAAGTGATAGGATTACAATCTTTAGAATATCTAAAATCTAAAGAGATATAATCCTTTGATTCTTCTCCTCATGAATGATGCTTTAGGAGCTTGATAGCTTGATCTTGAACTCGGCGAATTTCAGATTTATGGTATGTCACGAACAATTTGAAGGCCGTCACAAACCAGGATTTAGTTTTGGATTATCATGAGCGGAAGATTTGAAGGTCCCGCCAATGATTTGAGTTTGCTTTTGGGATTTGACCACACACAAAGATTGTATATGTGGAGGAAGACCTTGATGCTATTCTTTAGAGGTTCTTTAGCCCTTCCTTTTACTTACTTGATTCATATTCTAGTCTTTTCTTGTGACCCCTTTATATAGGTGTGGGGTGGAGTAGTCTTCAAGAAAATCATGGTGGTGTATTAGACTTGAGGCTCGTGGGCCAACCCATTTGATAGATGACTAACTAATGGGCTAGACTAATAGTATATTGGACTTTTATTTAAATCAACTAGGTAGGAGATGCCCGGGCTAAGCCCGGGCCCAAGATATATTAAGTGTTATTTTAGCATTATTCTCAAATGTGACTGACCTTTGCATATAGTAATGCTGTATTAGTTTTGTTCCAATAGTGTATAGGTATGTAAAAATCTTTAAAATTATGACTGAGGGCTACTCTTGTAGTCACATTCAAATTTGAATATAATTCATCAAAAGCCAAACTAAAATGAAACAGATAAAAATAAATACAATGTGGGTGTCTGTCCTTGATAGTACTTGAGACAATAAGCTAATCTGAAAAATGCAAAAGTTGAATAAGTATTAGTACATATGCATAATACAAATGATCAGATTGTGAAAAGTAGAAAGTAGCACGTACATAGTAACATTATGATATATTTGGTTAGATGACAGCTGCATTGCCGTCATTTAATAAAATAGTAACAATAGCTTCGCCATTAGTAGATTAAGGGGTAGTTTGCTATGAGGTACAAGAAATAAGGATGGTATAAAAATTTAATACCACTTTAATATTTTGCTTGTTTAGTAAACCAGGTATAAGTTATTTCGGTTTTAATTTTAACACTGGGATAACTTATACCTTATATAAGGTGGGGTAATTAATGCAGGTATAACTTATAACTTCTCTTAGAAATGATGCAATTGTCATTCTTAACACAACATACCAAACAATGAATAAACAACAATCCCAGCATAACTAATCTCAGCATAATTTATCCCAATATAACTTATATCGGTATAACTTACACCGGTATAAATCATATTTCAACCATACGACCCCTAAGATTTTTCTATATAATGGTGGATCAAACGCAGAAAAGGAAGTACTGCATTGTAGCACAGAAAGGAGAAAACAAGACAATGAGTAGATATCATCTAAAAAAGAACTTTAGATAACTGTAGAGTTAAAATATGACATGAAGCAATTCAAGAGTCACCTTATTCCCTCAATAAATGAGATCTATGAGTAACAAAAAGGTATTATACCAATTTCAATTAATCCCAGGCACGAAATATGAGCCAGCCAACTTGGGAGCCTCTTCTTCTTTGTTTCTGGAAGAAAGCAATTCAATATGATAACATGTAAGAAGTGACTTAGTCAATATCTTCATTGCTAATTAGTAATATTTTCTATTCTTTAAGTTATGTCTATACTAACCGTAAAAAAGAGCAATATGGGAAGTAATTCCACACCTGATAAAATAGTAATGGAACGTCATGCGTCTTTTTCACAGGAGATGATTGAAACTATATACAATATGCCACAACAAGCTTGTAAGTGAAACAAGTTTTTCCAACATTCATGTTAGGAGCAATTTGCGTTTAGACGTATACAAGAACAGATAATATTGCATAGTTATCTACACAAGATGTGAGATATTGTACTGCAGTGAATAACTGTGTTAAAATATGGTTTAAGCAGAAGCATAACTACCATTCTCTACGACTCTAGTTACCAAAAGTAGCCGCAGATGCCAAAGTTTTTACGCGAGCTTCATTGAACTTGGGTTGTGTATCTTGGGCTATTAGTATAAACAATAGATTCAGTATAAGTGAAAAATAAGACTTCAAAATATGTAATTTCAAGTATAAACAATAGATTCAATATCAGCGTTCCTATATTGGTTTCAAGAGTAAAATGTTCCAAAAAGCTTGATGGCAAGAAAAGTTGGAGAAAATAAAAAATATACCATGAGCCTCAATCAGGACAGAAAATAAAGAAATGAGAACATATAACGAAAAACAGCTAGAGTGGATACAGTATTAGTCATAAATGATTGAGAAGTCACTACTAAATGAATATCTTTTTTGTCATGTATATAATTGTGCTCATTGATAGGCAGACAATTTTCAAAGGTTCTTTAACTTTTTTCTACAAGAAAAATTAAAGAAAAACTTAAAGGTAATTTTGTTTTGAATTTCTAAAATGATAAATATTTTTAGTAACCACGACCGATAAAATGAGATGGATGGAGAAATACCTAAGCCTTGTATTGATGATGAAGGTACTCTCTCCTATCCGGAAGCCAATATGGGTTGTAGAATTCAAATCCAGTTAGTAGATTTCCAGGGGATTGGTCTCCAAATGCTGCATATCCAAAGCAGCCACAAAGCATGTAGAAAACTGTTGTTACTGCCACACTTAGTAGTGTTGCCTTTTTCATTGTTTTGGCTTCTGATGCTAGTGCTTTCAGTGTATCCTATAAATTATTCAACAAATTAAGTCAGTAATTATTACATTATGTTTTTGTTCAAGAAGAAAGGGAAGCCTTACTGCCATGTGACCAGGAAGGTCACAATACAGGTAAGACTATGTATAATAGATCCTTATGGTTCGGCGCTTTCCTGAACCTTGAACATAAATGCACGAGGCTCCCCTTTTGTTCAAGAAATTGGAATGAGACATGTCAATATAATTCCTGTAAGCTAGTAATTTTTACCTGAATCTCAATAAGGATGAGGGAGTAAGAATAAGCAAAGGCAATAGCTCCAGGAGCTTGAAAGCTTCTCCAAATCTTCTGCATTTCAGTTACTTCAGTTCCAATACTAATTCCAGTGAGACTTTCTTGGATTTTTCCTTTTTCTCTAATGCAAAAGGCAGGGCAATGACAAAAGAGAACGAGTAAAATAGTAGCCAAAATTGCAACATTTTGAAGGAAAAAAAAAGGTAAATTTCAACAGACCTGCAACTTGGGCAACTCCTAAACCAAGACCAATGGTAGAGTATGTAAAAGACATAACAGCAGCAACAATTGAAAGCTACCAAATCTGATCAAAATCTGGAATTTGTGAGAAGAGGATTTCCATTACTCCAAACATAACTGCTCGAGGGATAATGTCTCTGGGAAATCTACAGAGAAGTGAATGTACAGTTTTCCTCTCGTAAATGGCCTTTGGTACATTGGCATTCCTTCATCATTTATGGCCTTAAATTGATCTGTAGAGAGAAAAACAAAATATATGATAGATACGTGTGATAGAGATCCTCGTATAAAGCATACAGAGAACCATTGGCTGTAGAAGATATTTCCTTAATCAAATAAGAACACACCCAATTTTGACAAACAGCAAGAGATAGTCAGTCATACAGACAGTGTGCTCTGCGGGGCATGTGTGCAGAAGACTATATTTGACTCAGACAATGTAAAGAGGAGACCACAATATATCACAAAGGTAAGTCCTAGGCATATATATATAACCAACTAAAGTACTGTGGACCTACCAGGCTTGACAACTTCTCCAGGTTGGGACTTAATGAGTAGCTGTCTATTGTCTAAGTGAGTCAAGATGAACTGGAAATCACATAGGGCCTCAGTCAAACTCAAAGTGTGCTCTACAAAGGGATCATCACCCTTTCGCTTGAACTTGGGATGCTTCTTCTCTTGCAACACAAAAATTACGTACCCAGTGATAGTATCAGGCTGCCGAAGAATAAACATGAACATGTGAGAATCAGTGGCCTTTTAATTATGTTCAAAATAATATACAATTGGTCATTATGACGTAAAACACTTCAAAAGCTGAATTGCATGTCTTACCGCTTCATCAGCCTCGCCCGGGAACGTAATCTTCTGTCCATTCTGCATACCCTTCTCAACAACAACTTCCAACACCTTCTTCTCCTGCACAACCTTCTCACCTTTACACTGTCCACACCTATCTTTATCACTGATTGTCTCACCAGTACCCTTACACTCATTACAAGCGTGCTGCATCTGCTGGATTATGGATGGGCCAAGTTGTCTGATAGTGACTTTCATTCCAGACCCTTGACAACCAGAACATTTCATTGAAGCACCTGACTTAGACCCTTTTCTGGTATAAAAATTTAACACCAACCTCAACAGAGCCTCATACAAACATAAAAGATAAAAAGTTGATAAAGATTCTTAAACATAATTAATAAGATTGTAAACGCACCCCTTGCAGTTGGGGCACAATACATTGCGAGATAGTGACAACTGACAACTTCTTTGACGTCCCATTGTATAGATCATCCAGAGAAACGCTACTGGTGCTTGTTGGCTGTCACGAATAAAAGAACAATTAATAATCAGGTTGTAGCCTCTAAAAGTATGTCAAGACTAAATGTTTACAGCACTTTCTCGGTTAGTAGAAATGAAACATATAGATATCTTGTTGACTCTTAAATCAAGTTAATGGAGAGGTAATTTCAATATAATGATTTTCACTTGTGTGAAAAGTTTTCTCGTGTACTAAGCATTCTCAAGATTAGCACAACAACCTACACAAGTGAGTTGGAGAAACAACACTCTCTGTAAAGAGATTCTATATGGTAGCAAATAATTATACTAAAGGCACTACAACATTAATGTTTTGTTTGTGAACTGCTTTAGGAATCCACCTTTATCAGGTTATACAATTTTCACATTCGGTGTCAGAATAACGTGCATTCTAGAGTTTTATTGTTTAAAACTTATCAAGTGCATATGTCACGACCCCAAATCCGATCGTGATAGTGCCCAGCACATTGCTAAGCCAGCCTGACCAATCAATAACAAGAACGGAGCTAGAAGCTCGTTCTATCCCATTTAAGCATATCAAAATATGAAACAGCAGTGATACATATACCAACAGCGGGGAACCAAGTCCCAAAATATACCAACTCCCATAGACCGAAGGGTCAAGAGTCATGAGCCTCTAACAAAATATAAGTGTATAAGGGTTTACAAGATACCAAGTGCGGAAAGAAAAGTCGATACAGAATCAAAAGACAGAAAGAAGGAATATCGGGTCTTGCGGACTCTGCAGCTACCTCGTATATCCCACAGACGTCGCCTCGCACAGGTACTGGATCATTGCTGAGAGGTACCTGGATCTGCACACAAGGTGCAGGGAGTAAAATGAGTACTGCCAGACTTAGTGGTAATAAACATGGGTGAGACAGCGCAGATAAGAAATCCGCAATAAAGCACTATGTAAAGCTGTAATCAAATACCCTATCACAGAATCAATATCGACTGTACATGTACCAACAAGTACCAGCAAAACAGTATAACAGCTAGCAGGTGTAGCTAAATGCAATGCAATGCATGATATGACCGCTACGGCGCGTAGCCCGATCCAATTTGGGTACCCGTGCTCACTGTGGGGGTTCAGACTCCGAAAGGGCTCCTACAGCCCAAGCACAATATCACTGCGGCGTGCAGTCCGATCCAACATATATACTGCTGCGGCGCGCAGCCCGATCCACTACCAGTCAGCTAATATGCAAATACAGCCTCGCAGGCTCAAAAGTAGTTTTGAAAACCTTTTTATCATTTTTCAGTTGGAAAACAGTAATACCAAGTTCCAGAGATTGGAAATAGCATGATAACAGAAATAGCTACGGACTGGTAGTAACTAACATGTCAATATGATAAGACAATGATAACGATCCTCGCGGGATCCAATAACTGGCTCACGGCCCACAAGTATACTCAACCGCCCAAGAAGGGGGTTCCTCGGCTCAAGAGTGGCCAATATCTCAATATATAGTATGCAACCATCCGAGGAGGAGGTCCGACGGCTCAAGAATAGCCAATGTCATAACACAGTATCAACGAGTCGGACTAAACCGTAGTCCCAAATCACAATCGACCCCGCACTCACAAGGGAGTACGTGTCTCGCCGCTATACAGCGTCACAAAGTGGTATACCGGGGTTTCGAACCTGCTGGTCATCACCCACATCTATTACTCACCTCAATACGGCGCGACGACTACTCCGCAATGCCCTTGCCACGAGAATCAAGCTCCGCACGCATAGAATCTGATCAAGTACAGTAGAAACACAACAATTAGGCCAATGGAACGACACACAATCAATACAACTCAATTTACATCAAAATTCTCAAAGTTGTCAAAACCCGACTTTCGGTACGCTTGTCGAAAAATTACAAAAGTCACATATTCGGAACCCGCATCTCAATACGAGTCTAAGCATATCAATTTTACCAAATTCGGACTCCATTTGCCCATTCAAAACCTTGATTTTCTAAAGTTCAAGCCTAGGGTTAAATCTTCCATGAATCACCCCAAATTCCTCCATTTTCATGATATAATTGCATAATATTATCAATACAAATCATAGTTTAAGTCCATAGTTGATTACCTGATGATTTTCCTTGAGTTTCTCTTCAAAATCGCCCAAATCGCCTCCTTAAGCCGAGACCCAAATGTGTGAAATGTTTCTGAAATTTTCTAACTTCTGATACACTTAACTCACTGCGATTTTTGCTTCTGCGGGCCATTTTCCGCCCCTGCGGAACCGCTTCTGCGGAATACCCTCCGCCTCTGCGGTCCTTCCCTCTTCTGCGGACAGGAGTCCGCTCCTACGAGCCCGTATCCACGACCAGAGGGTCGCTTCTGCGTTTCCAGGCCTAGCCGGCCAATTCCGCTTCTGCGGCTCACTTTCCGCACCAGCGGTGCCGCTCCTGCGGACGAAACTCCGCTTCCGCGATCAACAGCGCTTCTGCGCTCCTGTATCCGCTTCTGCGGACTCGCTCCTGCGCCCCCATTTCCGCAGGAGCGAAAACAACAGAACTAGAATCCCAAACCTGCAATTTTCCACATTTTCTCCCGTTTAGCCATCCGAAAACACCCCGAGGCCCCCGGGACCCCATCCAAACACACCAAAACATCCTAATACCTTATTCGAACTCGCTCCAATCCTCAAAACATGTCTAACAACATCAAAACCCATAATTCACATCGAATTCAAGCCTAAATTCCTTAAAACATTCCGAATTACACAATCAATCAAAAACCCGACCAAACGACGTCCGAATGACCTGAAAATTTGCGGCTATATCCAAAATCACATAACGAAGCTACAGGAATTGTCGGAATTCCATTCCGAACCCCGAATCAAAATTTCACCTACCGTTCGGATTTCGCCAAAATTCAACCTTAGCCAATTCAAGCCTATTTCTACACCGGGCCTCCAAATTCAATTCCGATTGCTCCCCTAAGTCACAAATCACCTCCCGGAACTAACCGGATCATCAGAATCCGATTTCGAGCCCTCTAACTAAATAGTCAACTCCAGGTTGACTTTCCATATTCAAGTTTCCTTCAAAAAGGCTATATGCCTCATTTTCAATCCAATTCACTCCTAACTTACTCGATAGACTCTAACACTGATATAAAAGCATAAAACATGTATTTACAACATAACGGGGTGGTAATTCCCGTGACGATGGGCCAGGTCGTCACATTCTCCCCTCTTAAGCAAACGCTCGTCCTCGAGCGGGTCAAGAAACATACCTGAAGTCTCTAATAGCTGAGGGTATCTGCTCCGCATCTCTTGCTCGACCTCCCAAGTAGCCTCCTCCACGGGTCGACCTCTCCACTGAACCTTAACTGATGCAATCTCCTTAGACCTCAATTTTCTCACCTGGCGACCCAAAATAGCAATAGGCTCCACCTCATAGGATAGATCACCATCGAGCTGAATGGTACTGAAGTCTAATACATGAGATGGATCTCCAATGTACTTCCGGAGCATGGACACATGGAATACTGGATGGACGCTGGATAAGCTGGGCGGCAAGGCTAACTCATATGCCACATCTCCAACCCTCCTGAGTATCTCAATAGGACCAATGTACCTAGGACTCAACTTTCCTTTCTTCCCAAACCTCATGACACCCTTCATAGGTGAAACCTTCAACAATACTCTGTCACCAACCATGAAAGACAACTCTCGAACTCTACGGTCCGCATAACTCTTCTGACGAGACTGTGCTGTACGAAGCCTCTCCTGGATCAACTTTGCCCTATCTAGAGCATCCTGGACTAACTCAGTCCCTATCAATCTAACCTCACCAGGCTCAAACCATCCCACGGGGATCTACACCGCCTGCCATATAATGCCTCATACGGGGCCATCTGAATACTCGACTGATAACTGTTGTTGTAGGCAAACTCAGCAAGTGGTAGGAACTCATCCCATGAACCACCAAAGTCAATCACACGTGCTTGCAACATATCCTCCAGAATCTGAATAGTACGCTCAGACTGACCATCTGTCTGGGGGTGAAATGCAGTACTCAACTCAACCCGCGTACCCATCTCTCGCTGAAATGCTCTCCAAAACTGAGAAGTGAACTGAGTACCCCTGTCGGATATGATAGACACCGGAACTCCATGCAACCGAACAATCTCTCGAATAAAGATCGCTGCCAACCGCTCCGATGAGTAGGTAGTACTAACTGGAATGAAGTGAGCTGACTTGGTCAGTCTATCCACAATCACCCATACGGAATCAAACTTCCTCGCCGTCCGAGGGAGTCCAGTAACAAAGTCCATAGTGACCCTCTCCCATTTCCACTCAGGAATATCAATGCGCTGAAATACACCACCGGGCCTCTGATGCTCGTACTTAACCTGCTGACAGTTGAGGCACCGTGCTACATGTCTGACAATGTCCATTTTCATCTTTCTCCACCAATAGTGTTGTTTCAAATCTTGATACATCTTTGCGGCTCCTGGATGGATAGAATACCGCGAGCTATGGGCCTCCTCCAGAATCAACTCACGAAGGCCATCAACATTGGGCACACATATCCGGCCCTGCATCCTTAATACGTCATCACTATTAATGGTGACATCTCTAGCATCATCATGCTGAACTCCGTCCCTAAGGACAGCCAAATGTGGATCATCATACTGGCGCTCACGAATACGATCATATAGAGATGACCGAGATACAACACAAGCCAATACCCTGCTGGGCTCCGAAATATCTAACCTCACTAGCCGATTGGCTAGCACTTGAACATCATGAGCAAATGGCCTCTCCTCAGCTGGAATATATGCCAAGCTCCCCATACTGACCGCCTTCCGGCTCAAAGCATCGGCCACCACATTGGCTTTCCCCGAATGATATAATATAGTAATGTCATAATCCTTAAGCAACTCAAGCCATCTCCGATGTCTCAAATTAAGGTCTTTCTGTTTGAACAAGTGCTGGAGACTACGATGGTCGGTATACACCTCACAAGACACGCCGTACAAATAGTGCCTCCAAATCTTCAAGGCATGAACAATGGCGGCTAGCTCCAAATCATGAACAGGATAGTTCTTCTCATGTGGATTCAACTGCCGAGAAGCATAAGCAATAACCTTACCTTCCTGCATCAACACACAACATATCCCCACTCTCGAGGCATCATAATAAACAGTATATGAACCTGAAGCTGATGGCAATACTAACACTGGAGCTGTGGTCAAAGCTGTCTTGAGCTTCTGAAAGCTCTCCTCGCACTCATCCGACCACACGAATGGTGCACCCTTCCGGGTCAATTTAGTCAATGAAGAAGCAATGGATGAAAATCCCTGAACAAACCGGCGATAATATCCCGCCAAACCAAGAAAGCTCCCGATCTCTGTAGCTGAGGACGGTCTAGGCCAACTCTGCACCGCCTCTATCTTCTTTGGATCAACCCGAATACCATCACGAGACACCACATGACCCAAAAATGCTACTGACTCGAGCCAAAACTCGAACTTGGAGAATTTAGCATATAGCTTCTCCTCCCTCAATCTCTGCAACACAATACTCAAATGTTGAGCATGCTCCTCCCGACTACGGGAGTAGACTAGAATGTCATCAATGAACACAATCACAAATGAATCCAAATAGGGCCTGAACACACTGTTCATCAGATGCATAAATGCTGCTGGGGCATTGGTCAGCCCAAAAGACATCACAAGAAACTCATAATAACCATATCGGGTCCTGAATGCAGTCTTCATAATATCCGAGTCCCTGATCTTCAGCTGATGATAGCCTGAACGAAGATCAATCTTAGAAAACACCCTCGCACCCTGTGACTGATCAAACAAATCATCTATGCGCGGTAAAGGGTACTTGTTCTTCACTGTCACTTTGTTCAATTGCCTATAATCAATACCAATTCACATGGAACCATCTTTCTTTTTAACAAATAACACCGGCGCACCCCACGGGGACACGCTAGGATGGATGAAACCCTTATCCAGAAGCTCCTGAAGCTGCTCTTTCAGTTCTTTCAACTCAGCTGGTGCCATCCGATAAGGAGGAATGGATATGGGCTGAGTGCCCGGCACCAAGTCAATGCCAAAATCAATATCCCTGTCCGGCGGCATGCCCGGCAGTTCTGAGGGGAATACATCTGGAAAGTCCCTCACAATAGGTACAGAATCAATGCTAGGAGACTCAGCTCCCACATCTCTCACAAAAGCTAAGTACGATAAACACCCCTTTTCAACCATCTTCTAAGCTTTTAAGAACGAAATAACACGGCTAGGGACGAAATCGGTCGAACCCCGCCACTCGATCCGAGAAATACCAGGAATGGCCAACGTAACTGTCTTAGCATGACAGTCCAATATAGCGTGGTACGGAGACAACCAGTCCATACCCAATATAACATCAAAGTCCACCATACCCAACAATAACAAATCTGCCTGGGTCTCCAGACCCCCAATAGATATAACACGGGATCTATAGACATGATCCACAACGATTGTATCACCCACGGGGGTGGATATATGAACAAGTAAATCAAGACTACTACGAGTCGCACCCAAGTGATGTGCAAAGTAAGAGGACACGTAAGAATATGTGGACCCTGGATCAAATAGAACAGAGGCATCTCGGTGACAGACAGAAATGATACCTGTAATCACTACATCAAAGGCAACTGCATCACGCCCGTCGGAAGTGCATAGAACCGTGCACGGCCTCCACCGATCTCTCTTCGCCCCCGGGCGACCACGAAAGGCCGGCCTCCACCTC